>OY992879.1:83704925-83797425 GCA_963921405.1 Cepaea hortensis
TCTCTCCACCGCCTTCTTGGTCTACCTCGGGGTCTACGGTCATTTATTTCCTGAGTGTAAGCGAGTTTTGTTTCCCTATTATCTTCCATTCTTTCTATATGCCCCAGCCATTGTAGTCTATTAGCCTTCATGATACCAGTGATTAGCGGGGACTTAAACAGATCATAAATGTCTTTGTTACTTCTTCTTTTCCACTCTCCACTTTGTGTATCCCTAATGGGTCCAAAGATGCGTCTTAAAATTTTGTTCTCAAAGGTTTGTAACAAGGCTTCGTCTCCTTTCGTTGTACTCCAGGTTTCAGAGCCATACAGCATTCAGTGCCATACAGCACAACTGGTCTGATCAGTGTTTTGTATATTGTGATTTTGGTGTTACGAGATAGCGCCTTTGATTTTAGTAGATGTTGTAGTGCAATTTGATTAACAATAAAATTGAAAAATGTAATCAAACATTAAAAAAATTGCATTGGTTTTGCATCAGATGGTGCTTCCAATATGGTTGGATGCAACAATTCAGTTTGGTCCAGAATGACAGATGTATCTCCTTCATGTGTTCAGTATAAGTGTGTTTGCCACTCATTAGCATTGTGTATCAAATATGAAGTGTCAAAACTACCTTCAAACATTGGATTTTTGCTGACAAAAATACCAACTTGGTATTTCTAAGACGAGAAGCATTAAAATATTTATTCAAAATTTAACTCGAACTCGACAGAATTTCAGCAAGCTAGAACTGCACCACTTCCTTTTGAGAAAATTTCTTCAACTCGCTGTCTTGTCTGGGGAAAAGTAATGTTCAACATTCTACTGAAATGGGATGAACTCAAGGCTTACTTTATTTCTGCTGAATTAGCAAATTATGACACTAAATTTAAGTCACGACTTATAAAGGAAATGCTTCTAGATTAAAGAAACTACCTTTATTTTCATTTTGCAACCCTTATTGTGCAGGAATTCGAAATTTTTCAGAAAGGTAAAGCAGATCCTCACGAATTACATGAAGAATTATTTTTGCATTATAAGAGTCTTAATAGTAGGATTTATGATACCAATAATAAGAACAAAGATATTTCTAATGTTGATTTTGGCATCACATTCCTGTCAGAGTGTGATAACTACATTCAGACAAGTTCTTATACGAAAATTAATTGCCAACAAGAAGTCTTAGATCTCAAAGAAAGATGCTTATCCATGCTAGAAGAAGCACTTGATCAAGTTAGAAAGCGGCTTCCTTCAGCAAGAAATATATTTAAAGATCTAACCAATTGTAGCCCAGGAATAATCGTAAACCAGGCTTCTAGACCACTATTTAGAAATTGCCCTTTTTGCATTTGGGTGAAGAAAATCACACTATTATTGAAGAGCAATACAGAACATTGCCTTTTATAAATTGGAAGGAAGAAAAACAATTTAAAGAAAATTGACTGCCCAAAGATACAGAGCAGTTCTGGCAAGGAGTTATGAAACACCTCCAATTTAATGAGCTTGCTTTTTGTTTGCTCTAACTTGCTTAATAATACCTATTAGCAATGCTGTAGTGCATTGCCGTATACGCGCCCGGACCACTAGGCATGTACACCTGTCAGTCGCAAGTGTCTGGACCTGTGTAAGTGTGTACTACCGTCAGACTCCCCGCCTGACTCGTGCGGATCCCGGGATCAACGGGAATAGGCTCGCCGGAGATATTGCTCGTCTGCTGCGAGCAAATCTCCCTGCCTGCCACTGTGTGGATCTCGCGACCAGCGAGAATAGGCCCGCCGGAGATATTGCTCGTCTTTTGCGGACAAATCTCCACGATCTGAATAAGTAAAGAAACGATACAAGTAGTGGTATTTCAATTGCGCTTGCGCTCCCACCTATGCTACACCCTTCATGTGGCTTGTTTTGGCTTTTTTAGTTCATGACTTGGCTTTATTTGATCACAATGATCTGGCAACCCTGCATGTTGCTAGCTATTCATTATACGTTAGTAAACCAAGGGACACCCCTGCCCCCCCCCCTTTTTTTTTTTAAAATAAGCATGTATGTGGTGCTAGCCCCATATTTTTAATACGAATTGGTACTCGGTGGATCACGTGGTCACTAACAAACTTGATAGCCTTTATTTCCCTTGACATTTTCTGGTACCCATTTTAGGCTGTTTTTGTGCTCGCTGGCTTTGAACTCAATCGTAGTCCATACACACTACTTCTCGTAGTATTGAATTGAATTTTGCGTATGGATTAGCTTTCAGGTCTCCGTGGCCAAAGGCTTGCGAACGCGGTTCGTGAGCCGGGTACCAGGCGTTCGAAGCTCAGTTGCGACCGATTTGTGCAGCAGACCGTGTCGCGTTGTGTTATAACGTGCTGGTATGGGAGCCGGTCGTTCAGAAATCAATGGCAAACTACTGAACGTAACACTTGCCTAGTACATCAACAGCAGCTGAAAAATGCTGGTGTTAACTGCAACGTCCCGTAAGGGATACGCAACTTTTTAAAATTTAAATTAGCTTTCCCTGTCAATAGTGCCCCTCGCCACCAGGCGAACCCACTCCGACTTCAGAGGTACTTGTAATTTACGTCCCAAAGTCAAGGAGGATAGGTCAATATTTTAGTCCAACTGTCCGGTGTAGGGGTTGAACCCCTTACCTCGGCATCAGAACATCGGATGTTTAAGAACACGCGTTCTTATCCATTCGACCATGCTGACCTACAACAGGCCAAAGAAAAACAAACCCGCTTTATTGGTGATTTGAACACATGAACCCCCCTTGCCGGCTGCAAGCGTGCTAGCCACGGCACTACCGTCGCTCCCCTATTGATTATGTAAAAAAAATAAAACACTGGAGTGGACATCAGTGATCATGACTCTGCACCCCTCATCCCTCTGCCTTCTGCTATGTTGATGAAGGCGGCCTTGCTTATATCACTATCCTTTGCCCAGCTATGTCAGTTTTCCGCATACATTTTGCTGTGTAATCCGCTGCTGGTCGTGCCCAGTATGTCTCCACACATTGGTATCAGTTTCCTATTCCACCTCTTGTATTGATATATTCCCATTGATGTCGTTTGTCTTGTACTTATAATTTCCATGATTGATCTTGTGTGACCTGCAACACTCGCTACCCGGCGTGTTTTCACTTTTCTGGCTCTTCTCAAAATCCTTCTCAAAAAGCATACCGCCACTTTCCCCAGTTGCTTCATCGTTCCTGAGCTCATTGTCCATCATTCCCTTCCATTCAGATTCCTCATGTAGAATGACTGGTAAATCCTTGCGATATTTCTACATTTACAAGTTAGTTGCATATCCTTTACATGACGTCGCAGTCGACCCCATCATTTATTGGCTGTTTGTGATATTTTCTAGGCAATTTTCGTTCAGTAGCTTGCCATTGTTTTATGGATATCGACGCTCATATCATTATGAAAATCAACGCAAAGATATCTGCTGCCAAAGCGTCTACGGTTGATTTCGAACCTGGTATGTCATGATTGTGGAACTGCGTTGATTACCCCCGAGCCACAATTCTGTACATTTAACCTAACATTTATTTGAGCAGGAGAGCTTACGTAGGCTGTGTAAAAATGTAATGTTTAATGTCAGTTTAAAACACAGCGTTTGGGCAGTCTGCAAAGAAGAAAAAAAAATTCACCCACAAGAATTTAAAAAAAAAAATATGTACCAACTTCCTCTTTAAAACCCCGTACTTTGAGGGAGAGAGAGAGAGAAATAAAGAGAGAGAGAGAGAGAGAGAGAGAGAGAGAGAGAGAGAGAGAGAGAGAGAGAGAGCAGAAATCCCGTACTTAGAGAGGGAGAGCCTGTGCAAACACCCCGAACTTGGAGAGGGGGGGGGGGAGACAGAGAGAAAGAAAGGGTGGCAGACAGAGAGAGAGAGAGAGAGGGGAGACAGAGATGTAGAGACAGAGAGAAAGGGGGAGAGACAGACAGAGAGGGGGAAGACAGAGGTAGAACGAACGAACGAACGAACGAACGAACGAACAAACTTTATTTTCAAAGGGTTAAGAATTGGGCATGCAGGCCCGTCTAACATTCTGCCCTTCTATCACTCTCTTTCATACATTATTTCATTCACACATCATTCAAGGCTAACAAAGAACAGTAACAATATAAAAGATATGCATTATAAAGGCATGGGCAAAATGCAAACATCAAAACTACACGACACAGTAATATTAGATAATGGTCTGACACTTGTTATTAGCCATGTGGAATATACTGGCCTACAAAAAGGTGATTGGCTGTTATACTAGGGTTTTGTTATTATTATTATAATATATATAGTAGATACTATAGTATATAGTAGAGAGAGAGGGAGAGACAGACAGAGAGGATGGAAGACAGACAGAGCGGGGAGACAGAGAGGTACAGACAGAGAGAGGGGAGAGACAGACATACAGAGGGGAGAGAGAGGAGAGATGGAAACAAAGGGAGACAGAGAGATAGGGAGAGAGAGAGAGAGAGAGAGAGAGAGAGAGAGAGAGAGAGAGAGAGAGAGAGAGAGAGAGAGAGAGAGAGAAAGAGGTTGTGCAGATAAAGTAATATTGTACTTTACAACTATGTACTAATCAGTTATTACCACTTGTCCAACATTCGCATCCATACATATACCCCCTCTGTAACATAAGTGGGAAAACACCAGCGATGTCTTTATATTTAGCCTAACATTAATTTGAGCAGGGAAACTTGGGAAAACAGCAGAGAACGCCACAGATAAAGTATTCACTTTACAGATCAGTACGGAAAATGTCACTCCCGCCCACGGCGTCCTGTCCGTCATTCGTGAGCACCCATGACAATGTGGGGTTTATTTTATTTTATTTTTTGCGCTCGCTCGCTTTGAACTCAAGCGTAGTTCATACACGCTATTTATAGTAGTGATGGACTGAATTTTGCTTGTGGATTAGCTTTCCCATTAACAGTGTTTCTCGCCATCAGGCGATCCCACTTGACTTCAGAGGTACTTGTAAATTACGTCCCCAAGTCAAGGACGACAGGTCAACATTTTAGTCCAACTGTCCGGTGTAGGGGTTGAACCGCTTACCTCGGCATCAGCACACCGGATGTTTAAGAACATGTGTTCTTACCCATTTGGCCATACGGGCCTGCGGGTTTAGTTTGAACCCCGCTGCTCGGGTATGGCAAACCGCCGTTGCATTAACCTACATTCTTGTAGTTATTACTGTCGGTGTTTACAGCCGACAGCCGTAATTAATTCTTCTCTAACTCAGTTTAGTGCCTTGTGCCATAACGAGTTAACTCTTGACTCGGTCGGTTGGGAGTCGCGGCGGTGGGGTGGTTAGCACGCCTGCCTGCTGACTTCATGGTATTCGAACCTCCATGAGAGGGGAATTTGAAGGAAACAAACTTACCTGTGCTAAAATGGGTACTAGGAGATGTTCTGGAAAGCAAGGGCGGGCTATGGTATATTAACCCATCAAGTGTCCATTTGTCTATTAAAATATTCTTATTGCTTCTTAAGGCGTGGTGAGGGTGAGGAGGGGGGGGGGATTTACTGGCAGTTATCGTTTTAATTTCACTGTTGCCTAGGATATAAGGAGTTATTTTAATGTAGGCCTTTTCTATAGCCATATTTTCTTCTGTTGCAGTAAAACAGTGGCTACTTCTTCTATAGCCAGAATTTCTTCTATTGCATTTAACACAGTGGCTGCTTCCAAAGCCAGTTTCTTCTATAGTAGATACAAAGCGGTTGCAGGTAGGGCTTCGTTCTCACGCATGTAATGACAAGTGCAATTTATATGCTTTGGCTGCGCTGTGTGTAATTACTTAATTAATTATTACCATATTTTGTTAGTGTGACTGCAACATGCCTAGCCGTTGGTTGGCCAGGTATTTGCCGAGTAATCACAAGTGACTATCTTCGGTTATCTTGAACTGTTGGTCTCAGCTTGGTGTCGTGTCACGTGTCAGCAGTGCTAAGCGACATAGATCGGTACACCCCCGAGCAGGGCAGACTGCTGCCCGCTGGGGTAAAATAAATGTTTGCATATCCTTTACAGGACATCGCTGTCAACATCAGCACATTTCAACTGATTGTTGATTTCTTGGCAAGTGTACGCTCAGTAGTTTGCGACTGCTTTCTGAGCGACCGGCTCACATACCCCTAAGTTACCGACGCGGTTAGAACCGCTACCGATTATCGCCGTCATCACGTTACTCACGAGAGTATACGGGATTACGGAGAAAGTCGCTAACTCCTAGGCCAGGGAGACTGACGCCCGCTGGGGTAACAACAGCTATATAAGAGGGGGGGGGGCACATGCGAGGAGGGGTTGAGTTAAAGTTTTAAACTTCCAATATACTTAATATTATGAAAACACCAACATCATAGTGTACCCTGCAAAGTGCTGTAGGCGTTCATCTCTCTCCACAGATCTCTATCCTCGCTGTTCTGGACCTATCAATGAAAGGATGTATACATTTGAAGAAATTGTGGAGTGGGACAGATAGAACTATACAAAATTAGATTTTTAAGAGCATGCATCTTTCCCATTGCAACAAACGCCTGTGAGACATGGACACTTATAACCAAGCTGAATGCTTTTGAATATAAATGTTATAGACGGGTTCTAAGAATATCTTGGATACAGAACGAACGAACGAACTTAATTTTCAAAGGGTCACAAATTGGGTACGCAGGCCCGTCTTGCTTTCGGCCCTTCCAATCACTCATCTTTCATTCATCATTTGTGCATGTTACAGTCACATAGGAAGGAAAAACATTGCGAAATGGATTTTGTAAGCATAAACAATGCATATTACCATGTTATGATACAGGCAGACACACGTACACACGCACATTCATAAACACACACGCATACATACAAAGATGCATACATACATTATTTGCACAAACGCTCACAGTTATGCACACACTCAATAGCATGCAAATTTACACCCCCTCGCATGCACACATACACACATACACACACACACATTCACACACAAACATACACACACACACACACACACACAAACATACATACATACACACACATACATACATACACACACATACACACACACAAACATACACACAAACACACATGTGTACACACATAAACACACGCATACACATACATACACACATACACATGCATAGTCACAAACATACACACATATGCACATACACACATAAACACTCATGCACACACATACACGGCACACACATACACGCACATACATACATACATATAAACACACATACACCCATATAAACACACACATAGACACAATACATACACACTCACACACACACTTACACCCAACCACACACACACTCACACATCTAGACACATACACGCTGCCTCACATAATCACTAAACTAATATGAACAAACTCCCACACTTTACACACACATACACCAGCGATTATCGTGAGCATCCTCAAAAATAACTCAAAAACACACTCCCTCGCATAACACATAAATACACACTCGCTCGCATACACTGCATGCATGCACACATATACACAAAAACATATACACATACACACACAAACATATACACATACACACACGAACATACACACACGAATATACACACCTACACACACCCACACACATACTTACATACACATACACACATTCACTCACGCACTTACACGCATTAACATATACACATACACACACATTCATAATATACACACATACACCCATGCACACACACACACATATATGCATGCATACACACATAAACCCACACACATACACTCTAATAAACACGCACACATATAGACACATACACCCATCCACACACACACACACACACACACACACACACACACACACACTCATACACTCTGACTCACATAATCACTAAAACTAATATGAACAAACACCCCCACTTTAAAAACACACATACACTGACAATTATCGTGACAACCTCACAAAAACAGAAAAGAACAAATGCATCCATACGACAAGAGCTAAATATTGAAGATGGTTGGCTGCTAAAGACGATAAGATAAAACAAAGAAAATTGAAATATGTTTGTCACTTAAAACGTCATGAAAGTTTGGAGAGATCAATAATGGATGGGTGATGTACGGGAAGAGAGAAAGAGGAAGGCCAAAGAGAAAATGGGTGCAGGATGTAGCAGATTATCTCTAGATGAGTGTATCGGACGCGGGACATCTTGCTTATGACCGAGAAGGTTTTTGGAAGATTGTTATGGGAGCGAAGTTCTGCAAAGGACATGATACTGAATGAATGAATGATGTGTGTACAAGGGAGTTGGGGAGTGTGTGTGAATGTATTCGGGATTGGAGTGGCTTAGATGTAGAACCCCCGCCTCTAAGCACATGCTGATACGGTTCACGGTGTTGATTGTATAGAACTTTACAATATAAGAAACAGGGTGGCATACTCTTCTTGATACGGCGGTAGTGAATATAACGTTTGGCCATCTGTAATAAGGGTGAAAAACTGTCATCTACCAACGTTAAAAATCTCTCGACAGTTGGCTATCGAAGGGAGCAGCCCGACCGTACCGCTGCCCTGGGTTAGTTATAAAAAAAGAAAACTGTGCCCAGTATTATGATTCGACACACAAGTAGATCCTTGAGTTGAGTTGAGTCAAGAACCGACATCACTGCACTCAGGACATTCCCATACGTGCTCTGTCACCTTGTTCAACAGCCCTTGTTCCCACCACCATCTGATTAAAAATTCTCTTGGTCTTCCCTCTCAGTTTTGAGATTCTTCCAGAACCCCTGTCGATCCCCCGCAATCTCCTCCTTTCCACATATGGGTTCTCAATCTGTTCCTCCGCCTTCTCCACCTGGTCCCACAAGCGCACGACCACCTCCCCCTTGTCCATAGGCAAAATTCCACCAAGAGGTGCATTCCCTGCTAGCCTATCAGCCTGTTCATTCCCCCGTACACCCGCATGGCCAGGGCACAATATCGATACAGTTCTCACGATCTGTGACCCCTGAAGCGACGAGAGCCATTCCACACGAAACATTCCTTTCTCCACCTTACTAAGCATACTCTTTGAATGCGTAATTAATACAACGTGTGTTGCAGTAGTCTCCTCTAGCCACTGGAATGCCTCTGTTACTGCCCCCACCTCCATTCTCATGCTGGCGGTCGTAGTCTCATATGCCAGACTCTCCTTTTTCAAGACTCGCCCATTTGCTTTTGCAATAAAGCCCCAGCCACTACGCCTGTTTCTCACACTGACCCATCGGTGAAGATGACTATGTTACCTTGATGTGTGTTGCTCTGGATCAGCTGTTGCTCTTCAAACTCAGTGCGGCCCGCTGCCCATTCTCTGCACTCACGACCCATTGTTATTATTACATTGTGCCAGTCATTCATGTCTTCCGGAACTTCAACCCACTCTCTTTCACGATTGATGGTCTCTAGATCACACACCTGACTTATAGAAAGTTCTGCCTGTGCCATCAAGGACCTGCCTCGTCTTAGTCTATGACCCTTAACCATGTCCATTACTGCATGCAGCGGGTGATCCCTGTCTGCGACAACTCTCAGGTACCATTTTGCCTGAAGGACCCTATGCCTATCCGTCATTGTTGGTAGCTCCCCCTGCCTCACTTTCCATCCAACTTTCTCGTTGTGGCGACATACTCTAGCTTTCCCCGTCTCATGATATGCTCAAAGATTATGGACTGTCTTCTTCTGATGCGAGTAACCAGTTCTCTTTGTGCGTTAATTTCTTTCAAGTTATATTTATTGCTCTTTCCACCCTCCCAAGGTGTTCTTATCATTCATCTACAAAACCACATCTCCACATCTCCACATAATTGCTTACTTATTTACTAATTGTACATGAACATTATGTCTTTTTGCAACTTAGTTTCTCTCATCATCGTCGTCATGTGACTTGCCAGCTGGCGTAGTCCTTGATGTCTCTCCACAGATCTCGAGCCTTGGTGCTCTGGATCAACTCTGCCGATAATATTCCACCACGCCATCGTCTCAGTCCACTCAACATAATTTCCCTTGGTCTGCCTCTTCCCCCACTAATCTTTTTAGTTGTCGCGATATTCTCTGATGCCCCGCTTCTCATCACATGAACAAAGAATGCTGTCTCTTTCTTATAGGTGTATGTAATGTTTTAGTTTCCTTAACCTCTTCCAGACAGCAGTTATCAGTTACTCTGGTAGTCCAAGGTTTTGGCAGCATTCTTTTCAGGAACCACACCTCAGTTCCATCTAAACCATTCCTAATGTGTTCATTCACGTTTCATGATTGTCTACCATACAGCAGAACATTTGTTTTTGGGTGTAACATTTAAGCACACTCTTTGGTACGCTTACTAAATTATATTTTAATCATTGGACAGCGTTCAACGTAAAGGTTCTCGTACATATTATTGTTTCTTAAAGCAGCATTTTTGTCTCATACCTCCTTTGCACTCTTAACAACAGCCCAGTGGTTCTCTTTCATGTGCGCCCTACTGTGTTTGTATGCCATGTAATGTCTGCAAACACTTTAGGACCACCTGAAGGTATCTAGTAGATCAATGGTTCTCAACCTTGTTTGGCCCATGCATCCCTTCACCATATGTTCAGAATGTCATTCTCCCCCCCCCCTTTCATATTTCCTCCCTATTACCCCCCCCCCCTTTTTTTTTAAAAAATTACACAGTATGCTTAAAAATGGAAGCTAAATTTAATAACACATACTAGAACAAGTCTAGACATCTACATAAAACGTGATATGCGGGTCTACTTATGTTATAAAACGAAATTCAGAAGGGCGAGAAGTACAGAACTGTAAAGTATGGTAGAAAAAACAATATCAAGTAATCGGTTCTTGTATTAACGCAGTCTTGAAATAATCTTAATTCTCTCCCCCCCCCCCCTCCCGAAGCCCTAAAATTCCCCCGGGGGGGGGGGAGATTCCCCACCGGTTGAGAGCCGCCACTGTAGTAAATTGTCCATACTTTCATAAACGCTGCTTTAGGCGAAATGCGGTTAATTCCCTCTGCGCACATTCCTTGTTACAGATTTGCTAAGTGTGCCCTTCCATTAACTATGTTAGTTTACGATAATCCGTGATGGTACAGTTTTATAGGTTTAAGACTGAGTTATACAAAGCAGTTAGCGGGCGGGTGGGGGAGTGGGGGGAGGGGGGAGGTGGGAGTAAATTATCTGATGTTTAGAGTGAGTGATCGTGTTGTAGATGTTTAGAGTGAGTGATCGTGTTGTAGATGTTTAGAGTGAGTGATCGTGTTGTTGATATTTAGAGTGAGTGATCGTGTTGTTGATGTTTAGACTGAGTGATCGAGTAGTTGATGTTTAGAGTGAGTGATCGTGTTGTTGATGTTTAGACTGAGTGATCGTGTTGTTGATGTTTAGAGTGAGTGATCGTGTTGTTGATGTTTAGACTGGGTGATCGTGTTGTTGATGTTTAGAGTGAGTGATCGTGTTGTTGATGTTTAGAGTGAGTGATCGTGTTGTTGATGTTTAGAGTGAGTGATCGTGTTGTTGATGTTTAGAGTGAGTGATCGTGTTGTTGATGTTTAGAGTGAATGATCGTGTTGTTGATGTTTAGACTGAATGATCGAGTAGTTGATGTTTAGAGTGAGTTATCGTGTTGTTGATGTTTAGACTGTGCGATCGTGTTGTTGATGTTTAGAGTGAGTGATCGTGTTGTTGATGTTTAGAGTGAGTGATAGTGTTGTTGATGTTTAGAGTGAGTGATCGTGTTGTTGATGTTGAGAGTGAGTGATCGTGTTGTTGATGTATAAAGTGAGTGATCATGTTGTTGATGTTTAGAATGAATGATTATGTTGTTGATGTTTAGAGTGAGTGATCGTGTTGTTGATGTTTAGAGTGAGTGATCGTGTTGTTGATGCTTAGAGTGAGTGATCGTGTACTTGATGTTTATAGTGAGTGATCGTGTTGTTGATGTTTAGAGTGAGTGATCGAGTAGTTGATGTTTAGAATGAATGATCATGTTGTTGATGTATAAAGTGAGTGATCATGTTGTTGATGTTTAGAATGAATGATCATGTTGTTGATGTTTAGAGTGAGTGATCGTGTTGTTGATGTTTAGAGTTAGTGATCATGTTGTTGATGATTAGAGTGAGTGATCGAGTAGTTGATGTTTAGAGTGAGTGATCATGTTGTTGATGTTTAGCGTGAGTGATCGTGTTGTTGTTGTTTAGAATGAATGATCATGTTGTTGATGTTTAGAGTGAGTGATCGAGTAGTTGATGTTTAGAGTATGTTATCGAGTAGTTGATGTTTAGAGTGAGTGATCATGTTGTTGTTGTTTAGCGTGAGTGATCGTGTTGTTGTTGTTTAGCGTGAGTGATCGTGTTGTTGTTGTTTAGAGACAGTGATAGCGTTGTTTATATTTGGAGATAATGATCGTGTTGTTTGTGTCTAACCGGAATGAACATGTTGTACATATGTAAAACAAGTGCACACTTGTTTAACAGGCCTGCATGAACAAAGAGCTGCCTGTGGTTTGCCAGTGGTTTGTAGAGAGATACAATCACATTCCAAGTGTAACCTAGTTACTATTATCGTTGCCACTTGAATTATCTATGACAACACGCGTGCGGAATATAGACCAGCTAAAGCAATTTTCACCAGTGGTCGTAAATGTAAGCAATCGTTTGGGCGATGCCGTTTTCAGAGTCGATGATCTCTGGAGATCCAGGCAAATTTAATTAAAAATGGAAGTGAAATTTAAAAAAAAAAAGAAAAAGAGATGATCGCAATCCCAGAAGAAGACAGTTAGCCCACAGCCCACATACTTTGGGCATGCCATGGGAAGGGGAGGTTGGAGTATATTGTCGCGAGATAGTTGAAGTAATTAGTCACAACGGGAAAACTGTAGGAGAGGAGAGGTGGAAGAAGATCATAATAGAAGATGCCGGACAGTTTGACACCATGACAGTATCATAAATGATTGGCAGCACAAGAGACAGAAGGATATGGACAGACATGTTCGCCAACGCCACACGGCATGGACTATAAGAACAGGAATATCTGTAGCTTAACATGTAAACGTTGCTTAGAAAGTCACTCGCCGATATTCTTGTTACTTGGAAACTATTCACACTGTGTAAAATTCACGACCACTCTGGTTTCTTTGTTGAAGCTACTTTTGCACACAAACTCCGTGCACTTTTACGGCTTAGTCCAGCGCGATACAAGAGTAGACATGCATTTGCTGAACTAGCTCGTTTCCTGCCCAGGCAGCCATGTCCTCACTGTGTCATTCACGCTCCAGTCACCTTCTGCGCGATGCATTCTTCAGTGGCTCATATAGATTAAGATCGTTAATACTTGGTGGGTGGATATATATATATATATATATATATATATATATATATATATATATATATATATATATATATATATATATATATATATATATCATTCATTGGCACCTTTCCGTCTTGACAGACGATAGTTTGGTACATTGTGTTTCAAAAAGGCTTAATAACTGTCATATGGCAATAACTACGATCCATGGCGGTGGCGAGTGTGGCTGGTAAGGCCAATTCTTGCTGCAAATGTTTGCCCACAGTAGGTGCATGTGAAAACATGGTCATTTCCACCATTTTGCACCATCTTACGTCTCTCACGCTCTGTGTGTGCTTTATCTGCAATCATTTTCTCCTTTGTCTTTATTCCATTTCTGATAGTTGCCCTCCATGCAACACGTTCAGCGGCGACGTGCTCCCATTGTGCATTATCAATGCCTGTATCAATCATGTCCCGCTTACACACATCTTTGTATCGTAGTAGAGGCCGACCCTGAGATCTCCTACCCGTCTGTAATTCACCAAAAAAGATGTCCTTTGGTATTCTACCATCATCCATCCTCCTAACGTGTCCTATCCATCTAAGTCTACGAAGACTGAGCATGGAATACACCGTCACACAACCTGATCTTTCCAATACTTCAGCATTTGTGATTTTGTCTTGCCACTTAATACCAAGTATTCTTCGCAGACACCGCATATGAAAGCTGTTTAAACGTTTCTCTTGGCGTGAGTAAGTTGTCCAGGTTTCACTGCCATAAAGAAGAGTACTAAGGACACAGGCTTGGTAGACGAGGACTTTTGTTTTGGCAGTAAGCTTCCTGTTCTCCCAGACTCTTTTTGCTAACATGTTCATTGTTGTTGCTGCCTTGCCAATCCTGATGTTGATTTCCTGATCGAGGGATAATTTGCTATTTACCTCTGATCCAAGATATGTAAAATTGTCTACTATCTCCAGTTCGGCGTCGTCAATAAAGATTGATGGTACACCATGTGCACCTTGTGACATAATCTGTGTCTTCTTTTTGTTAATTGTTAAACCAAATTCAGAACAAGCATTGGAGAATGCAGATAGTAGATGTTGTAATTCTTCCTCAGAGTGGGTCGTAATCGCAGCATCATCCGCAAAAAGCAACTCTCTGATTAGTACCCTGCTAATTTTGGTCTTGGCCTTCAATCTCTGAGCATTATAGAGGCCACCATCTGAGCGTGAGTGAATGTATATACCGTCATCCTGATCACGAAAGGCATATTTCAGTAGAAGTGAAAAGTATATCCCAAAGAGGGTGGGGGCTAGTACACAACCTTGCTTAACTCCACTCTTGATTTCAAACTCTTCTGAAGTTGAGCCTTCAAACTTGATTATACCCTTCATGCCTGTGTGGAACGATTCCACAATGGACAGAAGAGTTGGTGGACAGCCAATCTTCTTTAGTGCTTTGAACAGACCCTCACGACTGACCAAATCGAATGCCTTTGTGAGGTCGATGAAGACAATAAACAGTGGCTGATTTTGTTCCCGGCATTTTTCTTGCATCTGTCGCAATGAGAATATCATATCAATGGTAGACCGGTTCTGACGGAAGCCGCACTGTGATTCAGGGTAGACTTGATCTCCCAGGACTTGAAGTCTGCGCAGGACAATTCTGGCAAATACTTTCCCAACAATACACAGAAGTGAGATACCCCTATAGTTGTTGCAGTCGCTCCGATCTCCCTTGTTCTTGTACAGCGTCATGATGTTTGAATCTTTGAAATCCTGTGGGACTTGTCCTTCTCGCCAGCATAGCTCTATTAGCTGGTGGATCTGCAGAGCGAGGGTGTCTTGCCCACTCCTGATCACCTCTATTGGAATCCCATCCTTACCTGGAGCCTTGCCAGATGCAAGCTCATTTATAGCACACTTAACTTCTGTTATAGTGGGAAGTGTGTCCAGGTGGTCAAGAGTTGGCAGGGCCTCTATGGCGTTGAGGGCATCATCCGCCAGCTTGGTCTCACTTGAGTAAAGCTCTAAATAGTGCTCGACCCATCTATCCATCTGCTGTTTCTTATCAGTGATGATTTCTCCAGTCAAAGTTTTCAGCGGTGCACTTTTTTTGATCATTGGACCACAGGCTTTCTTTATCCCTTCATACATGCTTCTGATGTTTCCCTTATCACTTGCGATTTGAATGGACTCACATAACTTGATCCAATAGTCATTCGCACACTGCCTGGCAGCCTTTTGTACATCCTTCCTCGCTTGCTTCAGCTCACTCAGAGTGCTACGCGTTGGTCTTTCCTTGTTTCTTAAGAGAGCTATCTTCTTTTTATCAATCAAGGGCTGCAGTATCTGGCTGTTTGCCGCAAACCAGTCCTGCCTCTTATGATCCACAGTGCCGTAAACCCCTACCGCTGTTTTATAAATAGTTTCCTTAAGTTTACTCCATTTATCATTTACTATACAATTTTCCGATGTATCATTGAAAGCGTCCTCAAGTTGCTGTTGAAATTCAAAGCACTTTCCAGGATCGTGAGTGTTAATAATATTAATCCTGGGGCTAGACTTGTGTTTAGCTGTGTAGATTCTCTTTGGTCTCAGTCTAACCCTTGCAACAACCAAAGAATGATCTGTATCACAGTCAGCACTGTGGTAACTTCGAGTTAATGATGTATGGTTCAGATGTTGTCTCCGTGTGATAATGAAGTCCAGCTGATGCCAATGGCCGGATCTTGGATGTTTCCATGTGACTTTATGCATCTCTTTTGTTTTAAAAAAGGAGTTTGTAATACATAGGTCATTTTTAGTGCAATGCTCCAGCAGCCTTTGCCCATTATCATTCATGCGACCGATGTTGTATTTTCCAAGGCACACTGGCCATGAACTCGAGTCCTTGCCCACACGAGCATTGAAATCACCGAGCATATAAATGTAGTCGGATTTTGGAACTGCCTTGATCGCAGAGTCTAGCTGCTCATAGAACGTATCTTTCACATCATCAGAGGAAGTGAGTGTCGGTGCATATGCAGTGAGAATGGTGGCAAATCCACAAGAGGTTGCCAAGCGCAGTGATAATAATCTTTCATTACCTCCAGCTGGGATATCAATCATTCCCAGTAGCGAATTCTTCACTGCAAAGCCCACACCGTGATGCCTTTTTTCTGCC
This sequence comes from Cepaea hortensis, assembly GCA_963921405.1. Lineage (NCBI taxonomy): Eukaryota > Metazoa > Mollusca > Gastropoda > Stylommatophora > Helicidae > Cepaea > Cepaea hortensis. The sequence continues at coordinate 83,721,342 of OY992879.1, forward strand.
TGCCCTCTTCCCTTCCAAAAAAAGGTGTAATTGTTTTCCCTGAGTGACCCTTCCTCAGCGAGGCGAGTCTCCTGCAGGCCAGCAATATCAATGTTAAGACGATTGAGTTCAGCATCAATCACAGCCGTTTTTTCTCACATCGTCAATATTTGTCAAGTCAGTGGAAAATCCTGGACACATGGTTCTCACGTTCCAGGTTGCAAGCCGTAGCTTGAGGTTTCTATTATTCTTTTTATTAGTGCCTGGTGCATTGGTTTTACAGCCTGCGATTCAGATTTTGTCCTAGCCCCAAGCACCCATTGAAGCAGGCAGGCTGTGGCGGATCAGCACCCAATTGGCCGGGGGCTGCCCAGCTTGAGGCGGGCGGTAGCTGATCAGTGACACCTGTAGGTGTCTCCCACCGTCAGAGGCAACGCGTGGCGCCCCATGTCTACGCCAACTGACAAGGACTTATAACCCGTAACAGTTGCCTCTCGCTTTGATTCCGAGACCGGTTAAGACCAGGGATGGAGTTATTGCCTCTCCATAGCACAAAGCCTGGGCTAAAATAAAGAAACCATGTGTTGCCCATGCAGCATGATCCCTCTCTCGGCCTGCCTAGTTCACTCCAGAGGAAAGTTAACACCTATACATCTGGAACAAGACAAGCTGCAGAAGCTGCCGGATCAGCAAAGCAATGCTCTAACTGTCCGCCTGTCGGAGCTTCGATCCTAGACCAGCTGCCAACCAAGGCTTAGGGCCTGGTCTGCCCTGCCATGACTTATTTTGCCTTTGGTTTGCATTTCCTCGCACCAGGATAAGGCTAGTACCCTCCCAATTGCGCTCTTCCGCCCGAAGCCGTTGGCACAATGTGGGGTGTCGGGTTTGGTAAGCGCCGCCCAACATTCGGCGCTGACAGAAAGCAGGTAGTACCGTCTACTGTCATACGGTAGCTCAGTCATATCTGACTAAGACCTGACACCCATATATATATATATATATAATGTGTGTGTGTGTGCGTGCGTGCGTGCGTTTGGAGAGAGAGAGAGAGAGAGAGAGAGAGAGAGAGAGAGAGAGAGAGAGAGAGAGAGAGAGGGGGGGGCAGTAATGTGAAGATTAATCAAACGGCGTATGACCAACAATACAGTAAAGGAAATACTAACGCCAAATGATCCCTAGTACTAAACGACCCTTGATACTAAAGAAGCCCTAATACCACACCAGTTGAGCCAAGAACCGACATCACAGCACTCGGGACATTCCCATACGTGCCTCGTCCTCTTCAACAGCCAGAGAAGAGTTCCAATACTAATGGTACTAGTAACAGTCTGATTATGTGTCCGCCTGGCCTTTCCTCGGAGTCCTGAGTGCCGATCAGATCCTCCGGTCACTTCCTGTAGCACCACTCTCTCCAGCCCATGATGAATACCACACGATCTCAGGACAAAGCAGTGAGCTGAGAGATGTCGCCCACTTAAGCGAAAGGAAATAGCGCACACCAGTAGCCTGACACGAAACAAACACAACAAGGAAAATAGCTATACACGGAGAGGTAGACAACATAGAAACGCAGCTATAATCTAGACGTTCCAAGCAGGTTCAACAGGGTATATGGGTTTCTTATTTGGACAGATGGATCGGGTCAGATGCTGTGCTGCGTCATCCAGCGTGTGTCTATATATGGGCTGAGTGACATGCAGACACGCTGTCCGCCTGACTCAAGTAGACGTGGTAAGGATTACTCTGTGGGTATGTGGTCTTATACCCGAAGAGTTAAAGCTGATTGTATGTCAGATCTTCCCTTATAAGGACAACAAACCTGGGAGTGTCGTCCGTGTGCACGCTAAATAGCCTCCGACAGCTTGACATCGAATTCATTAGGCCACAACTCAGCCAAGTTTCAAAAACAGAAAACCTTCCTATAAAACGTATATTTATGGTATGTGTCGCTGGCTCGCGTGTACTTTAAACAATATTTTTTTTAAACGTTGACTGGCTTTGAACTCAAGCGTAGTCCATATACATGCTACTACTTATATTGCACTGACCTATTTTTGCTTGTGGATTAGCATTCCCTAGTACCAGTGTCCCTCGTCATCAGGTGAACTCACTCCGTCATCTGAAGTACTTGTAATTTACGCCCCCAAGTCAAGGACGAGAAGTCAGCATTTTAGTCACACTTACCGGTAATGGGGTTGAACCCGCTGCTTCGCATTATAGGGGTTGAACCCGCTACTTCGCATCAGCACACTGGAAGTTTAAGAGTGAGCGCTCTTATTCTTTCGGCCATGCTGATCTCATCATGTAGTCTTTTGTTTCGAGCCTCCTGGGTACGACAGAGTTTGTGTGCTGTCTTGAGATGTTGGGTAGGGAGATATGTGTTGGTGGGGATGTGTGTGTATGGGTTGGGGATGTGTGAGTGGATGATGAATGTGTGGGTGGGTGCGGGATGTGTTGGTTGGTGGGGGATGTGTGCGTGGGTGAGGAATGTGTTGTCGAGAGAGGTGTGGTTGGGGAATGGGTGGTTGGGAGGTGTGGGTGGGTGGGTGGGTAGAGGATGTGTGGGTGGGGGATGGGTGTGTGTATTAGGATGTGTATGTGGGTGGGCGCGGGATGTGTAGGTTTGTGGGGGATGTTTGTGTGGGTGGGTGAGTGTGTGGGTTGGGGAACGGGTGGGGGAAGTGTGTGTGGGTGGGGGATGTGTAGGGGAGGGGTGGGTCGGTTGATGTGGTATGTATGTGCCCCTGGGTGTGTGTGGGGGGGGGTGAGGTGTGGGTGGGAGATGTGCCTCATAACATGGTAATTTGCGTTGTTTATGTTTACAACATTCATTTGACAATGTTTTTTTCTTTTTCCTATGTGATTTATAATGCACTATTGATGAACGAAAGATGAGTGATTGGAAGGGCAGAATGTAATACGGGCCTCCGTGCCCAATTTGTGACCCTTTCAAAATAAAGTTGAATTGAATTGAATTGCTGCTGGTGTGATCTATGTCAGGGATGCATGTTCACTTATTCTGGTATTCCTGTACTGCGAAGGCCATACTTTACAAGCGAAACCAGAAATACCAAACTATGCCTTCTCGATCAAACATCGAACCCCAAGAGTGTTTCGTCCTAGTTAAACCTGTTTGTTGACACCCGCCCTTTATGCCTTCTTAATACTTCCCGCTTCAAGTCCACATAGCCAGCCATGTACTCCTTAATTGATTCAGTGCCGTAGGATATATATCGCCGTACTAGGGTCATCGTGTTATTTGTTTTGTTTCGTGGTATATTCCGCAAAAAGTATAGGGAGTGCTAGCATCAAGGAGGAGTGGTTACACAGCTATCTGATTCCGTTGCCGAAGCCTGGCAAAGACACATACAAATTCAGGGATATCGAGTAATAACCATGCAGAATATAATAGGCAAGCTGCTGGAGAAGTTAATTGCCAGAAAAATATCAAGCCAGCTAGAGAAGCAAGGTGTTTTCCCACCCACCCTGGGAGGGTACCGTCCCAAGAGAGAAACCTGGACTAATGCAGCAGTTTTTGCCCATGATGTTTATGAAGGTTTCCACTCAGGCATTGAAACCTTCGCTGCAGCGATTGATCTTGTGGATGCGTACAACAGAGTACCATTGGATTTTCTAATGCTTCAGCTTCTTGAACTCAATATAAGTTCGTTCCTCCTTAGTTGGATCGCTGCAGCCCTCCTCCAACAGAAAGTAGTTTTTAGATGTGGCAGTTGGACGTCAGAACCAACAACAATATATCCTGGCCTACCACAGGGATCACCATTATCTCCGGTGCTGTTCAACGCCTACACTGTGAGAATCACCAGCGAGCAGATCACTGGACCGGGGAGGACATTGTCATATGCCGACGATGTTTTAGTGTATCGTCAGGGTAAGGATTGAGATAAGTGTCACGAGCTCGCCATGAGTTAACCAGATAATAATACCGACGTTTGCTTGGCGTATATTTTCTAGGCCACAACAGTCGTACTAACAGAGTAAACACAGCTGCACAGGTTACATCGTGTCAGCCCATAAACACATTTGGTGGTGAGTGAGAAGGAAGGGATACAATGCGTTGGCAGTTTATAAACATTTAGAATCACATAGCCTTGCCCGGCTCAGTACATGGAACAGCCCTGTCTGTCAGTTATAGTTCCGGACATCAGGCGAAATGGCTGCTGGGATTGTCACCACTGAACAGAAGCTTGACAGTTTGTCAACAGTCAGAGACCAACCGGAATTGGCAGCGAGAGACAGGAAACAGTACATCTGTCAAGTCTTGTTTCCGGAACATCGAGAAGATTGACAGCGTGTTGGGAAAAACTCTTTGTTGGAACTGTACAGTAACTCTCTAGATTGTTTTGGATGTCACAACCAGTGATGACAAAACTAACATTAATGGAGCCAGGGAGGATGGATCCCTGACAGGAGATGATCTGCCACTGTGCCACCTGTGTGGGGGCATAAAGGAGAACGTCACGTGGCCAACTTTGGTAGTTTGCCATATAAACCCGAGTTGGGATCAACTAGGGGGGAGTTGACCAAGAACCGTGGATTATGATGGACGTGTTTGTGGGAGAGCTCTACAGTGTTAGATTAATTTAACATTAACTAGCATGTGCCGTTATGGCAAAGTGTAGTAGCCATCCCGGGAATGAGGCGGTTTTTACATAAGGTAGTCAATATAGTCTATTAGTTCTAATTAATATAGACTGTAGCCTTGTTAAACTATAGTGTGATGATTAGCACTGTTAGTGGAAACTAGTTAGAGTAGAATAGTGATATTGGCTCTGCTAAGGTGAATAGAATACTGAGGTTGCACTCTGTTTATTGGTCTTTTCTTATCATAGCCTGATTCGGGTCTAGGTGGGTAGCTAATCTGCTCTATGACTAAGTCTAGTTAGCTAAAGATCATTAAGCAAGGTGATAGGCTTACACTCAGCCGAAAGGATCAGTGACTAGTACTATCACCAGATGTGTGGTTTCTATCCTAGGTTCCCTACCAGATCCAAGGAAACTCTACAAGTTTTGGGAAAGAATTAAAAAACCCATTCTGAAGAACACCAGTTCAAGAGTCAATAAAGTTGCATACAGAAACATAACTTACGCTAGAAGGAAATTAATTCATCAAAGAGAGTGATGCATATTGATGCACCACACAGCATTAGACAGTAGTAACGAACCGAGAACCGGCTAAGAGTACCTAGTGTTAGTACAGCAACAATTAACATTAGAAATTAGCACTTATGGACTGAATGGTTCGATGTGCAACGAGGATGATCTGTCGACTAACTAACTAACTAACTAACTGCGTACACACTACAAAAGACTTGTGCAGTTTGTTAAGGAACGTTAGGAACGGACATTGTGTAGAGTGCAACCGGTCCATGATTAACTGTTAATACCACCGGTGTCTATTTCGGATGTTCATGAAATTGGATTACCAGAGGTCTACAGAGGCAAAGCAGTATCCGGCAAGATGGTTTCGGCAACGGGTGAGAAGTACATGTTCTGACGTAACGTGCTGTGGTCTATCTTTGCTGTGATCAGCTGACTGGGTTGCTGTCTGAGAGTCAGAGTCTACACACTTTATAGAACACGTCACACATTTTCTTCGCATACACGTCTCATACACGTTACACTTTTATTTTAATAAATTAATCTTTATTAATTTCTAGAAGCAAGAGTTGTTGAGTATGTTGCGTTGGGGAAGTATGAGAAGGGGGCATAGTACGACAGTGAGAGAGTGATAGGAAAAGGTGTCCATAGGCTGATGGAGTGTGTTGGACGGAAGCTGGTGAATTCTCCAGAATATTGAGAGGGAAAAAATATTATAATGTGGGTGTCGGCTCTCTTCACTCCAGGGACGACACCAGTAGGAGGACACGACATTATTGGGGGCTCGTCCGGGATCTTTGGACAGCGGGATCTCTCGTAAACGGGATCTTTGGACAGCGGGATCTCTCGTAAACGGGATCTTTGGACAGCGGGATCTCTCGTAAACGGAATCCTTGGACAGCGAGATCTCCTGCAAACAGGAACCTTTGACAGTGGGATCTTCTGACAACGGGGTCTTTTGACACGGGATCCTTAGTTATAAGAGGGAGATATCATTTTGGAGAATCCAGCTAGAGTGAATGTGGATAGGGGTTAGGACAAATATCTTACCTGTTCACACTTCACACGTCTGCATAGGTCTGTGGTCCTGATTCTACTCTTGTCACTGAGTGAATGTGCGGGTTGTAGTAATATCTAGATTTATAGTACTTGTTCATATAGTAATTTGCAGTTATATTGTACTCGACCTGCTAGCTTACCTCTCTGTATAATGGCCACCCCTAAACTTAGCACGTTAGAATTAAAGGCAAGGGGGGAAGAAATGGGATTGGCTGGGTCTTCTCTAACGGATTACATACAGGAAGTGGAGAGAGAGTATCGTCAAGCAGAAAGGGAAGATCGAAAGGCCGAGCTGGAATTGAGAAGGATGGAGTTGGAACAAGCAGCTAAGAAATTGGAAGCTGAGCAAGCAGCTAAGAAATTGGAAGCTGAGCAAGCAGCTAAGAAATTTGAAGCTGAGCAAGCAGCTAAGAAATTGGAAGCTGAGCAAGCAGCTAAGAAATTGGAAGCTGAGCAAGCAACTAAGAAATTGGAAGCTGAGCAAGCAGCTAGGAAATTGGAAGCTGAGCAAGCAGCTAGGAAATTTGAAGCTGAACAAGCAGCTAGGAAATTAGAAGCTGAACAAGAAGCACAGAAAAGGGAGCACGAGTACCGGATGAGGGAACTCGAGTTGAAGAGTCAATCTAATGGAGAAACTGAGGGAGCAGTTGGAGGTTCCTCCATCCCAGGATCAACAACAGTAGGTGGACATGGGTACCATGCTATGAAGTTTCCTTTAGCGGTCTACGAGGAGGACAAAGAGAAGATTGACCAATACCTTCAACGCTTCGAGGCTATGTCAGTTGCTATGGGTCTGGAGCGTAACAAATGGAATCTTAAGCTATCCCAGGGATTACGCGGGACCGGATACGAGGTTTATACTCGCCTGCCACCAGGACATGAGAACAATTATGACGAGTTAAAGACGGCTCTGCTGAAACGATTCGAGGTTACGTCACATACCTACCGGAAAAAATTTCGAGCAGCGAAACGAGAACCGGGGGAGTTGTTTGCCGCCTACAGTTTGCGTCTAAAATCTTATCTCCACAAGTGGATGGATTTGGCTGGGTTCGCACATGACTATGAGAGTCTGGAAGAGCTCATGGTGGTCGACCAGCTGAAGAAGCAAATGTCTAAACCTCTCAGGACGTTCCTGGGAGAACAAGGAGCGGAACGTATTGACCTCGTGACTAAATTAGCAGAACGGTTCGTCGAGGTACATGGGGAGGCAGGGGAGAACCTTTCCACCAACTCCAAAAGTCAAGAGAAACATGACAAGAAGAAAACCAAAAACTCAGGAACAAAAAAGTGGGAACCTTATGTGCAAAAATCAGAGGATAGTTCAGAGAAGAAGAAGGAGGGAAGCAAGAGCACTTCAAGCTCTACACCAAAACGACCGTGGTCGGAGAAGTGGTGTTCAATTTGTAAGTCACCCTCTCACAATACGAGGGACTGCAAATCGAAGGCTAAGAACCCTCACTTCGCAGCATGTCAAGTGACTTCCAAGGAGGTTGTCACAGAAAATGCCAAGGTCAACAAGGAAGCTCGCCACCAGGAGAGCTCACTCAAGTTTGGCAATAGAAAATCTAGGACAGGGAAATGGTGCAACCAATGCAAGTCAAACACGCACCATGCTATTGACTGTGGGGGAATGTCAGGAGACACTCAATTCGTCGTGTGCTCAGGAAAACCTAAGGTGGAGCCCACCAAACAGGTCGAGGCCGAGGAAGAGACTCCAGACCAGGAAAAACCACCTGTAGTGGAATTGGTAGAGGTTAACGGTCGTCAAGTGGAGTGTTTATACGACACAGGACTGGACGGGGAGGCCGTGATTTCTGCGGATCTGGTACATCCAGAACAATTCACAGGTGAGACCTTGGATATACAGCCTGCACAGAAGAGTGCTGTAACCATGAAGTTGCCTATTGCTAATGTGGAGATTCGGTCAAGGTACGTCACCGGCACCATCAAGGCCGCTGTATTGACCGATCCCATTTTTCCAGTCATCCTAGGTTGCCGGTATGTCTTTCTGGGAATGCCCAGGGAGCCAATCCATATGGGAGCAATGCAGACTCGCTCTCAGACGAGAACGGAAGAGGCAGAAGCAATTGTGACTAACCCAATGCCGGGGGAGCTACGAACTGCCCAGAGTGAGGATGATACTTTACGTCCTTGCTACAAAAAGCTGCAGAAAAGTGCTGATCCACCAGGACGGGGGCAGTACTACATGAAGAATAGGATACTCTACAGGAGAGCAGGAAGGGGAGACAACCTATACGGTCAGTTGGTCGTCCCGAAAGCTCACCGGTCCCAGATTCTTCATATGGGGCATACCATCTCCTTTAGTGGACATATGGGTATTGCCGCCACCATGCAGCGGATTTCCTGCCACTACTATTGGCCGGGAATGACAGATGATGTGCGTCGGTATGTGGAGTCATGCCCTGAGTGCCAGAGGGTGGCACCGAAACACTGGACAGCACCGGTGGTGTTGGGTGAGATGCCCATCATGAACTCTCCTTTCGAGAGGGTAGCCATCGATATCGTGGGTCCACTTCCCAGGACTAGGAAGAGGAACATGTATATACTCACAATGGTGGACTGCTGTACAATGTGGGGTGAAGCTATACCGTTGACCACGATTGACTCGAAAAGAGTGGCGGACGCACTGATGGAGGCCTTTACCAGATTAGGCTTTCCGGATCAAATTCTGACGGACAATGGATCACAGTTTTGTGGAAAACTCATGGAGGAGGTATTTAGGGTGTTTCACTCTAACCACATACATACCAGCCCTTACCACCCTCAAGCCAATGGACAAGTAGAGCGTTTCAACGGCACGTTGATGACAATGCTCAGGAAACTAGCACAGGAAAAACCTGATAGGTGGGATGAATATATCCCCGCAGCACTCTTTGCCTATCGGGAAGTTCCTCATGGCTCAACAGGACTACCACCCGCTACGTTGCTGTTTGGTCGTCCAATCAAAGGACCGTTGGAAGCCATGTTGAGGAGTTGGACTGACGAGGGGACGTCAGAAGAAGTGATCTCATCCTACAAATACGTGGAGGAACTGAAAGAAAAACTCCACAAGGGATGGACTCTGGCAAATCAAAACTTGAAAAAGGCCAGGAAAAGACATGCGGCTTACTACAACCGTAGGTCTAAAGAAAGATCTCTAGAGGTGGGAGATAAAGTCTTGTTGCTACTCCCAACGGGAAACAACAAACTGGAGATAGGTTGGCAAGGACCATTTCCCGTGGAAAGGGTGATATCCAGAACCAACTATCAGATCCGGATCCGGGGAAAGTCGAAGATTTTCCATATCAATCTCTTGCGGAAATACGAAGAGAGACCCGGAGACAAGGCAGCTCACCTCATGGCAATGGCAGTTGCAGTGGAGACAGAAGTGGGAACCAACGAGGGCAGGGAATATCCCTTGGTACACCAGGAAACCTATAGGGATGTGAAAGTGAACCCTGATCTGACCTCCCAGGAGAGGGAAAGGATAACCCAGGTTCTCAATTCTCATAAGGAGATACTGACTGATAAACCAGGACGAACGAGGTTGGTTGAGTTCGAGATGACTTTGACCACACAGGAGTCTGTTCGCCAAAAGGTTTACCCAGTGCCATTCTCTAAAGAAAAGGCCCTGGAGGAGGAAATACAAAAACTGCTGGAGGATGACGTGATTGCACCATCCACATCCCCATACAATGCGGGGGTAGTTTTGTTACGCAAACCAAGTGGAGAACACAGGTTGTGTATAGATTACCGACTTCTGAACAGTCATACACAGTTTCAGGTGGAACCTTTGCCGAATCCAACTCAGTTATTCGCTAGGCTCCATAAGGCTCGGTACTTTTCAAAGGTGGATCTGAGTCGGGGGTACTATCAGATACCAGTCAGACCGGAGATTCGACCACTGTTAGCTTTCAGTACACCCAGTGGACACTACGAATTCAAAGTCATGCCCTTTGGACTCAGCAATGCACCCAGTGTGTTTACATGCATGATGAGGACTTTACTAGATCCGTTACAGGATCCGTCCATCATCTCATTCATGGATGATATTCTGATTTCCAGTGACAGCTTGGATGACCACTTACAATCCTTGGAGAGAGTGTTTAATAGGCTCAAGGAAGCAGGGCTTACTGCTCGTCCAACCAAGTGCATGATTGGTTACCAGACTCTGGAATTTCTAGGTCACACCATCACTCCAGGACACATTGTTCCAGAAGAGAAGAACCTGGAGAAAATCAGAAATGCACCAAGGCCAAAAACGAAGAAGGATGTGCGATCTTTTCTCTCGTTGTGTGGGTTCTACCACAAATTTATCCCACATTTCACGGAACTGGGAGCTCCGTTGACGGAAACCTTGAAAAAGGGATTACCGGATCAAATCATTTGAACACCAGAATGTGAGAATGCCTATAGTCAGTTAAAGGAGGCCTTGGTCAGCAAACCTGTATTACAGCTCCCTGACCTTTCCAAACCATTTGTGTTGAGAACGGATGCAAGTGCGATTGGAATTGGAGCCGCTTTGTTACAGAAAGGAAAAGACGATGCTTCGGTTTTGAAACCTGTGGCATACGCAAGTAAGAAACTTCTACAGGCGGAGAGGAATTATTCAACCGTCGAGAGAGAATGCTTGTCCCTCGTATGGGCAGTGCAAAAATTTCAGCCATATTTGTATGGAGTTAAGTTTCGAGTCCAGTCGGATCATCAGCCCCTGATGTTCCTGGCTACTTCTCAGAAGCTCAACGCCCGTTTGATGCGGTGGTCGTTGTTACTTCAACCGTATAATTTCACAGTAGAGTACATTCCTGGGAAGGAGAATGTTGGAGCGGATTTCTTGTCAAGACACCCAGCTCCTGAAGAAGAGGAATGAATCATCTGGATTTAACTCATGGTGGAGAAGAGTGAGATGGACTACTCTCTTAAGAGGGGGCCTATGTCACGAGCTCGCCATGAGTTAACCAGATAATAATACCGACGTTTGCTTGGCGTATATTTTCTAGGCCACAACAGTCGTACTAACAGAGTAAACACAGCTGCACAGGTTACATCGTGTCAGCCCATAAACACATTTGGTGGTGAGTGAGAAGGAAGGTATACAATGCGTTGGCAGTTTATAAACATTTAGAATCACATAGCCTTGCCCGGCTCAGTACATGGAACAGCCCTGTCTGTCAGTTATAGTTCCGGACATCAGGCGAAATGGCTGCTGGGATTGTCACCACTGAACAGAAGCTTGACAGTTTGTCAACAGTCAGAGACAAACCGGAATTGGCAGCGAGAGACAGGAAACAGTACATCTGTCAAGTCTTGTTTCCGGAACATCGAGAAGATTGACAGCGTGTTGGGAAAAACTCTTTGTTGGAACTGTACAGTAACTCTCTAGATTGTTTTGGATGTCACAACCAGTGATGACAAATCTAACATTAATGGAGCCAGGGAGGATGGATCCCTGACAGGAGATGATCTGCCACTGTGCCACCTGTGTGGGGGCATAAAGGAGAACGTCACGTGGCCAACTTTGGTAGTTTGCCATATAAACCCGAGTTGGGATCAACTAGGGGGGAGTTGACCAAGAACCGTGGATTATGATGGACGTGTTTGTGGGAGAGCTCTACAGTGTTAGATTAATTTAACATTAACTAGCATGTGCCGTTATGGCAAAGTGTAGTAGCCATCCCGGGAATGAGGCGGTTTTTACATAAGGTAGTCAATATAGTCTATTAGTTCTAATTAATATAGACTGTAGCCTTGTTAAACTATAGTGTGATGATTAGCACTGTTAGTGGAAACTAGTTAGAGTAGAATAGTGATATTGGCTCTGCTAAGGTGAATAGAATACTGAGGTTGCACTCTGTTTATTGGTCTTTTCTTATCATAGCCTGATTCGGGTCTAGGTGGGTAGCTAATCTGCTCTATGACTAAGTCTAGTTAGCTAAAGATCATTAAGCAAGGTGATAGGCTTACACTCAGCCGAAAGGATCAGTGACTAGTACTATCACCAGATGTGTGGTTTCTATCCTAGGTTCCCTACCAGATCCAAGGAAACTCTACAAGTTTTGGGAAAGAATTAAAAAACCCATTCTGAAGAACACCAGTTCAAGAGTCAATAAAGTTGCATACAGAAACATAACTTACGCTAGAAGGAAATTAATTCATCAAAGAGAGTGATGCATATTGATGCACCACACAGCATTAGACAGTAGTAACGAACCGAGAACCGGCTAAGAGTACCTAGTGTTAGTACAGCAACAATTAACATTAGAAATTAGCACTTATGGACTGAATGGTTCGATGTGCAACGAGGATGATCTGTCGACTAACTAACTAACTAACTAACTGCGTACACACTACAAAAGACTTGTGCAGTTTGTTAAGGAACGTTAGGAACGGACATTGTGTAGAGTGCAACCGGTCCATGATTAACTGTTAATACCACCGGTGTCTATTTCGGATGTTCATGAAATTGGATTACCAGAGGTCTACAGAGGCAAAGCAGTATCCGGCAAGATGGTTTCGGCAACGGGTGAGAAGTACATGTTCTGACGTAACGTGCTGTGGTCTATCTTTGCTGTGATCAGCTGACTGGGTTGCTGTCTGAGAGTCAGAGTCTACACACTTTATAGAACACGTCACACATTTTCTTCGCATACACGTCTCATACACGTTACACTTTTATTTTAATAAATTAATCTTTATTAATTTCTAGAAGCAAGAGTTGTTGAGTATGTTGCGTTGGGGAAGTATGAGAAGGGGGCATAGTACGACAGTGAGAGAGTGATAGGAAAAGGTGTCCATAGGCTGATGGAGTGTGTTGGACGGAAGCTGGTGGATTCTCCAGAATATTGAGAGGGAAAAAATATTATAATGTGGGTGTCGGCTCTCTTCACTCCAGGGACGACACCAGTAGGAGGACACGACAATAAGGTTGCTGTGTAACTACAAACCGAACTCAAACGCATAAGTACTTGGTGTGCTGAAGCTGGGGCAATGGTCATCCCAACAAAGGCAACAGTGACATGGGTTCTCTTTGAATAATCATATTGTCAACACTCCCAACACCAACTGTTAATCTGTGTTCAGAGACTGGAAAGAACGCAGGCAATGAATTACCTGGGGATACGTTTTGATCGAAGCGGGTGATGGCGGCAGCAAACTGTGAGCAGCGCCATCTATGCTTCCTATACGAGGGGCTGGTCATGTCTGTTTTTGAGTATGCGATGGCGATAAGCAGATGGAAAGGATACAAAACGAAGCTATGCGCATTATTCTTGGATGTACAATAGATACAGCATGTAAGTTTAGGTTAGTTTAGTCGATGGATCAACATCACGGCACACGGGTGCAACCCATAAGTGCTCCGTTCTCCTCCTAACTCAAAACTGAGTCTGGAGAAACTCAGCTTAGTGCACGAAACTCCGTAGCACCGGCGAGGATCCTGAAATACTTTGGGTAGATTTTTAACTTGAAATTTTGCCCGGGCAGCACCGTTAGGCTACTCTTTTTCGATTTCCAACTGCCATGGGATTTTTTACGTGCACAACAATACACACGGGCGTCTGATCTCACTACCCAGAGAGACCAGGGGAAATTTTATTACTAGTAAGTCCACGAGAAAAAATCCCGGTCATCACCGGGGCTTGAACCCGGGATCTCCAACACTCAGGGGGACACCATACCTCGAGACCACGCAGCCCCCCCCCCCCCCCCCCCCCCAGCATGCAAGGCGATGCGCTACCTTCTTGATTTTCCAACCATTGAAGACAAACTACAAATTTGCAGAGCACGTGCCTACCTCAGAGTCAACGCAAACACACAACATTCACTGCATAGTGAAATTAGGAAGGTGAAGGGCAGCAGGTTAAAAAGAGATAGGCCGTGGATGGGTCAAGCGGAAGACATTCTTCAACAGGTGTGTTCACTGGAGGACTTAGAACCTGTGGAGAAATGGGTACAAGTGCCAACAGATTTATGTACGTCCCTTTCAGTTTGCATCCAACTAGACAGAAAATGCAGACAAGAAAATCCGGCTGCTGTGGAGGCGGAAGTACAGGCTTTGATTTTCGAGAATTCTTTGGAGGGTGAAGCTGTCATTTACAAAGATGGGTCGGTCGTTCAACGAGTGAGAAGTTCATGGGCTTTTACGGCTCAGACCGGAGGGAGAATTGTGTAAGAAGATTCGGGTGCTTTTGCTTTGACCACAAGTAGCCTGACTATGGCAGTCATGGCAGTAAGTAAAGCAATAACATGGCTCGAGACACAGAAATTCACTAGGGCATGTGTCCGGCTAGGCACAAGATGGTTATGAGACAGTAAGCTTTACTAGAACACGATTACAAGTAAAATACTACGTATGCCATGCTAAAAGGCGCTTCGCATAGCCTCATACAATCAATCGACCGCATACCTTGTTCAACGTTCGTAATCTTGTGACGATCGACCGCACGCTTCCTATTTCAGTGGACGCCATGGTAATTCGTTCAGTCGAAACGGACAGCTCGCTTTTTTCCCCAGTCGATGCTATTTTAATACACGAAGGACAGAAAATGCGTTATTTACGTGTTTCCGGCTACCAAAATATTCGTCTGCTAAATAAGGCTATACCAGAATTAGAATATTTAACTTCGATGCTGAACCAGCACTACGCATGGAACAGGAACGTGATGAAGGGCTAACAGAATTATTAATAAACTTAACACATTAATTGATGTGCAGAATAAAAACGGTTGCATACCCTTTGTGGTGAGTGGATTACGGACGCAGTTCGTAATCCTACATACCCGCGTTCGAAACACAGCTGTTGGGGATTTGACAGCAGAGTATCTTGCGTTGGTTTTTTTACGAAATGTTATGGATGCCGGTCGTTCAGAAAGCAATGACAAACTACTGAACGTAAATTTGCCAAGAGATCACAACAGCAACGAGTGAGAAGTTCATGGGCTTTTACTGCTCAGACCGGAGGGAGAATTGTGTAAGAAGATTCGGGTGCTTTTGCTTTGACCACAAGTAGCCTGACTATGGCAGTCATGGCAGTAAGTAAAGCAATAACATGGCTCGAGACACAGACATTCACTAGGACATGTGTCCTTAGCGATTCAATGAGCATGCTCAAGAGGATAGAGACGGGGTGGATCCGAAGAGTGTGGTTGCTGTCTCTGGAGCCGTCTCGGCTGGCATAGATTAGTTTCATCTTCGTGCCAAGGCATGCGGGAGTACACGGAAATGAGCGGGCTGAAAAGCTCGCAGGTGGAGGGTGGACGCGCCATGGACCAGGCTGACATTCTGAATGCGCTACGAGAAGTAAGAATTCTGCGAGAACCAAGTGATGACTGCGAATCTACAACCATGGTCAGACTGCGAGAACAGCAAATTAAAAGAGGTGTGGCCAAACAAGAACACTACGCAGGAAGCCAAAGAAGATGATAAACCAACACAGAACTTGTGTCGTGAGTCGCTACACGCTGCGGGATTTGCTGAGGAGGTGATCCGAGCACTTATGGAATGAATTGTTCGATGTGCATTGAGGATGATCTGTCGACTAACTAACTTACGCAATTTCAATGCTCAGTGAATGGAGATTTACATTATAATACTTGTTCATTTGAACGTACTTTTTGTTTAGCACTGAATCAGTTAGTAACCTTGTGACATCCATAAATAGCTCAGTAGCAAATGTACTACAGAATCCTGGATCCTCCCACAGACACATACAGTTCCTCTTAAACAGAAAAATATATTATTGCTCGCCCAGAGTTCATTCTATGTGGACACTGCCCCAGACGGCCTCCTCATCATCTATTTTGTCCAGGAGGGCATCAGCCCCTTTCAAATATATGTGTGCTCACAACGGCGCAGCAGACAAAAGGCGGGCGCATCGCCGCGGAAACTTCACATGTTTATTTTTGATCGAGTGCTATATACTCTGCCGTGGAAATCAATAAAGCACATGTTTCATTTTTGCTGGCAAACCTCCTTGCCTGCAGTTTTCAGAACTGGTGCGTATGTGAAGTCACGGGTGTGTCGGGCTGTCTGCGGGAAGGAGGAGCGTAAATACATTGGCATCTAAGTCAACACGATTTGTGTATCTGCAACTGTGTTTGCGGCATCCGCAAATGGATAATGCTAGACTGTAGAGCCATTTCAAATCCATGGAGATATGAACTTGTGCGGCTAAATAGTTTGTGGGAGTTGATGTGCTTTTATATGTGTCTCACCGCCTGCGTGGCTGCCTGTTTGTTTATCATTCATCCACCTGCTCACACAGTTTATGTCTGTCTGTCTGTCTGTCTGTCTGTCTGTCTGTCTGTCTGTCTGTCTGTCTGTCTGTCTGTCTGTCTGTATATAGGTAGGTAGGTAGTTAGGTAGGTAGATAGGTGTGCGTGCACACACGCTGGTATGTGTATGAATGTTCTCCAAAAACAAGGCAGCTACATGGGATAAACCCGGTACAATAAACCTTTAAATCATATATATATATATATATATATATATATATATTTTTTTTTTTTCCGCGTTTCCATCCTGTTTCAGGATATTGCGGTCAACACCAGCATCTTTCAGCTGCATGTTGATTCCTAGGCTAGATTACGCTCATCAGCACGCCACGACTTTCTGAGCGACCGGCTCCATACTCTCATAAGTCACTTTTGCAATTCGAACCACTGCTAATTCTCGTCGCGTCACGTGACGAGAGTATTCGGGGTTAGCGGAGAAAGCTGCTAACTCCTCGGCCATGGATATATATATATATCCTTCTGTGCGAAGGATTGCTGTGATGGATGATGTGGACGAATGTACAAGCGGATGGATGAATCATCCCCGAAGGTAAATCATTTCCATAACTTCAAGGCTGACCTATCGACTGTGTCCCGTTAAATGTGTCGTGAGAGATACAGCGACTGCTATGCTACAGACAACATCGTGCATACAGGGCCTTTTTTGTCAAGGAAGTATGAGCCTCGCACCATCACGGTTGTCGTTGAACGGGCACTTTGAGAATTCACCCTGTACACGTGACGAACGGGGTCTGGAGGGTGAGGTAGCCGTGTATGAATTACACCGTATGCATTGTAAGAGCCTCAGTTTGCAGGTAAAGTCATTACATACACGTAACAGTCGCGGGGTTTCCTGAATCCAGACTGTGTCACTCAGAGCTGCAGGTAGCCACACAGGCTGTGTGGCTACAGTGAACAGAATAATGTCACTAGCGAACTCTGTATCACAACTGACATCAACGACGAAAGTTGTGTAACGTCGTCCTCGTTAATCCTGCTTGCTTAGCCTGGGTTACAGATGAGGTGTGTAATATTATATTGCGCAAACGTCTTCTTCCTGGCCCTGTTTAGTTGTGTTCTTTGCCCAGTTGCACGCCTTGCATCTGCTCCTTCATCGCTGACTCCTTTTATTTGTTCGTTCGCCGATATCCCCGATTCTGTCTCTTTCCTTATTGCCTATTCCTACTACAAGAATTATTATTGCGTTTAGTTTGTTTTATCATCATCTTTATCTTCCACTTTTGCTGTCAAGCGTTGTGAAGAGAAATAATTGACGTTCCATGGCACTGGATAGGTCATTGCGTGTGATTGTACAATGTCGCCAATGCAGTTTCTTATAGGGCGCCCTCTTGCTATTGTATCAGATCTTCTTCGCTGTAGCGCCAGTGCTGGTAACTGATGGTGTTGCAGTCTAACGAGATATCGGAACAGTTTGATTTTTCTGCCTTTCAGTGTATGTAGCACACGGTATTGATCCCACTGTCTGTCTGATAAAATCATTTCTTACTCAAGTCTCGTATGGTTAATTTGGCAGCTCTTTTCATGAATCTCATCTCGCAGGTGTTGGTTTTGCGTAAGTGTGATTTGGATAATGCCTAAGTTTGACATTGGTGGTAGCATAGGGTTGGTGTGAATATGCTATTCATTATCTGTCGTTTTGCGGACATGGGTATATTTGGATGTTTCGGTGTCGGTGTCAGTTGATATGCAAGACCGCTGGCTTTTATTGTTTTAATTGTGCCAGTGCTGTTTGTTGCTTTCTTTATTGCTATGTTATGGTTTAAACAAAGTTGTCACATAGCAGATACTACGGTTAGGGTGTAAAGTGTTCCGCATATTTTAGGCCTCTCATATGTAGTGGGTTGACCAGTTCCATCCTTAGAATCCTTTCTTCCCAGGCAATTTTCAGAATGTTTTTAAACTTGTCTGGTATTCATGTCTATGAGGCTAAGTCGACCACAAAGCCGTACCTCTTCTGTCCTGTATCCCCCTTTGTGGCGTAGACCCCCCCCCCCCCCCCAACCCACTCACTCCCAGCCGCCCGCATATCCTCCTATATAATTCATCAATGCATCATGTGCGAAGCCAGTAAGCGTTGGCGGTCATGACTCGCCATTTCACTAGTCGAGTCGACCCCTTGTTCTCTTCCCCTCGATCTTGCCAGTTGTCACCAAGTTCTCCAATTTATTTCTTCTCCTAACATGTCCAAAAAATTACGACTGTCTGCGTCTAATTTCTCTAATCAATTTACGCTTTTCATTTGTTTCTTGTAGTACTTGGTCATTGGTTTTTCTGTCTGCCCATGGTATTCTTTGCATTCTCCTCAGAAACCACATTTCTACAGCCATCAGATATTTTTCAGCTTGACTGCTCATTGTCCACGCTTCACATCCATACAAAAGTACAGGCTCTATGTAGCACCTCAACACTCTTTTTCTCGTTTCAATTGGCATATTTTTATTGGTCAGTATGTTTTTCATCTCGCTGAAGGCTACTTTCGCCGTGGCGATTCTTGTTCTAATCTCTATATAATTCAACCCTGCCTCTAATTCTCTTCTTCGTGTATCTTCCTATATAATTCAACCCTGCCTCTAATTCTCTTTTCCGTATGGTTTTAGATCTTCCTCTGTTTAGATTGCACTGAGAATTCCAGACAGAGACTTTCTATGTCTACTATCATCATGTGTTCTCGGTGAGTGTCCTATCCAGCGCTAGCGTTCCCTCTTCACCCTTGATTCACTTGTATGTGTGTAGTTCTCTCCATAGGTGAATCTGTTGTGTCATTTTAATCCTTCTGTTTTGCGCATGCACCAGTTTATGTATGTCATGAAGTTGTGAGGTATTTTATAGACATAACTGCCTCACCAACTCGCCTCCACTCAGTGACCACCGCCTTTCTTGGTTCACGGCTGCTTATTCGGCATATTCACAGTTAACCTCTAGACACAATATCTAGAGGCCGCTCCACCATCCGCCACCAGGTGGACGAGCCTAGTAGTAAATAACATCAAATGGAAGACGCCTCACGGAGGTAAAGAACACATTAGGACAAGCAAAAACTGCATTCTCTCAAATTAAGAACATTTCATGCAATAAGTTTTTTGTAATTGGATATTAGAAAAAGAGTTATTGTTGTTACATAGAAACCGTTTTAACATACGGCTGCGAATCCCGAACAGGCGAAACAATTCTCAGAAGCCTCGGAGATGTGGTTTTATATAAGAATGCAAGAAATTATTGGACAGCCAATATGAACAATCTGGAAATATTGAGGAAGGCCAAGTCGCAAAGACAACTTATTACAAACACCAAAAAGAGACAGTCATAATTTGTTGGTGACATTATGAGAGGACACAAATTGGGTTACGTTGTGGCATCTGTAAAGATGTTTGGAAAGAGATTGATTGATTGATTGATTGGTTGATTTACGAACCGACATCACAGCATTCGGGACATCCCCATAAGCGCTCCGTCCCCATCCTCAGCAGCCAGCGAAGAGTTCCAACACTAATAGTCCCAGTAGCAATCTGATTATATGTCCGTCTCGCCTTTCCTCTGAGCGTCGAGCGTCGGCCAGATCCCCTCGTCACACCTCGCTGTCTCATTCTTATCAGACTATGGTGATCCATTTGCTCCTCCGAGGTGTACACGTGCTCCCACAAGGCCGCAACCACGTCTGCCTTGTCATGCATCAATACTCCACCAAGTTTTGCCGAGCCAGCCAATTTGTCCGCCTGTTCATTCCCCAGCACACCGGCATGCCCAGGAGAAAAGATCCAGGTGATGCTTGCTACCCGTGACCTCCGAAGCGAAAGAGAGATATAGGAAGACAGCGAGAGAAAATTCTTAAAAGTCGTGTGTCATGGCACGGTAGGGAGTCAACACATGAATTGATCCATGCCGCCGGAGATCGTAATTTGTTGAGAAGCATGATCGCCCACGCCAGCTGGCTAGGCGCAAGATGGTTATGAGACCGTAAGCTTTACTAGAACACGATTACAAGTAAATTACTAGGTATGCCATGCTAAAAGACGCTTCGCTTAACCTCATACAATCAACAATCGACCGCATACCTTGTTCAACGTTCGTAATCTTGTGACGATCGACCGCACGCTTCCTATTTCAGTGGACGCCATGGTAATTCGTTCAGTCGACAACGGACAGCTCGCTTTTTTCCCCAGTCGATGCTATTTTAATACAGGAAGGACAGAAAATGCGTTATTTACGTGTTTCCGGCGACCAAAATATTCGTCAGCTAAATAAGGCTAAACCAGAATTAGAATATTTAACTTCGATGCTGAACCAGCACTACGCATGGAACAGGAACGTGATGAAGGGCTAACAGAATTATTAATAAACTGAACACATTAATTGATGTGCAGAATAAAAACGGTTGCATACCCTTTATGGTGAGTGGATTACGGACGCAGTTCGTAATCCTACATACCCGCTTTCGAAACACAGCTGTGGTCGATTTGGCAGCAGACTGTCTTGCGTTGGTTTTTTACGAAATATTATGGATGCCGGTCGTTCAGAAAGCAATGACAAACTAAAAAATGTTTTGCGTATCCTTTTACAGGACTTAGCTGTCAACAGCAGCATCTTTCAGCTGTCTGTTGATCTCTTGGCAAGATTACGCTCAGTAGTTTGCCATTGCTTTCTGAGCGGCCGGCTCAGTATCCGCAAGTCACGAGCGGGGGTCGAACCACCTCAGTTCTCGCTCCGCTGCGAGACTCTGCGTGATAAACGGGATTACAGAGAGAAAGTGTTGTAACCCCACAGCCAGAGAGACCGGCAATGACAAACTACTGAACGTAAATTTGCCAAGAGATCACAACAGCAAAAAATGCTGGTGTTGACTGCAACGTCCTGTGAATGATATGAAACTAACTTTTTACCCTTTGCAGGACGTTGCGGTAAACCCAATCCCGGGTTGATTTTCTATGGAATTTAACGTTGAGTAGTTTGCCATTGCCGGCTTCCTGGCCTAGAGGTTAGCGACTTTTCTCCGTAATCTCGTATACTCTCGTAAGTAACGTGACGACGGTGAGAATCAGCAGTGGTTCGAATCGCGTCGGTAACTTACGGGGTATGTGAGCCGGCCGCTCAGAAAGCAATGGCAAACTACTGAGCGTAATCTTGCCAAGAAATCAACAATCAGCTGAAAGATGCTGATGTTGACAGCAATGTCCTGTAAAGGATATGCAAAATTTTTTTTTTTTTTTTTTAGTTTGCCATTGCTTTCTGAACAAGAAGTCAACCTTGAAGTAGTAACCAATCTGACCACCCCGCTATCAGCGCATCGGAAATTTAAGAGCGGCCGCTCTTATGCTTCCTCTACGTCACCCGCACAGAATAGTGGAACTCAAATGTTATGAGAGAATTAACCAATGTGGGGCTCACGGAGAGGGCCTTTACAGGACGTGGCGAGAGACAATTAGCCTTACGTGGGGACATTCGAGGCTGTAGAGACGGCGGAAGACACAGATGGGTGAATGCGGACAGTTGAACAGCCGGTCAACAAACACAAACTGCGTCAACATTACATATGACAGAGGGGGAGTAGAAAGTCATAGTTGTCAGTGTAGGCAGCATGGCCGAATGGATAAGGGCGCGCGCTCTTAACTTCCGGTGTGCTGAAGCCGGGGTAGCGGGTTCAACCCAACACCGGTTAATTAGATATAAATGTTGAATTCTCGTCCTTGACTTGGGGACATAAATTACGAGTACCTGAGAAATCGGAGAGGATTCACTTGATAGCGAGGAACACTGGTAATAGAGAAAGCTATTTTTGTATTTTTCGTGGAGGACCTTTGTGTTGGCGGCGGCGGCATTATGCACAGTGAAATGCTTTTACATCTCACCCGCGGTTGTTTGTAGTGTAAACTGCATGTTCGGACTAATGGCGACCGGCTTTGTCGCAGAACTGACTGGGTTGCCTTAAGCAGAAATGCGTGGCTGCTGGTTTTCTAGTGACCACCGCTTCCATCGACGATGAACTGTATTTTTCATGGAGGATTTTGTGTTGACATTCTGGCAGCGGCATTTTGCACAGTGTACATGTGCGGGCTGTTGGTTTGTCGAGACTCCTGTCTGTTCCACTTTTCATATGGGGCAGTGAGAAGCATTTTGTGTGATATTCAATGGCACAGGAACGGAGAATAATGGGGTCGACCCGTTGCTGTGAAGTTGGAACCGCGACTAACTAACTAACTATAGAGAAAGCTAATCCACACGAACAAATCGGGCCATTGCACTAGAAGTAGCAGCTCGTATATGGACTATGCTAGAGTTCAAAGCGAGCGGGAAAAAAAGCAATTGACAAAGTGTGCTCCAGATCAGGCAACCGGAAAGGGGGGGGGGGGGGGGGAGGAGAAGACGCTAATCGCTATCAACCCCCCCCCCCCCCCTCCTCCTCCTCAGTCTGGTCCATTTGTGATCTGAGCAGGTAACTAACTCTGTTAGCCCAGCCATTACAAACTGGCAAGTCGAGGGGAAGTTGCTACACTTTATGGGAGACCTTGACATTTCACACCAGAAGGAAGCTCACGCGTCCTGCCCTTTCTTGTCCTGTCAAGGGTGGAATTGGGGGAGGGGTGGAGAACCTGTTGTGTCAACTTTCGTACATTTTGTCATTCAGTCAGGCACCAACGGAAGTTGATAATGAACGGTTAGAATCTTGTGTGTCTGTCTGTCTTCTCCTCCTTTTCATCTTTTTTTTTTTCCTGCTGATGCTGCGAATCTGTCTGTCTGTCTGTCTTTCGCTACCTCGCCATTCATGCGCCAGAAGTATCTTATCCAACCCACAGTGTAGCCTCCAAGCAAAGGGAAACACTCTGAAGCCAGCTGCCTTTGATGCCCAGATCTTGTAGAATGTAATGTATTTATATTCTTCTTGGTCCAGAATATTCTAAGAACTTTTCTGTTACATTTAAGTCACACAAAAAAAAAAACACCTCATTTTCTTATGAGAACCGGTATTCATTTAAATAAAGATGGAGACCCATAACTGTACGCTACTGCAAGCTGAAACTGTTTCTTTCAAAATGTCTTCATTCTTATTTACATTTCCTTACAGTTTAACTCATTCTGTAGCAAGAAACTCACTAAACACTAATAGAAACTCCTGGGACGCAGAGGTGTTTCCAAGGTACCAGGGCCGGGTTATATACTGGCCAAGACCTATTGACGCGTCCTGGGCAACAGGTCCCTTCGGGGTCCTGGCTAAGGTCAGTAGGATCGCCGATTCCTCCGAAGTCGGAGAGTGTCTGCCTGTACGGCGAGGAACCACCAGTCTGCACACCAATAAGCCAGACATGGGACAACGGATACTCACACAAACCTCAGGTCCTGTATGAAATCTATGTTCGTCCATCATGAATGACGAGGACCATTCATTACACTACATCTTTTGATGAGGAACGAATGACTTGCGCTTTGGTTTTATATAGCGAGGAAGTGGTCGCACGACTCTGTCGTCCCCGCTCCCTCGTCTGTGTCCGTCTGGCTCCAGTGGCGAGCATGGCAAGACGACTGGAAGACGGACACAGATGCAGTAGACGTTAGGCTGCGACGGCCAGTTATCCCTGTATATATTGGCTCTCGAGAGCCTCGTGCAAACGGCCCTTCCGTCAATTCCTTTAATTTTCAGTTTTGAGACAAGCGTAGCGACAAGCAATGAGCGTATGATTACTGATAGGATCAACCAGATTTCCTTCGCCGAAGACGGACTGACCGCCAGAACAGACCACACACACATGAGGCGAGAAGCTGCCCACAGAAGATATTGCTCGTGTAGGTTGCCAGCAGATCTCCCGATTTACGGTTGAGCCTCACAAGTGCACATGGCGACTGACAGGACAGACGTTCACGCACACGCAAGCCAAGAGTAGCATCGCTAAAGCGCGCCCTCCCGGTACAAGGTGATACATGCAAAACCACTGAACGCCTACCGATGAGCTTTCAAGCTACGCCGGCAGGACTGACCGAAAAAAAAAAAAAGCTATACCAGCTTACTGACTGCAGGCCCACTACTCATCGAGAGAGAGAGAGTGGGCGCTTATCGAGACTTTGTCGAACGGTCGTACAAATTTTGCTCTTTTGCCCGCTCAAACCACGACCCTGGCTGCACGATGCGGTTACATTCTCGAAACGCCTGCCGCGCTAACTTGCATTGGCTGGGAAGATCCCATTTTGGTGCACCTCACACAGCCATCCGAGACAACGAACGCTAGACGCGGAACTGATCTAGCGAACCAGACCAGCCCTCACTGTATGACATCACACTGATGCTGGACTACGGGATGCCTTCAACCAACGTACAGGACTTCGCGTTGGAGCTCAAGCCAACGAACACAAGCAAGGAAGCAATAGAAACTCCTTATACAACTAAAGCACGTTTTGTTTTCTGTAGTCTTTTAGTTTATTTTTGTTTTGTTTAGTTTGTATACACAATGTACTTAATAGGAAGATCTGGGATGAAACAAGAGTTGTGGTTTGTGGTGAATACCTCGTACAGCCAGTGTAACTTATAATGTGTGCCTGCAAAAGGCTAATACAAGTAGAATCTCATACACAAATATAAGAAGGGGACAAACAAGGCAGTTTGGTCATGTGATGAGAAGGGAGGCACCGGACATCGTGATGACGGGGAGGTTGAAGGTCAGCACGGCAGAATGGATAAGTGCCCTAGCTCTAACTGAAGTGCTATGGTATGATTAATCTTCTTCAGCAACCTCCCTGTATCTGCCGTGGCCTTACATAAAATAGTTTCCTCCTTGCAACCCACTTTTAATTTGATATATAATACATGTCTGCTACAACTTTTTAGTCATAACTTTGACATTCCGCCAACCCTCATTTTCCACCATCCATTTTTGTGTGTGGTCCAAACCTACGTTTTGTTTGGCACTAAATCTGGTATACTTGTGGTGTGCTGATGCCGAGGTAGCTTCAGTTGGACTAACATATTGACTTCTCATTCTTGATTTGATGAAATAAATTACAAGTACCTCAGAAGTCTGAGTGGGTTCACCTGATGGCAGGGGGAATCTGGTAACAGGGAAAAACTAATCTTCTAATCTACACGCAAAAATCAATCTAGTGCACTAGAAGTAGTAGCAGTATATAGATTGTACTTGAGTTCTGAGCCAGCGCAAGAGCGCGCGCGCGCACACACACACACACACACACACACACACACACACACACACACACAGACACAAGTACACACACACACACACACACACAAGTACACACACACACACACAAGTACACACACACACAAGTACACACACACACACACACACACACACAAGTACACACACACACACGTGCACGCATGCGCGCACACACACACACACAAGTACACACACACACACAAGTACACACACACACACACACACAAGTACACACACACACACATGCACACACACACACACACACACAAGTACACACACACACACACAAGTACACACACACACACACACAAGTACACACACACACACACACAAGTACACACACACAAGTACACACACACACACAAGTACACACACACACACACACACACAAGTACACACACACACACACACACACAAGTACACCCCCATCTCTTCTCACTCCCCCCCCCCCCCCCCAAAAAAAAAAAAAAAAATAAAAACCCTGCAAAGATCAGCAGTAGAAGAGGCAGTTCAAAAGCAAATATTGCTGGATGGACTGGGACAGTGGCATGGAGGAATGTCATGGACATAATTGATACAGAACACCAAGTACCAATGTCTGTGTAGATGCTTGACAGTCTTTGCCAGTTGGCAGGGCACAGGATAATGATGGCGACTTTTTTTCTCTACTTTATATGTTTTTGTCCTTTTTATTTTAGCTGCTTCAGTGCTAGGTGCTAGAGGAAGACAATAGGGAAACAAAACTCACTTACACTCAGGAAATAAATGACCGTAGACGCCGAGGTAGACCAAGAAGACGGTGGAGAAATAATACATATACAGACCTACAAGCACTTGGATCAATGACTGGCAAGAGAAGGTCAACCAGAGAGACGAATGGAGACGGGATTGTATCTGCAGCAAAGAACCTCAATGGCTCGAACGGTGAAGAAGAAGAAGAAGAAGAAGTGCTAGCTGGTTGGTTATTTTAGAGCACTCTGACCCTGAGCATTATCATTTTAAAGCCAGCTGTTGCCTATGACTGACAGTGTTGAATATGCCTTCTAATTGTGTGTTTGCAGGAGCTGGACAGTGAGTTTGACCAGTGTGCTGTCTGTATTGAACCATACAAAGCCCATGATGTCATTCGGATCCTGCCTTGTAGGTAAGTCAGTTGGGCTGCTGGTGTTGTGTTGTATCTCAGTGGCACTGTGATTCCTCCATGTCCCCAGAATATTCTTGACATTATGCTCTGTTTACATATGCTGTGGTACTAACATTCTAATGTAGCCTGATTGTTATGTTCTTGACGTGATCTTCTGTGCTGTTTACATATGATCTGATCTCAACATTCTAATGTAGCCTCATTATGTTCTTGGTATAATTTCTTGTTCACATCAGTGTCCTTCACATTATGTTCAGCTTCTCACCTTAATAGAGTTCATGCACTGAACTGACATTCTCCAAGGAAGACTTAAAAGAAGAGGTTAAGTCACTAACTAATGGACAGGTTCACTGGGCAATGAAGACAATTCATGAGTCGCTTCCATTTAGTCAAGGATTATTGTTGGAACTGACATCTATTAAACTTCCTTCAAAAGCACAGAACAGCGTAAACAGTGTACACTTCACATCTTACCAGTGACCATAGATACAGAAATGAAGTTGTGGCTGGGTAGGTTTCTTGAAAAGGGTAGCTTCAAAAAGTTCCCAGACTAATCAACTCCTCATGTTTGTGTGATTGTTTCTTTCTGGAAATTATAGTTGTATGAAATTCTGTGCCTTTGACAGCTATTGATGTAACCTTCTCATTTGCTCTTGAACCAAAGTCACAGCAGTTCATTTGTGTGTTGTGCATATAGCATCAACAAAGTTGAAAATGTTCATGATTAAACAATGTAGAAATGTCAAATTTTGTGCTTCTTTAGTGTTAACCTCACATTGTTAATTCATTGTCCATGTTTCTTCACCTACAGTAATGAAGGGTTAATGTAACATCTGATTGTTCTTCAATTCAATATTCAACTTCACATATACTAGCACCATGCCCTCTTGGCAGACGATTGTTATTGTGCCTGGGCTGAAATGTAGAGACCATGTGTTGCCCATGCTGCATGATCCCTCTCTCGGCCTGCCTAGTGTACTCCAGAGGAATGTTAACATCCATGCATCTGAAACAAGACAAGCTTCACAATCTGCTGAATCAGCAAAGCAATGCTCGAACTGTGTGCCTGTCAGAGCTATGATCCTAGGCCAGTAGCCGACCAAGGCTTAGGGCCTGGTCTGCCCTGCCATGACATTTAGTCATTAGGTTGAATTTCCTCACACTAGGATAAGGCTTATACCCTCCCAGTTGCGCTCCTCTGCCCAAACTCACTAGTACAATGTAGAGTGTGGGGTTTGGTGAGCACCGCCCAACATTTGGCTCTAACAGAAAGCAGGTAGTACCGTCTACTGATAGCTCATTCATATCTGACTGTGGCCTAACTGAAACAACTTCACCTGTATATCATGTTTTTTTTTTCAGGCATGTGTTTCACAAGTCATGTGTGGATCCTTGGTTGTTGGACCAGAGGTCGTGTCCAATGTGCAAGCTGGACATCCTACGGGCATTCGGGATGCAGGTTAGTGCACAAAAATGCTGCAGCTATTTAAAAAAAAATATATGCCTGTTTTATATGCCTTAAGATGCTTTGGGCATATGGTGCTAGTTCCATTCTTCTGTAGACAATTGACAACACTTGTCGGATGATATGGTCAGTATCGCTCCAGCCACCTCTACTTCCCAAGACATTTCCTGGTGTTGATGTTATCCTGGGTTGACCTAGGCAGGTTTTCTGATTTAGCCAGGACGGTGGCCTAGTCAGCCAGCTGTGATTTTTTTTTTTTTTTTTTTAATGTCCAACTGCCAACACGTGTTTAGCACATTTAACTTGAGCGCATCCACATGCAGTCAGTTTGGTTTAAACGTTGGCTTATCATTCAGAAAGAAATGGCAAATTACTTCACATACAATTGCCTAGAAAATCACAAACAGCTAATAGTGGATGGATGTAATTTTAACGACCTGCACGGACATGCAGTTTTTATTTAAAACTTGCACACTGGTCCTCTGAGTTTTTCACCCTTGTCCATGAAGACTAGATGTCAGATTCACTACCCCTGTATTAGGAGAGAGTACACCATCCTTTTCTGATTAAAAAAAAAAAAAACCCACACAGTTCATGCTGTGCATCAAACCAGGTCTATATAATCCGGAGGCAGGTGTCATAATTTCCAGCTATATTTCCACCCGTTCCTTCATGAGAAGCAGTGTTATCAAATAATAAAAACAGAAGGGAAAAGACATGAAAGAAAATGCCACCTCTGGCAAGAACCAAGAACACAAAATAACTGAGTATACTACACAGTGGCCTAGCCTTTTTATCAGCAAAGAAAACTGGATACTAACATAATAACATTAAGATATAATCAACCATGCAATTAAAGGTTTTTTTAATACAGTACATTTATACACATTATTGATGCTTATTATAGTTATCTTATTATCCATTAGTTTTTGTTTGCTGATGAAGGCGTTGTTTTCTGCAGTGTCTGTTTAGTTGTTTGAGATTTTGTTCTTATAAAGCTAGCCTTTTCACCACTTACTGTTTGCTCTTTCTTTTTATTCACTGCAATTTTACAGTTCTGCCACAGTTATCCCCACAACATTTCTACATACAACTTTACACCAGTCCACCACACTTCATTTTTACAGCTTTACAGCAGTTAACCCAACTTTACCTTTTGTAGCTTTACTATTGTGAATCTCATGGCCTATTCACAGCCAGATTGACAGTTAACCCTATATAATATTTATAGATTTATCACAGTTCCTTGCATTTTACCATTACCCCTAACCTATTCAAACTCAGAAGAGAAGTTATAGTAGGGCCCATCACCTGGTTTAGATTAATATCTTGTGACCGAGTGCGCCACAGTTGACCCCATGTCATGCTTACAGCTTTACACAATTAACTCCCATGTCATGTTTACGGATTTACAGTTAACCCAATTTCATGTTCAGGTTCTATCATCATCATCATCATCATCATCATACATCCAGCTAACTGGGATAGGCATGCATGCATCTCCACGTTGTGGATCAATTCCACTTATGATTTTCCTCTATGCCACTGTTCCAACCCACCAGAACCATTTCCTTCCATCTGGCCCTGCCTCTTGCACCACTGATATTTCCTGTTGTCATGATGTTATCCAAGGCCTGTCATCACATTACGTGACCAGAAAAGGTTTTTTGTCACCTTCTTGTATCTCACGTTTTACTTTCATTAGTCTAGTTAGTCGTGGTTCCAACTTCACGCAAAGGGTCGTCCCATAATGCTCTGTTCCTGTGCCAGTGAATATCACACAAAATGCTCCTCACTGCCCCATGTGAAATCCGAACAGACAGGACTAAACAAACCAACAGCCCGCACTGGTATACTGTGCATAAGGCTGCTGCGAGAATGCCAATACAAAAGACCACCACAAAAAATACAGTTCATCGTCGATGGAAGAGGAAGTCACTATTGAAACCCAGCAAAAGGCAAACCCAGTTAGTTCAGCAACCGGCTGCCGGCCATTTTTCTGAACATGCAATTCATGATACAAACAACCGCGGTCAGGTGTAACAGCATTCCACATGAAATCTACAGCTCAGTATCACTCCAAGCACTTAATTCAGTAGCTGGGTGACAGAACCATGCACTACCAGTCCAACATTAGGAAAATGCATAAACAAACTCCTAGCCACAAGCATAAACACTCCAGAGGCGTTAACAGCTCAACCGCCTATTCTCCATATTCGACCAGAAGTGGCTTTCATTAGTTTTTACCATTCAGTCATTGTTAGTTACTCTGGCAGTCCAAGGTATTCACCAAATTTGTAAAGTGTCATTGCCACCATGATCTTCCTAATTTGTTTCTTATTTTTCATGATTTACTGCGATACACTTTAGTACTCTCTTCTTTTGGCATCTTTATGACAATTCATGTTTACATCTATATCATAGTTAACACCATCTCATGTTTACACTTTTAATACAGGTAACCTCACTTCATTGTAATAAAATAACCTTTGTTCAAACCTGTTCCATAAAATCTAGTTTTTCACCTCATGTTTTGTCGCTGGTCGTGATGTTCTCAAGCAATTACTTGGCCACTGATTCCTGAAGATTCACAAAGCCAGGGGATACAAGATAATTTATCATTGGCTGATCAAGAACCGGCCAACGCCGGATTAGCACCAGGAAGTGAATGTAGACTAATGAGAATGAATAGAGTGCTGCAGCAATGTGACAGGCACGTTGCGTGAGACCTGTTTATAGAAGCACCCAATGAAATAAGTAACATTAAGTGACACGCTTTGCATCTAGTACTCTCTCTCTCTCTCTCTCTCTCTCTCTCTCTCTCTCTCTCTCTATCTCTCTCTCTCTCTCTCTCTCTCTCTGTCTCTCTCTCTCTCTCTGTCTGTCTGTCTCTCTCTCTCTCTCTCTCTCTCTCTCTCTCTCTCTCTCTCTCTCTCTCTCTCTCTCTCTCTCTCTCTCTCTCTCTCTCTCTCTCTCTCTCTCTCTCTCTCTCTCTCGATCTCTTGATCTCTTGATCTCTCGATACTGTTGCTGCTGTTGCTTTATTTTTGGTATCTGTGTTAATAGATCTGCAGCTAATATAAACAAATGTATTATATTTGTGGCTGACTTCTGGCATTGTGATTAATGTTATATTTCTTCTCATCGATTTTCCTCGGTCTTCTGTTTTTCTGTTTACCTTGTAGTGTCAGGATGTGAATAGAGTTTTGCATTAATTAAAGAAAAGCACATAGATTTCTTCACAGATGACTAGCTGATTGTCTGGATACTAAAGAAAAAAAAAACAACTCAGAGTTTGTTGTAGACCCAAGAGCAGATCTCCATGGGCTAGAAATCCGAAAGAGTTGTAATAGAATAGATCTGCTGACATTGCATCATTCCAAGAAATGAAGAGGCCGGACAGACTGGCAAAGGAAAGGGAAAACTACCTCAGCTTCATATAAAAATACCCTATGATGAGGCCTGGAGGTTTATATGAAATAATGATAGAATCCAGTGGGAGTTAGAACATCCAGGCAACCAGAAAGGTGAAGCATACTGGAAACTCAACTGAAGGGAATGGGTTTGAGTATTCAGACTCCATACGGTACACAACAGGCTGAAATACCACCTGTTTAATAAACTAACGATAAGAGATATTGATGGATGTAACTGTGGGACAAATTCTATAGAAGTTAGAATTGACATGGTTAGATATAGAAGGCACATCAGGAGAATGAGGGGTCTCATCAACCAACACAGTACTAGCACTATTAGCTGCCAGACATTGATGCATATGTTGTAGGGAGGATCTGAGCACCTATGAACTTGCCTAGTATGTGAGGATGATACCCCTACAGATAACTAACTAACTTATTAACTTAACTAACTTATTAACTTAACTAACTAACTAACTAGCTAGCTAGCTAGCTAGCTAGCTAGCTAACTAACTAACTATATATAACTTATAGAGATGACAATGGGCTCAAGTTTACTGCTGCTTTCTTTGTACATATTCAAGTTGACTGAAGGTGTACACAGAAGAAGAAGGGCTTTGGAATAAGCTCTTCTCATACACTGTGGTGACTATTGCTTCAACAGGCTATTGGTCCATCTTGTTCCAGAAAGGCATTTTACTTTTTATTTTCATTCAGAAACAGACTTGAGGACACATTAGACAATATAAACATTTAAACAAAGATGCCATGAACAATATATTGTGCAATATAGTGTTTATGGTATCTTTGTTTGCCTTCACTAAGGGAGAACATTATTATGAATATAAACATTGAAAGCTATAAGTACCATACCAAGATTTGAATATGCTACCTACAAATGATGGCAGCGCCTCACTGTATGAACAAGTTTACTTTGATGCATGGCAACTCAACAGCCCTGAAGTGTCTCAAAGTACATTTGTTCCTACAGCTAGGTGCTGTCATCATTTGGAGGTGACAGGTTAAAATCTTCACTTGATAGCTATAATTTTCATTGTATTGTCTAGTGTGTCCTCAAATCTGTTTCTGTCCTCAACTTCTGTGAGTGCCAACCAATTCCTGTAACATTGTTTATATGCTGTTTCCATGGTTCCCCAATGAGTGTATGTGAAATGCCATCATGGCCACATTTGGAACACTCATCTGCAGCTCCAAGTGTTGGGGTGGGTGGGGGGGGGGGGAATTGCACAATAGTGGAGGAATCAGTTAACGAGACCTAGTATTCACTTGGAGAAAGTGAAGAACTGCCCACCTGAGAACAAAATGGAACACCCATTTGTCCACTGCCAGAGACGGAAGACTCAAATTTCCTAATGAGATGTGGAATCAAAGGGAACAATTTACATCTTCCCAACAATAATTTTATAAGGTCATAAATCTGGAGTGGGGAAGAGATATATTCAAGCATTTCAGATTCAAGAGATATATTAAAACACTTCAGATTCTTTTTTTGGACAGAATAACCAGACATGATACATCCTTTCCTCTGAACTATCTTGATTCTTGTTAGCATGACCATTCAATTGAATAAATTACTTGCAGCTTCATGGTTAATGCTACATAAATATAGTTACTGTGTCACAGATGCATAGTTTGGTTTAGGTTCTGAGCGCTTGCATGTAATACAACGAGAATTTGGGACAGTTTTAGATGTAAGGTAAATACCCAGTTTGTCTGAAGAAATAATCTTTAGCAGAAATTGTTCATGTTGTTATAAGAGCTTTCGTTCTTAAACATCTGGTGTGCTGATGCCTATGTAGTGGGTTCAACCCTACACAGGTCAGTTGGGCTAAAATGTTGACTTCTCATCCTTGACTTGGGGATGTAAATTACAAGTACCTCTGAAGTCGGAGTTGGTTCGCCTGATGGCGAGGTAATAAGGAAAGCTAATCCATATGCAAAAATCAGTCCAGTGCACTAGAAGTAATAGCATGGCATGGACTATGCCTGC
Source organism: Cepaea hortensis (assembly GCA_963921405.1). Taxonomy (NCBI): domain Eukaryota; kingdom Metazoa; phylum Mollusca; class Gastropoda; order Stylommatophora; family Helicidae; genus Cepaea; species Cepaea hortensis. The sequence goes on from OY992879.1 coordinate 83,754,987, forward strand.
GTGCAAAGCAGGTGAGCACAAAACAAAAAAACCATATTATCTATGCATGTCCCAGCATCCTCGGTTTACAGTACAAAGTTTAGGTAAATGCAGGGTTTCTGAATCTGAGAGGTTTCGAATACTGAATAATTGAGTAGTTTAGGTAACTGAATTTTCTGTGACTGAGTTAAAAAGCACAAATACAGGCTGAAGTTAGACACATTGACCTGTGAGTGTGAGGCTCACAACTGGGTGTCATCAACTTCCCTCAGAAGAGGAATGGAAAAGAAGTTGTAAAAAAAAATGTTTGGAATCTAAATTGTGTCATTGCTGGCAACACTGATGTGCACATCTAGGACATACAGAGAGTAATGTTGGGTGATGATGGTAGTCTTGTGAAGGAAAGAACAGTGGCAGGGGACACATTTTTGCATCAGGGACAAGTCATTGCTGGGATGGTTGCTGTGTGGCAAGTGAAAGGTTGTCACTGTCCTGGTCTAGGGCACCAGACAATTAGAAATTCGCTTATGGGAATGCCCTGAATGCTGTGATGTCGGTTCCTAAATCAATCAATCAATCACTCAATTAGAAATAAATATGCATGGGATTTTAGTGGGTTAGATGTGGGTTTTCACTTGTAGGGAAGGAGAGACAGAAAGAGAGTCAGACAGACAGACAGACATAGAGAAACAGACAGAGGGACAGACAGACATAGAGAAATAAAAGACAGACAGAAAAAAACGGACAACCACAGAAAGAGAGAGTGATAGACAGAGAGACAGATTGAGTGAGATAGATGAGCAGGTAGAGAGAGAGAGAGAGCAGGCAGACAGAGACAGACACACAAAGAGAGAGGGAGAGAGGCATACAGAGAGAATGAGAGACTTGACAGACACAGAAAGAAAGACAGAGATTTACACACAGAGGAGGTGACAGAGAGAATGTGAAAGACAGGCAGAGAGAAAAGAGAGACATTGATACAAATAGACGCAGATGCACAGACAGAGAGAAAAATTTGGGCAAGAGACAGAAAGAAAGAGCAGAAGAGGGGAACCATTATCAAGAGGGTCTGAGAAGTGTTATTGATTTCCTGAAACTTGTGGTCACTATTTATGGCGAGATGTTTAATACAGCCAGTCCCCAGGCTGTGTTGAATGTGAATGTGGATTCTTGTGCTAGCAGACCTCAACAATGTAAAACATTGTCAAACAGATTTGCATTGCTCTATTGCCTCTTGTTTATGTCTTACTGAATGGGATAATGGGCCATTGTCTGGCTGTCTTTCAGGGAAGTGTTCAGTAAGCAGCTATCATATGCTCTGTCAAACTGTCATCAGCGTTCATGTCCCTCCCCAGATCTGTAGGTGTTCTGGCCCAATTCTGCTGATGATATTCCTCCATACCGCTGTCTCATGCCAGCATCATTTCTCCTGGTCAGTCTATGCCTCTTTTCTCGTTGATCTTTCCATTCTTCATGATGTTTTCCGATGCCTCTGTTTTAATCACATGACCAAAGAATACCATCTGTATCTTTCTTATAGTTGTGCTGGTTTCATTAGCCTTTTCCAGGCAATCATTGTTAGTTACTCTGGCAGTCCAAGGTGTGTGTGTGTGTTCTCCTCTGTCCATGATATTCTAAACTTCCTCATTTGTTGTCTGTATCTGACAAGGGTAGATTTTTGTCAAGTAGCCTAAGTAGAGTAGCCTAATGGCGCTGCCCGGGCAAAATTTCGAGTTAAAAATCTACCCAAAGTATTTCAGGATCCTCGCCGATGCAGCGGAGTTCGTGCATTGAGCTGAGTTTCTCCAGACTCAGGTTTGAGTTAGGAGGAAAACGGAGCACTTATGGGTTAAACCGTGTGCCGTGATGTTGATCCAACGACTAAACTAAACTAAACTATCTGACAAGGATATATCTCCAAACCACAACCAGAGGATTGGAGAATAAGAAAGATGTGTAAGATCTTTGGGGTTTTCTTACACATGTTTATGCAGCTGGTTTTAAGCCCAGGATTCTTCAGATCTGAGATAAACTTCAAAATTTAAGTCACAATGTTTCTTCTATACCCAAATTCCAGAGCTCCACACATCAGATCTGCTCTCACCACCATGAGTTTCAACACCAGTTCTGGCTACAAGGAGCCACAATGGAAGCTAATCTCTGGGCTACATAGCAGGATCTGCAACAGACAGCAGTGAGCTGCATTCAGAAAATAGATTGAAATCTGAGATTAGAAATCAATGGAAAAATTCACATCAATGAGGAATCGAATACATGACCAGCTATCAAGCATGCTAGCATGTATCTGGGAAGGTTAACCCAGTCAACAAATAAGTCATGTGTCAGGTGAAAGGTGCAAATATAGCTCTGCAGTAAATATGTACAACACATGTACATCCAAAACAACATTCCAGAGATACACAGAAGAAGAAGAATAAGAAGCTCATTATCTGCATAATTTGTTTTGTAAACAGTGTTTGTTTACCATTAGCACCCAGGCTTCTTTTTAGGGAGCCTCTGGTTAACTTTCCAGCATGACCTTTGTTGTATATGTAAATTATGTAGAAAATTTATGTTGACATTGTGCTGTTGACCGAACTGTAATTTACATATTGTTTGTGTTGTTTGGGGAACTAGTTCTGAAGACTCATAAATGAAATAACCGTCTTATAAATATAAATAGGTAAAGGTAGTTTAAAGCAGATACTGCTGCAGTCTTGTAAAATGTTAACCATTTCACATATACTGAGTCTTGGCTGTATGAGTTAAGTTAATCTACTCCCTTCCTGAGTAGTAAGACAAGCTGATGATAGTTGGGGATGGCAGAGTGGCTTTGAAAAGTGCTAAGTCTAAAACTAGCAATGGATTCAGGAACCCAAGGATGTTATATTTCCCCCAAATCCCAGGGTAGTGTATCAGTTACCAAATGTTTTTAGACAAGGGTGAAATATAGAGATCCTATGTACACATTGCACTTTTCACCATCCCTGGGCAGTTAGAAGTTGCATGTGCCAATGCAATGGCACAATTGGTTAAATGTAAAGAATAGGCTACATATGCCGCTGCCATTGTACAGCTGATTGCAATGAGAGAACTGAGACGAATGTTGCAAATACATTGGACTGCCAGAGTAACTACATATGATTACCTGGAAGAGGCTAGTGAAACTAGAAAATTGTATACAACTGTAAGAAAGAGACAAACAGCTTACTTTGGTCATGTTATGAAATATTGTCACAACTGGACAGATCAAGGGGGAAGATAGGCAGAGGTAGACCAAAAGACATGATGCAGCATGGAGTGAGACAGTGGCATGGTGGAATATAAGATGAGTTAATCCAGAACACCATGGGCTGAAATCTGCGGAAAGACGTGAACATCTACACCATCTTGAAGGGCATATGATAGTGATGAATAGGTGGTTCAATGATTCTTGATGAACTTGATGCCTAATACTTTCTAGAACAGTACTAAATTGTATTCTTTCTATTATCTGCAGATTGGTGGTAGCCAGGAATCTGTACACCCAGATCCAGAGATAGGCCCAGTGATAGCAATTGTCCAGGAGCCTGAGATGAGCTCAAGCATGGAGGACACACAGACAGAAGAAGTCAAAGTCCTTCTGGTGCCCCACAACTGTCTGCATTTCACATCTGGTCGTGATAAGGTCACCACTGAGGATGAAGAAGCAGCGTCAAGTTTGCTAGGAGCTTTTGGGGGCTCTGTGCGCAAGTCGTCATCTGCAAGTTCTCTCAACTCCAAGGGAAGCAAGTACTCTCGGGCTGAGAAATGTGACAAAGTTGAAGGTGTCAGCTCAGAGATGAAAGCACTCATTGGAAAAGGGAAAAGGGGACATTGGCATCGTAGCGAAGAGTGTCCTGAAGATGATGACGAAGATGATACCGATGAAATTATCATTAGAAATATAGACAGTATCATGAATGTGATAGAGACAATAAAGAAAGACCAAAAGGTAAACGTGATAGATAATCAAGACGAGGACATCGAGAGAGGTAGTATGGATTCTTCCTCCTTCTTATCATTGTCGCAGTCTAACAGTTTTTCCTTAGAGCAGCTTAAAAGTCAGGCTAGTGCCTCATGTGAAGAGTCCGAACCAGACAGAAGAAATGATGAGTTCGGCAAAGACATTGAATCAATGACCACTCTAAATGGCGCTGAGAGCATCTGTCAAGACATCGTGAAAGATGAATTCAACAAAGAGGATGTTGAAGCCGAGGTGAAGTCCACAGCATGAGAATTTTGCCTCGGCCCTAAATGCTGTATAATCTTGTGCTCCCTTTGTTTAATCCATGATTCTGACAGTTATACAGATAACAGCTGTGTACTATTTTGTTGCTGTTCATTTGCCTTGCATTAATCAGTTGCCTGGCTTTGACAGACATGAAGGATTTTGCCAGCAGTACCAGTTATATGTAACAGATGTCTTGCTTGTCCATCGCAGAATCTGGAGACTGATGTGTTGGAATGGACAACAAATTGTTCAGTATACAAATAGTGCTTTCATCCTTGCTTGGACTTAACTCATTCATTACCAAACGATTGGCTATTTGCTTCTTGGTAAATTTGTTGTTTCAGTATACAAATTGTGCTTTAAACCCTGCTAGGACTTAACTCATTCAATACCCAACGATTCACTATTCATTTGTTGGTAAATGTGTTTCTTTTATTAACTCTTTGTGCCCTGTTTAGTTGTTAACTAACCCTCTCTATCCCAAGTGTTTCTTCAATTCCTTCTGTCTCATATTGTTGTTATTGAACTCATTCTGTCTCATAAATAACCAAGAAAAGGACTCCTTTTGCACTCCACAGACACATTGGGCAAACGGTGCCAGACCTATGTTTTTATAGACCAATCCCAATCGCTACTTGGCAAACAGTGCCAGACCTATGTTTTTATAGGCCAATCCCAATCAGTACTCGGCAAACGGTGCCAGACCTATGTTTTTATAGACCAGTCCCAATCAGTACTCAGCAAATGGTGCCAGACCTATGTTTTTATACACCAATCCCAATCGCTACTCGGCAGATGGTGCCAGACCTATGTTTTTATAGACCAATCCCAATCGCTACTCTGCAAATGGTGCCAGACCTATGTTTTTATACACCAATCCCAATCGCTACTCGGCAGATGGTGCCAGACCTACGTTTTTATAGACCAATCCCAATCGCTACTCGGCAAATGGTGCCAGACCTACGTTTTTATAGACCAATCCCAATCGCTACTCGGCAAATGGTGCCAGACCTACGTTTGTATAGACCAATCCCAATCGCTACTCGGCAAATGGTACCAGACCTACGTTTTTATAGACCAATCCCAATCGCTACTCGGCAAATGGTGCCAGACCTACGTTTTTATAGACCAATCCCAATCGCTACTCTGCCACCTTTACTTCCCAAGACATTTATTGGTACCAATTTTAGCCGGGTTGACCTGGGAGTCTCATCACATTTTTAAAAAAATCATCCAGCACAATGTTGATTTGAACACAAGATCTGGCCACTACCTGCTCTGTTCTAGTTATTAAATCAACTCCTCTTGTTCTGGATCGTTGTTATTGATCCACATGAGTCCTTACAGATATTATTGTTACTTCTATCAGCCTGTATGTTTATTACTTCTTCTTCCTCTGCCTTTGTCTCCCATTAGCGTGAATAGAGTTAACACCTACCTGGATCTCAAAGAGTTACATGTGGCTGTTTAAAATATAGTTTTGGATTTTTTTAAACCATCACTGCTTGATAAAATGAGGATCATATATGTTTTTGACTGAATGGATCAGACTGTTTTGGTTGTTGATTGGAGATCTAGCCCAAGCAAGATTATTTAAGTGGTTTTTCTACTGTTTGTGTGTGCTTGTTTGTAATTTGTATTTTATAAAATTACTGTATACAATTACTGGTGTGGGTGGTAGGGTTGTTGCATGATGACTCATACCATGAAACTGTCAAGACTGCAAGGTGCCACTCTTACAAAAGCATTCAGACCAGACAAATGACCAGATGTGATAATTTGTTAGATACTGTTGTCTTGTGACAATCATAGCTACTACCCAGATGTTTTAAAAGATGCTCCGAAGCTTTCTCCTGTGATGTGATAGAGCCATCCCATTGTGTAGGCTTGAATACACATAGGAATAGATGGTCAATCTTTCCCTCACTTAGCAGGCAACTAGTCCAGGAATGAAATGCTTGCCCGACCATGCTCATATCAACACAGTTCCCTATCAACTTCGCTAATGTGCCTTCTGACTAACCAGATTTGCTTGCACTTATTGCCAAACATTGAGCATGTTGGTATAGTGGTTGGACTGTTGTACTGACAATGGCACAAGTACAAGTGTAGACGGACAAGGGTTCAATGCCGGGGCTTGCCGTTCACTTGGGGAGGGAAGGACAAGCCACGTATTCCTCTGTATACTCAGACCTGACAAATGTGATGATCCTAACACTTCACAAACCCATGAAAGGTTCATGGTACAGGACTTGAATGTGTTATTGCCAAACATATTTGCCTGATTTTTTTCAGCTGCCAGTGATAACATAAAGCAAGGAATAAATCTGTTAATTTCTAGAGCACAAATTGGTTTGATTTTGCAACATTTTGCTGTAAACCTTCTTCAGGATTTTCCGTTTGCAGAAGGAAGTATTGATTACATTAATAAATGCATTTCAGCTTAAGCTTTCACTTGCACAAAATTTAGGCCCTTAAAAATGTCAGTTCTGCTTTGCCAAGTTGACACATTCAGATTGATTAGATTACCATCATGGTAGAATTATATATTTTGTAAGGAATTATTGTTTAGCAACTACATGACTTGTCTGTGTGTTCATATGATATTTTTGTTGCATTGACACACACTAATTATTGTAATAAGTTTCTGAAATAGACATTGCTGATATTTATCTGGGGGTATATAGACACATGTGGTAGAGTTTTGAATATGTCATTTCATTAACATAACTAATATCAGATAGGAGGTGTGTTTATGGATAGATTAGAAGTCATATTTATTTAACACTTGGATTGGACAAAAGTGGGTATGTGGATAGATTAGAAGTTGTATTCATGTGACAATTGGATTAGACAAAAGTGTGTTTATGGATAAATTGGAAGTTGTATTCATGTGATATTTGGATTGGACAACAGTATGTTTATGGATAGATTAGAAGTTGTATTCATGTGATATTTGGATTGGACAAAACAGTGTGTTTATGGATAGATTAGAAGTTGTATTCATGTGATATTTGGATTTGACAACTGTGTGTTTATGGATAGATTAGAAGTTGTATTCATGTGATATTTGGATTGGACAACAGTGTGTTTATGGATAGATTAGAAGTTGTATTCATGTGATACTTTGATTGGACAAAAGTGGGTATGTGGATAGATTAGAAGTCATATTCATGTGACACTTGGATTAGACAAAAATGGGTATGTGGATAGATTAGAAGTTGTATTCATGTGATATTTGGATTGGACAAAAGTGGTTATGAGAAAAATGTCATGTAAAGTGTAACGGTTAAACATGTGGTGATTTGCTCAGAATTTACAGAATGAGATTAAGTGATGATAACCTAGGACAGAAATAACGTTATATTTTGTGATAATAATGTTACCACATCAGTATCTTGATTAAATATGATAATAATGTTGCCCATCAGTAACATGGTTAAACATTAGGATAATAATGTTGCTACATCAATATCTTGGTTAAACTTTGGGATGATTATGTTGCCATATCAGTAACTTGTTTAAATATTGTGATAACAATGTTGCCACTTCAGTAACATAGTTAAATATTGTGATAACAATGTTGCCACATTAATAACCAGGTTAAACATGGTGTTAATAATGTTACCACAACTGACTTGCTCCCTGTAAAATACAATCCTTTAGTTTGGTTAAACTGAACATACATTATTAATTTTGAACCAGATCTAAACATATGTGATAATTGGTCTTCCTTAATGCCAGTGATCGAAATATACAGTAATAAATTTACAATGAATTCTCTTTTTCCTGATATACATTTATTATAATTTATATCTGACAGAAACATTAATGTAGTTTATGCCAAGTAATTGTATCTTCTCAGTTTGTGCATGGTTGACACCAAGCATTTGTAGGTTTATCTACATTTTTATTATAACTTGCATGGTTTACCTGAGAAAAGCACACTTGTTTTGTAAATCTGTTCATAATCTACAAAAGAAAATGTGTTTAAGTTGTAAGTCACAAAACTAAATTTGTTTATACATTTGTTCATAATGTTAGAAGAGTAAATATCTTTTGTAAATTTGTTCATATGTTTATATCAGAAAAGCACAATTGTTTTATAATTTGTTCATATTTTAAGTCGGAAAACTAAATTTGTTTATAATCCCAGAAGAACAGCTATCTTTTGTTAATTTGTTCATAGTCAGTGACAGAAAACTGTTTGTTTTATAAATCTGTTCATAGTTTGTGAGACGACTAAATTTGTTTATAAATTTGTTCATAATGCCGAAGAGCAAATATCTTTTGTAAGTTTGTTCATAGTTCACATGCAAAAAGTATATTTGTGTTTCATACTTTTGCTCATAGTTTATTAAGAAAAGTGTATTTGTTTTGTAAATTTGTTGATGATTTATGTCAGGAAAGCCAATTTAGTTATTTGTTCAGTTTATATCAGAAAAGTACCTTTGTTCATTGTGTACATCAGTAGAGTATATTTGTTTTTAAAATATGTTCTTAATTTCATTAGAATATCACATTTGTTTTCTTTAAATTTGTCAGCAGTTTACATCAGAAAAGTATATTTGTAGTATTGTTTTTAGTTTGTGTCAGGAAAGTATGGTTTGTTTTATTAATTAGTGTATAGTCATCATCTGAAAAGAAAATTACTTTGTAAAACTGTTCAAGGTTTACGTCAGAAAAGTACATTTGTTCATAGGTTACATCAGAAAAGTATGTTTTTTTAAAAACAATTTTGTATAATTTATGTCAGAAACGTCAATTTGTTTTATAAATTTATATAAATTTGTTCATTTCTTGCATTGGACATGCCATTTGTCTTAGATAATTTACAAATAAGTACGTGGACATGGACATATGGCTGGAAAAGCTGTGTATCTGAGGAGAGGCGCTGGGGAGCAACCGGACAGATCAGCAGGGAAGAAGGCAGACTCAGACAGAGAGAAACAAAGCTGGATGGTCTAAGGCCATGGCATCATCAGTAGAACTGATCACCCACACCAGGGAGCTAGATCTGTGCAGAGACTTGCGTTCTCCCGCCTCTTGGCACGGCACATGATCATGATAATGACAGCCATGTTTGAGGCAGGTAAATTTGTCTGATCAGTGTGCTTCTAGTAACATGAGTCTCCCACCTCTTGGCACGGCACATGATGATGACAGCCATGTTTGAGGCAGGTAAATTTGTCTGATCAGTGTGCTTCTAGTCACATGAGTCTCCCACCTCTTGGCACGGCACATAATCATGATGACAGCCGTGTTTGAGGCAGGCAGATTTGTCTGATCAGTGTGCTTCTAGTCACATGAGTCACTGTGGTATAGTGGATAGTTCACTTCCTTGCTAACACAGTGGTCCGGGTTTTCTCACAGAACTAGTACAGCTATAAGTTCCTCATCATATGGGTATCTGATAATATTGTGGAAGGAAAGGCGGTGTGAAGAGAACTGTTCACCTCCACCTCCTATGACTTAGTATATGTGAGGGTTTTCAAATACCAACAGCAGTATCTGCCACAGGATGACCTTTATATGTCTAGGGCAATCATCACACAAGGACATTTGTCGGCTCGTGTTGTAAATGTCTTATAACTATGTGTTTAGTTTGTGAAGTGGATAGGGAGCTGCACTGATGTCTTGAGCAGGGTCGGACGAGGGTTCAGTACCTGGGCTTGTCACCTGCTAAGTGAGGGAACTATTGGCCACCTATTCCTCTGCACAGTCTGGCCTGCAAATTATGATGGCTCTATGACATCACAGACCCACAGCATGGGACTGCTTTAGGACAATATTGTATGTGAGAGAGAGAGAGACTGACAAATGTGTTTGTGAATAGTAAGAAATATGTCAGAAAGTAAACTTACCTAATATATGTGTGTGTAGATTACAACAGCCAGAAAGTAAACTTCTAAATGTATGTGTTCTTAAATCAGGAAAGAGGTTATTTTTTCTTATACATTTGTGAATAGTTTATGTTGCAGAGTAAATTTGACTGAAATATAAGTGCGTAGCTGACATCAAGAAGGAAGCAAATTCATCTTATAAATTTGTGAATAGTTGAAATCATAAAAGTTAATTTGTTTAAATAATTATGTAAATATGTTGTGGAAGAGTGGCCCAGGGACTATGATTACCACCTCTGATTTGTTCCCACCTTGTTCCTTGTTCGATTCTGTGTGAACTGTGTAGAGTTAAAAAATATGAAATAGATAGTATCTTGCTCTCTTCCTCCTTATTGTTGGGTACTGGATCAGACATCTGACCATCTTAGATAAGGGTTAAAAACTCAGAGGACCTGTGTACGTATTGTGCAGACAATGAAAAATAGAGAGAATCTCTTGGATGTTTTCCTCAGGACATTCTGGTGTTGGGGAAAACGAGCAGGCGGACAGATTGGCTGAGTCTGCATTCCTGTGTGGGGTATTGGTGCATGATAAAACAGATGTAGTTGGGGCTCTTTGGAATCGTGTGTAGAGTGTAGAATAACGGGTAAATCATCACGGCTTGGAGAGAATGGTGCTGCAGGGAATGACCAGAGGATCTGACACACTCAGGACTCAAAGGAAAGGCCAGACAGACACATAATCAGACTGCTACAGGTACCATTAGTATTGGGACTCTTCACTGGCTGTTGCAGATGAGGACGGTGCATGTATGGGAATGTCACAAGTGCTGTGATGTTGGTTCTTTACTCAACTCAATTCAACATATTGTGCACATTAAAAATCCATTGGCAGTTGAAAATCAGAAAGAGCATGTTGAATAGTCTGCTATCCAGGCACTAAATTCCCAACTTAAGCTGCCCTAGAATAAAGTATAGTGGATGTGATTCTGGTATACACATTTGAATTCTCACCGGTGATATGGAGTGTGTGCACTATGGTCAAATATTCCTAGTGTCATCTATGGGAGGGTGCTGGAGCACTTAGATATCTGTGCTGAAAGTGATCCTTGATCAAAAACCTTGTGTCATCTATGGGAGGGTGCTAGAGCACTTATGAAGATATGCTTGCTGAAAGTGATCCTTGATTAAAAACCTTGTGTCATCTATGGGAGGGTGCTAGAGCACTTATGAAGATATGCTTGCTGAAAGTGATCCTTGATTAAAAACCTTGTGTCATCTATGGGAGGGTGCTGGAGCACTTATGGAGATAACTATGCTGAAAGTGATCCTTGATCAAAAACCAGGAACAAAACAAGAACAGAAAAACTAAGTACACCTATAGAGAGTTGTGTTCCAAACTGTGGTTTTCCACCCATGTTGATGTTGCATTGTTCCATTTACCATGAGTCTTTTATATACCTGTGCATACCAGTATAGGTGATGCAGTAGTACAGTGGCTAGCTCACTTGCTTGCTGGCCCGGTGGTCATGTGTTCAAATCAGCTTCAAGGTACGAATATTTTTTCATTGACCTAAGCTCTCAGGTCGACCCAGCCTTAAGTGGGTATCAGGATATTTTCAGATACCAGAGTGATACAGCCGGCTTCGTGGCTTAGAGGTTATGGCTTTTCTCCGTAATCTCGTATACTCTCGTAGGTAACGTGATGACGGTGATAATCAGCAGTGGTTCGAATCGCATCGGTAACTTACAGGGTATGTGAGCCGGCCGCTCAGAAAGCAATGGCAAACTACTGAGCGTAATCTTGCCAAGAAATCAACATACAGCTGAAAGATGCTGGTGTTGACAGCGATGTCCTGTAAAGGATATGCATAAAAAAAAAAAAAGAGTGATACAGCACTCTCAATTGTTTCATCATCATCATTCTATGTCAGATACCAGAGTGATACAGCACTCTCAATTGTTTCATCACAATCATCATTCTATGTCACATATCAATATAAAATAACACAAAGTAATTCAGCTTTACAGAACAGAATTACAAAACATACAAGTCGTTGTAGGTCTGTTCTGTAAAGCTGCATTACTTTGTGTTATTTTATATTGTTTACATTTCCACAGCTTTACTGCAGTTCCACCAAATTTTATTCATATTCATATATATGTCAGATACCAGAGTGATACCACACTCTTGATTGTTTTATCATCATCATTCTGTGTCAGATACCAGAGTGATACCACACTCTTGATTGTTTTATCATCATCATCTTCATCATCAATCTGTGTCAGATACCAGAGTGATACAACACTCTCAATTGTGTCATCATCATCATTCTATGTCAGATATCAGAGTGATACAACACTCTTGATTGTTTCAATTGTTTCATCATCATCATTCTATGTCAGATACCAGAGTGATACAGCACTCTCAATTGTTTCATCATCATCATTCTATGTCAGATATCAGAATGATACAACACTCTTAATTGTTTAATCATCATCATTCTATGTCAGATATCAGAGTGGTATAACACTCTTAATTGTTTAATCATCATCATTCTATGTCAGATATCAGAGTGATATAACAGTCTTAATTGTTTAATCATCATAATTCTATGTCGGATATCAGAGTGATACAGCACTCTCAATTGTTTCATCACAATCATCATTCTATGTCAGATATCAGAGTGATACAACACTCTTAATTGTTTAATCATCATCATTCTATGTCAGATATCAGAGTGATATAACACTCTTAATTGTTTAATCATCATCATCATTCTATGTCATATACCAGAGTGATACAACCCTCTCTCCCAAATATGTGTTTATGTTTTCCTATGTACTTAATAACTGGCACTGTGGCTTAGGGGATAGTGAGACGTGCAGTTTCATCATTCCGGATATACAGAGTGGAGTGTTCGAAACCTGCTACTGGCAATTCAGAAGCAGACCACTTTGCGTTTATTTCGATCAATTGAGGTGTTGGCTGTTCAGAAAGCAATGGCAAACTACTGAACTAAAATTGCCAAGTAAATCACAAACAGCCAGTCAATGCTGGGGTTGATTGCAGTATGATGTAAGGGGCACGCAGCTGACTTTGTGTACTCATTGTCTTGCATGTTATCCTACATCAATCCTGTGCAGTGATTGCTATCATGTATGTTTGATGTTTGTACTCCAACAGACAGCCTATTGCCAGCAGTTTGTGATGAGGGACATGCTACTAGTGCCCATTGTTGCGTGAGGTTGTTTTGGCTAATTGTAGTTTGTTTGCAACAGTATAGGTCAGTATTACAACATCTGCCTCTAACTCAGCAGCTTGCAAGTTCAAATCTAGCTGTGGTGGATTATTACAAATTAATCAGCTAGATTTGAGCTGTAGTGACATGTTCCTAGAAACTTCACACTGGTTTTGTTGGACTCTCTGTGAGGCTCTGTTGAACTGCATGTCTGTTAGATTCTCTCCATTGAACTCATTGTAAGACTCTCTTCATCAGACTCATTGTAACATTCTCTTCATCAGACTCCATTGGACTCATTGTTAGATTATCTTCATTGGACTCATTGTTAGATTCTCTCCATCGGACTCATTTTAAGATTCTCTCCATCAGACTCATTGTTATATTCTCTCCATTGGACTCATTGTAAGATTCTCTCCATTGGACTCATTGTTAGATTTTCTCCATTGGACTCATTGTAAAATTCTCTTGATCAGACTCATTGTTAGATTCTCTCCATCAGATTCATTGTAAGATTCTCTCCATCTAATTCTCTATTACTCTTTCTCTGATTCTTTCCATCAGACTCTCTCTCTCTCTCTCTCTCTCTCTCTCTCTCTCTCTCTCTCTCTCTCTCTCTCTCTCTCTCTTCTCTCACTGTCAAACTCAAATCTGTCAGAGTCTCTCATTTAGACTGTCTCATTCAAAGTCTCTCTGTCACATTCTCTCTGTGAGTCTGTGTCCAACAGATTCCCTCTATCAGACTGTTAGATATGTCAGCTGTATTACTGATTCACTGCTGTTATTAAAGATCATTGGTCATGCAGTTCACCCCTGTACAGTATGAAGAATTGCTGCAACAACACCACATCTCCATGCTAGAACCAGGCCCACCCTTGCCCTCATGAATGTCTTGGGTTCAATCCCTGATGGAGCTGCTCATGGACTAAGACAGTGCCTTTCTAATCATGCCAAAAATAAAACGTATGTTGTTGTTGTTGTTGGATGAAGAATGACTTGCGCAATGAAGACCTCTCTCGCCTGAGTCCATCTGAATCCAGTGGCAGGACAAGTCAAGACGACTGGAGACGAATACAGTACTACTGTATGGTGGCACCTCCAGCAGGCAAGAGTAGCCACTACTGTACAGTGGCTCCCCCAGCAAGCAAGAGTCTAGCCACTACTGTATGGTGGCTTCCCCAGCAAACAAGAGTCTAGCCACTACTGTACGGTGGCTCCCCCAGCAGGCAAGAGTCTAGCAACTACTGTACGGTGGCTCCCCCAGCAGGCAAGAGTCTAGCCACTACTGTACGGTGGCTCCCCCAGCAGGCAAGAGTCTAGCCACTACTGTACGGTGGCTCCCCCAGCAGGCAAGAGTCTAGCCACTACTGTACGGTGGCTCCCCCAGCAGGCAAGAGTCTAGCCACTACTGTACAGTGGCTCCCCCAGCAGGCAAGAGTCTAGCCACTACTGTACAGTGGCTCCCCCAGTGGGCAAGAGTCTAGCCACTACTGTACAGTGGCTCCCCCAGCAGGCAAGAGTCTAGCCACTACTGTACGGTGGCTCCCCCAGCAGGCAAGAGTCTAGCCACTACTGTACAGTGGCTCCCCCGGCGGGCAAGAGTCTAGCCACTACTGTATGGTGGCTCCCCCAGCAGGCAAGAGTCTAGCCACTACTGTACAGTGGCTGCCCCGGAGGTTTGTACTTGTGTGATGATTCTGGTGTTGATAATATTGCCCTCACTAATGAAATAATCTTGATAAGGCAATTATTTTCTTTGTCACATCATCCACCAGTTGTCGTCACTGTGAAGCCTAGGTATTTAACGTGACTAACCCTCTTTTCATAAAAATGTTGGGACAAATCAGCTCAAAGTAATATACATTGGTTTGTTTTAAACAGTGAAGTGTATGTATAAGAGCATACAATGATGATAATTCACATTATGTTGCGAAGGGTAAGCTTGTGTAGTCAAAAGAGAGCTATTCTGATAATGTCATGAGCGAAGTGGACGAGGGTTTCATGCCTGCTTTTGTTGTCCGCCAACTGAGGAAAAGACTAGCCACCTATTCCTCCATGCATGGGTGTCACCGTGGCGAAGTGGTTAACCTCCTTGCCTCACATGGGTGTCACCGTGGCGAAGTGGTTAACCTCCCTGCCTCACATGGGTATCACCATGGCGAAGTGGTTAACCTCCCTGCCTCACATGGGTGTCACCGTGGCGAAGTGGTTAACTTCCTTGCCTCACATGGGTGTCACCGTGGCGAAGTGGTTAACCTCCCTGCCTCACATGGGTGTCACCGTGGCGAAGTGGTTAACTTCCTTGCCTCACATGGGTGTCACCGTGGGGAAGTGGTTAACTTCCTTGCCTCACATGGGTGTCACCGTGGAGAAGTGGTTAACTTCCTTGCCTCACATGAGTGTCACCGTGGAGAAGTGGTTAATCTCCCTGCCTCACATTCCAAAGGTTGTGGATTTATTTCCAGTCTCCGTCAATCGGTTCATATGTGCACATTTCATAAAAAACCCATGGGGTCATCGCTGGAGTTACAGATTCTGTGCGCTGTGCTACACTTTCAGCAGGCCTCTCTGTGGAAAAATACTGAGTCATATAGAATACAGCCCGGTGCAGTGAAGTTAAATCTCTCATCTGTCAATTCCTTTTAAACATTACATTACAGTATTGTATACAACACAAGTCTCCTCAAGTACACTACACTACCAAAGCAAGAGAAATTAGTCGAAATAATCGGACCCTGACATATCTCCCTCCATACACTAGTGTTGTTTCAATGATGTGATGATCGCTGTTATTTGTGAAGACAAGTGCCGGGAACATGTCAAGAGAAATGAACAAAATGGTGATCATTTATACATGTATATATCGTACAGTAAGAATGGCCTCTGTGTGATAATTGTGTACATGTGTACATTCAATTAGTTTCTTTGTTTCATGATTTGCTTTTCTGTTTTTGGCTACGTTTAATGCTTGTATACTGTATTTTTGTATTTATATTGTAACTGTTTTGATCGGTTATAGAATGCTGTATGGGAATGGTAGTGTGAGTGCTGGCTGTGACACATGGAGTGCAGAGGGAAACTTACTGAAGGTCCCACGTCTGATTGTTCATGATTGGTGGCAGAGTGTGTTGATTGTATGCATTTCTTTGTTGGTAATGTGTTCATGCTTAATGAGCCATTGTTGTTGCATGTTTTTGTCATTGAACTACAGTTCATTTAATACATGGTATTTTAAAACTAACACACTATTTGAGATGTTCATGTGTTATGTATCTGCTTGTTTCTCTTGGGATTCTTGGTTTTTTTTGTTTTTTTCATTGCTGAAGAGAGAGAGAGAACAAACGAATGAACTTTATTTTCAATGGGTCATAAATTAGGCTCACAGGCCTGTCTTACATTCGGCCCTTCCAACCACTCATCTTTTGCACATCTGCATGTTACATTCACATATTCAAGAAAATGTCAAATGAATGTTGTGAACATAAATGATGCATTTTACCATGTTATCAGACAGACACACATACACGCACCATGCAATATCCCCCCCCTCCCTCCCCACACACACACGTTTATCGTCATCATGATGTGCCATGCTGATAAGCATGGGCGGTCATGCTTCGCCATCTCACCCGGTCACCAGAGTCGTGGATCAGCTCCGTGTTCTTGTTTTGACCACGCCACGTGGCCAAGCCATCCAAGTATTTACTTCTCTGCCTTTCCCTTGTTCTTTCGTATGAGAGTATACGGGATTACGAACAATATCCTTAACTCCTTCACCAGGGAGACTGGCAATGTCAAACTATTGAATGTAAACTTGCCAAGAGATCACAGCAGCAAAAAATGCTGGTTTTGACTGTGACGTTCTGTAAAGGATATGCAACTAACTAACTTGTATATCACATTGTGGTGTTTCAATTTTTTGCTAGTGACAACCATAACCTGTGTCTTCTTACACTTTAATTCTAAGCCTAGTTCACTGTGCAACAACTGCATTTCTCTCTCTCTCTCTCTCTCTCTCTCTCTCTCTCTCTCTCTCTCTCTCTCTCTCTCTCTCTCTCTCACACACACACACACACACACACATTCATGCCTATATATCTTTATTCATACATAAAGCAAAGCACACACACACACCTTCTATTGTGCACATAATGAGAGCCATAGAGAGAGAGCGGGCTAAAATCAAAGAAAGAGTCCACACGTGCAGTGCCCCGATCCACATGTGCAGAGTAACTTCATGTTGTTGCTATTAATTGTGTCTTACAGCATGGTAGGCGGAGCACACATGTGGAGATGATAGCAGACTCAACTGGCAATGTCATGAGCACGGGTTTGATGCCTGGACTCATCGCTTGCCAAGTGAGGGAAAGATTGGCCTCCAATTCTTCATTGCTCTCAGGCCTATAAAATTTAAAGTTGCTGTCATATCACAGACCCATAGTGGGGAACTACTTCACGGCAACAGCAAACATAGCATGCATGTGTCTGTGCGTTTCATGCGTGGAGTCTTATGTGCTTGCTCTAGTAGTTAAAATAGCCTCCACACACTCAACAGATTAGGATATGTTGTTAGATGTAGGGAGGCCTGTGGGCATAGAACAGATTCACTGAGTCGCAGCTGAAGGATAATATATAGCCACATGTGATCTCCCATTTGGACAGAAGAACGCTATATCGCCGTACTAAGGTCAATGTGTTATGTGTTTTGTTTCGTGGCATCTTACACAATTTCAATACTCATTGAACGGAAATTTATATTTTAATACTTGTTCATTTAATTGTGTGCCATGTTTAATCTAAACCCACTCTTTGTTTGGCACTGGATCGGTTAAGTGTTAGTTATTTTATAGGAAATCGACTTGTCTGACCATCTTCCATAACTTAGAAGTTTATTGGAACACCACCGAGGTTGTGCAGCGTCTTGGACAGTGTTGACAGCCGGGCGGAAGTCCAACCTACTCCAGGCATCAGAAGTTACAAGTGCTGCCCATTCTGCTGTGTGTAGTTCGCCCTCGGGAAATGTTGCTAGAGCAGCAGCAACTACAACTTTCATCAACGGGCAGCAGGTTCACCACAAAGAGACGCTCATCACGACTCGCAGGGAAGATTCTTGATTCTTTGTCTCGGAACCAAATATAGGACTGTCACATGCCTGGGAGCCAAGTATAGGACTGTCAAATGCTTGGAACCAAATATAGGACCTTCGGATGCCTGGGAGCCAAGTATAGGACTGTCAAATACTTGGAACCAAATATAGGACCTTCGGATGCCTGGGAGCTACGTATAGGACTGTCAGATGCCTGGGAACCAAATATGGTACTGTCACATGCCTGGGAGCCTAGTATAGGACTGTCATATGTCTGGGAGCCAAGTATAGGACTGTCAAATGCTTGGAACCAAATATAGGACCTTCGGATGCCTGGGAGCTAAGTATAGGACTGTCAAATGCCTGGGAGCCTAGTATAGGACTGTCATATGCCTGGGAGCCAAGTATAGGACTGTCAAATGCTTGGAACCAAATATAGGACCTTCGGATGACTGGGAACTAAGTATAGGACTGTCAAATGCCTGGGACTGGGAACCAAATATAGTACTGTCACATGCCTGGGAACCAAATATAGTACTGTCACATGCCTGGGACTGGGAACCAAATATAGTACTGTCAGATTCCTGGGAACCAAATCTGGGACTGCCAGATGAGAATATGTTCCTCTACGGCAGCAACTGACAAACAACAACGATACTCGATCACTTAATTATCTCATTACTGCAAGGTGCCGAGCGTCTTCAGGGTAGAGCTATAGCATACCAGCACGCTGTCGTTAAAGTCTCTAGTTCCCTTCCTCCGTGAGGCGCTGCACTTGTCTTGTAGTGCCAGACTTAGCCGGGAAAATTGATGGCATCAGTTGCTGTCAGAGTTAGTATAACCAGGCAGTGATGTCTCCATTTAGTTCAGCTGTCACGTTAATTCCTAGTCAACGATTTATATTTCCAAAACTTAGCTGCTACATGTCTGGAAAAGATGATATGGAGGAAAGCGTACCTATGACATCATAGATGGATTCTTACGCCAGAAATGCTAAAGTTGTGTAATACAATGGATCCCTTCACATTGCAACATACCTGGAAATGAAGAAGACAACAGATTGGCTGAGGAAGGTCGAAGACTCGGAGCATTTATAACACCAGAAAGATGATGCATATTACAAATTACGCTGAAGAGAACGAATAACAATTCTTCAGACTCCGCGCAGGGTACAAGATGAAATACCACATGTTCAATAAATTAAAATCAGGAGATATTGATGAGTGTGATTGTGGAACTGTTAAAATGACAGCTAACTTTGCTGTAGGAGTGTCCATTATATTCCGAACAGATACACGTATTCAAGTCTACACAAGCTCCATATGAGGACAAACTATGGAGATGTCAACAAGCTCAAACTGTCTGCTGCTTTCTTTGCATCTATTCCTGTTGACTTCTGGAGATGTACTAACAAGAAGAAGAATTAACAACTAATAGATTGAATCGAATTAAATTGAATTGAGCTCTATTTTAAAAGGGTTACAAATTGGGCACATAGGCCCGTCTTACATTCGGCACTTCCAATCACTCATCTTTCGTTCATCAACAGTGCATGATACATGCACTGGGGAATGCATGAAAAAAAAACATTGTCACATGAATGTTGAAAGCATAAACAATGCATATTATCATGTTATGTGGAACATTCCCCCTCCAACACAGACATCCCGCACCAACCCACACACACACATCCCTCCACCCACTCACACATCCCCTCACCAACCCAGACATCTCGCACTCACCCACACAAACATCCCACCCACACACAACTCCCTACTCACACATACCCCAACCCACACAGACTCACCCACACACACATGCTCCACCCACCCAATCACACACCCCCCAACCACACGCACATACCCCTTCCACACACACACACCCCGCACCAACACACACACACACATCCCTCACCCACTCACACATCACCCAACCATATCCACACATCTTCCCATCCACACACACATCCCCAGACACACATTTTCCCACCCACCCACACATTTCACATCCATCCACACACCCCACCAACCACACATACATCACCACCCACAAACACATCCCCCACCCACAAACATCCTCCACGCATACACACCCTCCACTCCCCCTACACACGCTCCAAAACACCCACCCACACACACATCCCCACCTACCAACACCCACACATCCCTCACCCATCAACACCCACACATACCACTACCCAAAAAAACACATCAACCCAAACACACATCCCTCTCACACACATCCTTCACCAACCCACATATTCCCCACCCACACACACCCCATTCATACACACATCCATCCACCCACCCATACACCTCCCCACCGACCCACTCACACATCCCCCACCAAACACATCCTCCACCACACACATCTCCCCACCATCCAAACACACATATCCCCCACACATACACCCCACAAATCCTCCACTCACACACACTTCTCCCATACT
This sequence comes from Cepaea hortensis, assembly GCA_963921405.1. NCBI lineage: Eukaryota > Metazoa > Mollusca > Gastropoda > Stylommatophora > Helicidae > Cepaea > Cepaea hortensis. The sequence goes on from OY992879.1 coordinate 83,775,837, forward strand.
CCCACACACATCTCCTACCCACACACACAAACATCTCCCACCCCATACACACCTCCCCCATTCATATATACATTAGCCACACCCCCTACACCCAACCCATACACACATCCCCTACACGCCCCCTACACACATCCCCACACGCCCATCCTCATACCCCCACCCACACATCCACTCATACACACATCCATCACCCATACACACCCCCCCCCCCCCCACCGACCCAGACACATCCCTCATCCACACACATATTCCCCACCCACCCACACAACTCCCCACTCACCCACGCCTCCCCCACCCACACATAAATCCCCCACCTGCGTGGGGGATCCGTGATCTCGAGATATGGTGTCCGCCTCGAGTGCTGGAGGTCCCGGGTTCAAGCCCCGGTGAGGACTGGGACTTTTTTCACGTGGACTTCTAGTAATAAAATTTCCCCTGGTCTCTGGGTAGTGAGATCGGACGCCCGTGTGTATTGTCGCGCACGTAAAAAATCCCTTGGCAGTTAGAAATCGAAAAAGAGTAGCCTAACGGCGCTGCCCGGGCAAAATTTTGAGTTAAAAATCTACCCAAAGTATTTCAGGATCCTTGCCGGTGCTACGGAGTTTGTGCACTGAGCTGAATTTCTCCAGACTCAGGCTTGAGTTAGGATTAGAATGGAGCACTTATGGGATACACCCGTGTGCCGTGATGTTGATCCATCGACTAAACTAAACTAGACTAAATCCCCCAGCTACATACATCTCCCAACCCACACACATCCCCACCCACAAACCCATCCCCCAACCCAAACACAATCTTCACATCTAGACACATACATGATGCCTCACATAATCACTGAAGCTAGTGTAAACAAACTCCCACGCGTTACACACACACACACACACACACACACACACACACACACACACACACACACACACACTGACGATTATCGTGAGCATTCTCACAAAAAATGTAAAAAATGGAGAGCAAATTATGCACATACATTGTGTAACATAAAAAAATAGTGATGCGATTCAAAAGTTGATTCCTAAAATTGACATAAACATGATGGAATAAGCAGCACATACATTTTTGTCAGTACATGGTAGAAAATCAAGTGGCAGTAAAAATGATAACATGAATGATGAGTATACAGAAGAACATGTAATAGCACGTCACATGACATACATGCGCTCAACTCTCTATATATCTCTGTCTTTTCTTTCTTTCTTTCTATTTTTTTTTTTTTTTGTTTGTTTTGTTTGTTTCTTTCACACACTCTCTCGTAGATTTGAAAATGAGTTAAGAGACTTATGTCTGTGATATTTAATAAACATAATGTAATGTGCCTGCTATCGAAATAGTTAAAAGACCGTGGGCGAAAACATTGAGTGGGCACATTATATATGGAGGAATGAGATAGTGTAGTGGCTAGCACGACTGACTGCCTACCCGGTATGCGATGTGTTCGAATCCCAATCTATGCGGATTTATGTAAATTGTTGTAGGTTCCCAGGTCGACCTAATCTAAAATGGGCACCAGAATATATCTTGGGAAATTAAATCGGCCGATGTTCTGTTGACCACATCATCCACTGAGTGGAAACTGGTGTAGAGCTAATGTAGTCTTAACACAACATACCCAATGTTTAAGGCCTATAAAATGTTCCTTTACTTAACCCGCTCTCTGGCGAAGGGGTCACCAATGCAATTCGTAATCCCCACATACCGCGTTCGAAACACAGCTGCGGGCGATTTGGCAGCTGACCGCATTGCGTTGGTTTTCATACAATTATATGAGTGCCGGTCATTCAGAAAGCAAACTACTGAACGTAAAGTTGCCATGAAATCCCAAACAGCCAACAACAACAACAAAAACGTTGGGGTTGACTGCCACGTCCTGTTTAGGATATACAACAAACTTTTTTTTTTTACTTTGCTTACTTAACATAAATGCAAAAATGTCGACTTCACAATGCAGTTTTATTGCAGGAAGGTAAGTGCTGGAGTCGGCAGCCTAGATTATCATGAGAATTGGAGTGCAGCTTTTAACACATTAATTATGCATTTGTAAACACAGTGTTGACAGTCGTGTGTGTTTGTTGTTTGAGACATCGGGAGTTTAAGAGCAAGTGCTCTTCTTATCCATTCGGCCAGGCTGACCTCCACTATGTATAGTAATTTATGTTCTAATACTTTTAATGGATTTTGTCTGCTTGTTCATTTTGTGTGTAAGTTGTCTGCTTGTTCATTTTGTGTGTAAGTTGTCTGTCTGTTTATTCATTTTCTGTGTAAGTAGTCTGTTCAGCAGCCACCTGTGCTCTCGCTCGTTGAGGATTTTTTTTTAATGTAAACGTGTGCGCACGCGATAGTACACATATAAACCCACACACACACGCACACACACACACACACTCACACACATGCGCGTGCGCACATACACACACGCACACGGATACACACACGCACAGAAAACCTTGTGAAGCAAATAAATAGGCAAAATTGGAAAATTTAATTATACAGACATGTTTATACGAAGGTAAAACCATGATAAGTAGCATCGCAAATGAGAAGTAAGCAATGATTATTTGGAGAACACTAGAGATGCTATAAAAGTACCGGATCTGTGGTTTAGGAGCAATGAGCGCGCTTCACAATTCCCCGACACACCGAGTCGAGGGTTCAAAATCGGCTGCTGGCGATTTGGAAAAAGACCGCCTTGCGTTGACTTCCGTTGTATGAGCGTCGGTCGTTCAGGCTGAACGGCGAACTACTGAACGTACAAATTGCCTAGTAAATCATACACAGCCAAAAAACGATGGAGCTGATTGTGACGTCCTGTAGAGGACATGCAAATAACTATAACGAGTTTCTGTGTTTGTTTTTGAGCCGAGGTATTTATAGCGCTTACTCTTAAACTGCACATGCGTTGACGACATAGTAGTGGGTTCATTCTACGCACCGGTCATTTGGACTTAGACGCTGACTTCTTGTGCAGACAGCAATGGCAAACTAATCAACTGAAAACTGTCTAGGACATCTAGCTGGGGTTGATAACAATGTCCTGCAAAGAACATGCGACATGTCTAAAATAACAGATGACAGCTGAAGGGACACGGGAATTAACAATTAAAATAACAGATGACAGCTGAAGGGACATGGGAATTAACAATTAAAATAACAGATGACAGCTGAAGGGACACGGGAATAAGAATTAAAATAGAACAGGACTGGCCCAAAATACATTTAACAGTGTACATAATGTTAAATTCTAGAGATGTTAACAATGGTCAAATGATATATGTTCAATAAACTCAAGAGAGTCACCCTCTCTCTTTTTCTCTGTCTCTCCCTCTCTCACTTGTGTTTATCTTCTCTTTTTCACTCCTTCTTTCCCTCTCACCCCCCCCCCTCTCTCTCTCTCTCTCTCTCTCTCTCTCTCTCTCTCTCTCTCTCTCTCTCGTTCCGGCCATGCTTTTTAACTCGATACTGTCTTTATACCTCCTACTATATCTCAGTCTATCAGAAATTTGGTTAACCTGTATCTGTCTGTCTGTCTGTCTCATCTGAATGTGGCAATGATGTTACCCCACATCTCAGTCCATCACGTATGCAGTTAACCTTTAGCGCGCCATCTCTCTCTCTCCCTCTCTCTCTCTCTCTCTCTCTCTCTCTCTCTCTCTCTCTCCCTCTCTCCCTCCTTCTCTCTCTCTCTCTCATCTCATCCTAACAATGCTTTCTCTGTCCATCACGTATGCAGTTAACCTTTAGCGCGCCATCTCTCTCTCTCTCTCCCTCTCTCTCTCTCTCTCTCTCTCTCTCTCCCTCTCCCTCCTTCTCTCTCTCTCTCCTTTTCTCTCTCTCTCTCATCTCATTCTAACAATGCTTTCTCTGTCCTCCGTATCTCAGTCCATGACAACCGGAGCCTGCTCTTGCAGTATGTGCATGCCAGAGAACTTGGCGGGCAATTGAGCCATCCACTTCAAACATTTCTCAATGTTCATCTGCTGCTGGATCTCCTGATCGGTCAACTCTTCTTCTTCTGCGGCCTGGTTCGCCTCAACATGTGACCTTCCTACTATAGCAGACGTGCTACCCAACACCTCTGAGGTGAACGACGACTTCTGGGAATCAAAAGTCAAAGAGTTGGATTGATTACAAGAATTTACCGCGGTTTGGGGTGTGTCAGAGGAGTTGCTGGTTTTTCTGGTGCCCTGTTGATTAACCCTCTCCAGACGTTGTTGCCTGCTTCTCCAAGCAGGTAGTTGAATGGTAGCAGACACAGGCCATTGCTTTGCTTGTCCCTGATTATGGAGCTTATTTGAAGGAGCTGTCTTTGGTGGCGTTACTTTCGGCCAGCTTGAGAAAGAGCTCAGTTGGTCCCTATATGTTTCCGGCTGGACCCAGCTGGAATGCCTGCGAAAGTCAAACGGCCGGGTTGGTTTAGATGATGTTATTGGTACTGGCGTCAGTAACGATGAAGTTGATGCCGTTAACAAAGATGTCGATGCTTGAGGCTTATTTCTTACTTGAAAGGATCTTGAGCGAGCTATTTGTGGTCTGTAATGTTGGCTGTCTTTTCCCATACCTTGTTGTTTGTAGGTAACTGTATTATCCGGAGTACAATATATGTTAGCAGGTTTTGTTAATCTCGAGTCTTGATAATACATAGTGGACTGGCAGACATGACCAGAATATATTTGGTTATGTTAGCTGTTGGAAACGGGCTTCCATAGATAGCAGATGTCCTTACTATATGGATAGTGTGGATAGAATGCTGCTGTCACTGGAATCAGAACATCTGAAATATATATATACATCGATCAAGTGAAAAGAATACATCTACCCTCTCGCTTTAGTTAATCAGAAATATATATTGATAACGGTGATAACAATAAATCTTAACTCCATCTTCAGTTAATCACAACTATATATTGATAAGGGTGATAGAATACATCTTAACTCTTTTGTCTTCAGTTAATCACAAATACAGTAAAACCTCGGTTTTCGTCGATTTCGGTTTTGGTAGATTTTTTTCCGCGAAAAATTTGTATCGGATTTCGATGGTTGCCTCGGATTTCGTCGGTGTGTCCACGAAACCCGACTGCTAATTTTGAGAAAACAAAGGGACCCACGCGTTCTTCTGCTCAGATTTGCATTGTTTCTCGTTGTGTGAGCATCACTTGCTAATAAGTTAACTATTTCCCGTTAGCTCCATCATGGGACCAAAGAAAGTTTCCAGAGCCAACGGCTCTTCGGAGAAGATGGCCAGGAACACGATCGAGTTAAAGAAGAAAAATCATTGAAAAATACCAGAGCGGCATTAAAATTGCTGATATCGGCCACACGTATGGGAAGTAGCCATCCACGATAAGTTACATTGTTGTGAAAGGGGAAGAAATAAAGGAGGCTAATTTTATGTGCTAACGAAACAGAGATCGCAAGCAATGATTAAATCGAACAGTTATTATTTATTTGGATAAATCAAAAACAGTTAGATGGCGATTCTGTTTCGGAGGCAATCATATGTAAAAAGGTCAGACTTGGATGATGATCTAATTACGAACATGCCCGGGACGAGTGCTAATGTACTTAGTCATTTAAAGGCCAGCAGCTGATGGTTTGAAAAATTCAAGAGACCCACTGGCATGTACAGTCTTACTAGGCACGGCGAAGGTTAAAGTTCAGACAAGTCATGGGTCGAAAGATAGCATTAAGCACTATATTTATTGTCTAATAAAATGTGTTTTTTGTATGGTGTGTGGAGTGTCTAGAACAAATTAATTGGATTGACATTGATTTATATGGAAATACTTGCCTCGGTTTTCGTCGGTTTCAGATTTCGCCGATTGTTTTCGGACAGATTATCGACGAAAACCGAGGTTTCACTGTATATATTGATAACGGTGACAGAATAAATCTTAACTCTATCTTCAGTTAATCAGAACTATATATTGGTAACGGTGATAGAATAAATCTTAACTCTATCTTCAGTTAATCAGAACTATATATTGGTAACGGTGATAGAATAAATCTTAACTCTATCTTCAGTTAATCAGAACTATATATTGGTAACGGTGATAGAATACATCTTAACTCTATCTTCAGTTAATCAGAACTATATATTGGTAACGGTGATAGAATACATCTTAACTCTATCTTCAGTTAATCAAAACTATATATTGATAACGGTGATAGAATACATCTTAACCATGACTTCCGTTAATCATAAATAGTTTATATAAACTGTGGCGCTAAGTGGTCTCGAGGTATTGTGTCCGCCTCGAGTTCTGGAGGTCCAGGGTTCAAGCCCCGGTGAGTGTCGGAAGTTTTTCACGTGCGCTTCTAGCAACAAAATTTCCCCTGGTCTCTGGGTAGTGAGATCTGACGCCCGTGTGTATTGTTGCGCACGTAGAAAATCCCTTGGCAGTTAGAAATCGAAAAAGAGTAGCCTAACGGCGCTGCTCAGGCAAACATTTCGAGTTAAATATCTACCCAAAGTATTTCTGGAACCTCGCCGGTGCTACGGAGTTTGTGCACTGAGCTGAGATTTTCAGGACTCAGGATTGAGTTAGGAGTAGAACGGAGCACTTATAGGTTACATAATCCGTCGACTAAACTAAACTAAACTAAATTGATATAAACTGGATAGAATTCACTTTATCCCACCCTTCAGTGCATCTGAAATACATATAGATAAAGTGGAATAATACAATTGAACAATTGCTTCTGTACATCTGTAATATGTTTCTATAAACCAGATAGAATCAAACTTAACCCGCCCACTACAACTGACATCTGAAAGAAATTAACCATACATTAAAACTAGACAATTAGTAAGTAATAAAAAGTTTTTAAAAAAAAAAGGGGGGGGGGGGGGTTAAAGCCAACAGAATCTACTTAAAAACACTGGGTTGGATCCCGCATGGCTTGGTCTCTTTCCACAAAGCGGCCTAGCGAAAGTGTCGCACAAAGCCCGAACTCAGTAAATCAACGGTAGGTCCAGTATATGGATCTATTTCCCTACCCCGCCATCAGCGTGTTGGAAGTTCTCAATCTCATTAAGGCCGCGGCCATGCAGGTTGCCACGTATCCTACTTAGTTTGCTGCTCGAGTATATATTTTATTATCCACCCAGTACAAATGCTTGCCCGTTATGATCTCTGTTGTTGATTGAGTAAGTTACTGCATATTCTTTGCCCCAAAAATGCATGTGTACTAGCAGCGACTGACAGGCCTACCTTTTGCGATTTCCGGTTGCCAAGAACTATTTCCGAAGACTATCTACTTCGCCCTTATGCAACAACATTCATCATCACTATGTGTCATGCCGATAAGCGTGGGCGATCATGTCTCGTCATCTCACAAGATCACTAGATTGGTGGGTCCACGTTGTGTTCTTGTCTCAGGCAATGTGGCCGAGCCAACTAGATATTTACCTCTCTGCCTTCTCCTTGTTCTTTTCCCCCTCAGTCTTGCCAGTTGTCACTAGGTTTTCGAATTTATTTCTTACCATAACGTCACCAAACAATCTTGATTGCCAACGTCTGATTTCTCAAACCAGTTAACGGTTTTCATTTGTTTCTTGTAGAGCAGTCAGACCAACAGAAACATATTGGTAGAAAGTTAGACAGACAGACAGACAGACAGACAGACAGACAGACAGACAGACAGACAGACAGACAGACAGATAGATAGATAGATAGATAGATAGATAGATAGATAGATAGATAGATAGATAGATAGATAGATAGATAGATAGATAGATAGACCGGTAAATATACTAATCGACAGACAGATGGATAGACAGACAGACTGGTAAATAGATAAATAGATGGGTAGACAGAGAGATAGAACGAACGAACGAACAGACTTTATTTTCAAAGGGTAACAAATTGGGCACGCAGGCCCGTCTTACATTCGGCCCTTCCAATCATTCATCTTTTTTTCATCAACAGTGCATAGGAAAAAAACATTGTCACATGAATTTTGTAAACATAAACAATGCATATTACTATGTTATGAGACACATCCACCACCCACCCACACATCCCCCATTCACTCCAACTTCCCCACCCAACCACACACACATACAATACATTCCCCCACCCATCCACCACATCCCTACACCTACACATCTCCCCACCCACACACACCTCTCACCCACCACACATCCCATCCACCCACACCCCAAGCACACATACATTCAATAACCCACACATCTCCCCACCCACTCACATATCCTCTACCCGTCCCATTTCCCACCAACAATCACTCACCCAATATCCTCCTCCACCCACACACCTCCAACCACCCAACTAAACACACATTCCTCAGCCACACACATGTCTCCCCGTCAACTCACATATTCCGCACTTACCCACACACAAATTCCGCACTCACCCACATAATCTCCCATCTCCCCCAGCCCACTCACAGATCCCGAGCCCGCACCTACAAACATCCCCCACCATCTCCTAACCTGCACACACTCACCCACCCACATATCCTCTACCCATCCACACATCCTCTACCCACCCATCCCCCAACCAAACATCCCTTAACCACACACCCTTACTCATATACAATCACCCACCCACACATCCTCTACCCAACCACACATCATCCACCCAACCACACATCCTCCATCCACCCATTCCCCCAGCCACACATCCCTTAACCACACACCCCTACCCATATACACACACATCCCCACCCATGCACAATCTCCCCACCCATACAAACATCCCTCACACACATCCCCACCCACCAACACATTCCCCATTCACAAACACACACCTCCCATCCACGCACACACAACCCATACATTCATCCCCTCACACATCCCTAGACACACGTACTTATCCCTCAACCACTAACACCCACACATCCCTTACCCACTCATCAACACATACATCTCCTATCTCACACATCCCAACCACCCATCTAAGCACACATCCCCCACCCTCACACACATCCTTCACCCACCCACAAACCCAACCACACCTTCACCCACCCACACAAACATCATTTAACCACACCCAGCTCCCCTCCCACACAATACCACACCCACACACATCCCAGAGACACATCTCTCACCCACACACACATCTATCCACACATCTCCTACCCATCCACACATCCCCCAACTACAATCACCCTCACTACCCACACATACATCCTTCATTCAGCCACACACACCCCCACCCAGCCAGACATATCCCCCACCCACACACACACATCTCCAAATCCATCACCCACACCCAACACGCACCCCTCCCCCAACCCACACACCCCCCACACACATTCACCCACACATCTCTCACCCACCCACACTCCCCACCCATCCACCCAAACATCCCACACCCATACACATCCCTCACCCACACACACATCCCCAAACCCACAACCACCCCCACCTGCACACATCTCCCACCCACCACATATACCCACACATATACCCACACCCATCCCATAACCCACCATCAATCATCCACCAACATATCCTCCTCCACCCACTCGCCCACAACCACCTACACAAACACACATCCCCACCCACAAACACATTCCCCATACACCCATACATCTCGCACGCACCCACACACAATCCCCCTCCCACCCACACACAATCCCCCACCACCCACACAAACCCACCCCTCCCACCCACACATCCTGAGCCCACCCACACACATCACGAATCCACCCACACACACATCCCCCGACCCCCCAACCTACTATTATGATCAAACTCCCACACTTTACACACACATACAGTGACGATTGTCGTGAGCATTGTCGCAAAATTGTAAAGAAAATGGAGAAAAATTGTACATATACATTTTGTAACTTAAAAATTAGTGATGCAATTCAACTCTCTCTCCCCCTCTCTCTCTCTCTCTCTCTCTCTCTCTCTCTCTCTCTCTCTCTCTCTCTCACTAACGCTCTCACTCACATTACAGTAATGTTATATTATACATGATAAAATCAAGTGTCATACATACAAAATGATAATGTGAAAGATGAAAATACACAAAAAATATGGAATGGCATGTTACAGGACATGCGAGCACTGAATTCTCTCTCTCTCTCTCTCTCTCTCTCTCTCTCTCTCTCTCTCTCTCTCTCTCTCTCTCTTTCTCTCTCTCTCTCTCTCTTACACAGGCACACACACATTCCCCACACACACACACACACATATCCCTCACATACACACCCATACATACATCCTCACATCTAGACAAATACTTGATGTCTCACATGATCACTGAAGCTAATAAGAACAAACTCCCACACTTTACACACAATTGAGACACTGACGATTGTCGTGAGAATTCTCGCAATTGCAAGAAGTGGAGAAAAAATTGTACATATACATTATGTAGCGTAAAAATTAGTGATGCAATTCAACTCTTTTTTTTTTCTCCCCCCCTCTCTCTCTCTCTCTCTCTCTCTCTCTCTCTCTCTCTCTCTCTCTCTCTCTCTCTTGCGCTCTCTTTACATACACACACTCTCACACTCATTCACTCTCTCTCTCTTACTTACACTCACTAACTCTCTCACTTGCTTTACAGTAATTTACATGAATTCATTTTATGCATTTTAAAATCAAGTGCATCAAAATGATAATATGAAAAAAATGAGAATACACAAAACATATGGATCAGCATGTTAGATGACATGCGTGCGCTCAACTCTCTCTCTCTCTCTCTCTCTCTCTCTCTCTCTCTCTCTCTCTCTCTCTCTCCTCTCTCACACACATGTACATACACACACCCACACACATCATACCCACGCAATACACACACCTGCACACATCCATATACTTACTCACACGTACTCACATAACACCCGAATATACACTCCCTCGCATACACTGCATGCATGCACACTTACACATACAAAGATATACAATACATACACGAGCACACACACACAGACTCATCCATACACACATACACACACGCACATGCATATAAACGCATATAAACACATGAACGCACACTTTAACACACTACAGGCATACACACAGAGTCACACACAGATACACACATGTACACACATATACACCCATACACACATCCAGACATGCACACACATACATTACACTTTCTCATGCACTCTCTCATTCACCCACGCTCTCTCTTTTACCCACTCACTCGCTCTCACACTCACTCATTCGTGCACATACACGCATACCCACAAATTCTCTCTCACTCACTCATGCTCCCTTACTCACTCATTTACTCGATGACTCTCTAACTCACACTCACTCACTAACTTTCACACTCTATCACACAGACAGGCAGACACACAACACACCCACTCTCTCAGATTCACTCATTCTCTAACTAAATCTCTCACACATATGTCCACACACTCACTCACTTTTACACTCACTCAGGCACACGCGCATGCATACTCTCTCACTCTCTCTATCATACTAATTCTTCCACTCACACTCTTTCTCACTCACTCTCTCACCCACTGTCTCGTTCACACACATACAGTGAAGAATGATAGTGGAAAAATGATACTAGTAGGTGACTTATGGAGGCATATAGTCGGTATGAAGTAAGTCTTGAAAGAGTTTTCGGTTGAATGTGTAGGGACTCATTGGTGTTTTCAGTTCTGTTGGAAGGCTATTCCACAAGTGAGCACCAGAATATGCGAAACAAGTTTTGTATAAGTCCAATCTAGGCTTAGGAAGCTGTAATAAATTTAAGCGCTTACTGTTCATTGCATTAGATTGAATTAACGGTAGAAGATACTCTGGAGTATTTTCAGATATAATTTTATTCACTAATTTGGCTTTGTTAAAAAGGAAGCGCTTTTGAAGTGGTAGAAGTCTTAGATGGCTGTATAATTTATTACTTTCAACGTGCTTTATGCTAGAAACTAGACGTATAGCGCGGTTTTGAAGCGAACACAATCGTTTCATATTAGATTTAGGGCAGCCATTCCAGACTGTGGAACAATAATCGAGAGGTGATTGGATATAGGATGCATAGAATATTTTACGTGTGCTTTCATCCAAAAAGTGTTGAATTTTAGCAAGTTGGTAAACTTTTTGTGCTATTCTCTTGGTAAGGGCGTGAACATGAGGGCTCCAGTTTAAATGTCTGTCAATTAAAAGACCTAATGTTTTATGTTCATTTACATTAATTATAGGTAACGTGTCCACGTGGAGCTCGAGCGGTGTCCCAGTTATGGCTAGGGTCTGTAGTTTTTGTCTTGTCGTTATTAGCATGGATTTGGTTTTGTCGATGTTAATTAACATGCGATTTTCATTGCTCCATCTACTAAGGTTGTCAAGATCGTTTTGTAAAGAGCTCTCTAAGTCACAAAGGCTCTCTTGACTTGTGTAAATAGTGCAGTCGTCCGCAAATAGATCACACGAAGTATTGAGGTATAAAGGAAGATCGTTAATATACACTGCAAAAAGCAGCGGACCTAGTATTGAGCCCTGAGGCACCCCAAAATTAAGTTGTGTGGGTCTTGATAGACAGTTATTGAAGGACACTACTTGTTGTCTGTCTGATAAAAATGACGTAATTAGGTCCACCATATTGGTGCCAGTCTTCATGTGTTTTAATTTTCTAATTAAAATATCATGATCTACCATATCAAAGGCCTTTAAAGTCTACAAATACTGCTCCACAAATGTTGCCATTGTTGATACAAAGATGCCAGTTATCGGTCATTTTTGTAAGGGTACTATGGCAAGAATATTTAGATCGAAACCCAGATTGACTGTCAATTATTAGATCGTTGTTAATTAAATGATGTAGTGTTATTTTATGCATGTGTTTTTCTAATGGCTTTGATAGCGACGATAGCAAGGAAATAGGTCTATAATTACCCAAGACGCTAATATCAGTTGAACCATTTTTAAGTAGAGGATACACTTTAGCAACTTTAAAGGCAGATGGAAAGTAGTTTTTGGATAGGCACTGGTTATATATGAACGTTAAGGACTCACTAATAATAGGTGCAGCACTCCGAAGAATTCTATTACTGATACCATCTAGGCCTTCTGAATTTGTTGCTTCGAGATTCGAGAGATATTTATATACTTCTGCAACAGACATCAAGGGAATCTCAGGGGGAATATTTCTAGAGCACTTCCCTTCACAGAATGATGACAGTGAACTTAAATTACATACTGAGTCTGGTATTGAGGACTTTAGATTCTCTATTTCTGATTGAAAGAAGTAACTGAAATCCTCGCATGTTATAGAGTTTGGTATTGCTGACACTGAAGAGTGTTTCTTGTTGGTTAGCGAGTTAATAGCCTTCCATATATTTGTATTATTTGATTTATCTACAATCAAATTTTTGAAATGATCTTTCTTTATCCTACGAATTTCATATTTAACTTTATTTCTTAGTCTGCGGTAATTGATAAAATCTTTATTTTTGTGTGCTGTATCTCGTTCTCTCATGATTTCGAGAACTTCGCTAGTGACCCACGGGGACTTATGTTGATTCTTGACTCGAACTTCTTTGACTGGCACATGTTTATCAAATACATTGTAGACTGTCTTTGTCCAGTAAGCTAGTGCATCATCCGGATCAGGAAGTTGGTAAACATGTTCAAGGGCTGCATTTTTTAAGTCGTCTAAAAATAAATTTTGGTTGAGAGCTTTAAAGTTTCTAAATTTGATGCTTAAATGTTTATTTTTAGGAGTTTTGAACCCAATTTTCGACCATGTACAACATATTGGGTAATGGTCACTAACTGCACTAACAGGAACAGAACATTCGGTAATATTAACTGGACAAGTAACATATATATGATCAATTATAGTTGAGGAGGTGTCTGTAACTCTTGTGGGACGATTTATTAGTTGTTTGAAATTGTAAGATAGAATGATATCTTCCCATGTCTGGTTGGATTTAGTAATATCTATGTTAAAGTCACCTAATATCATGACTTCTCTACCTGCTGTAAACACCCTATCCATCATTGTAGTGAAACAGTCATACCAACTATACCCAGCACAGGGATTTCGATATAGGTATCCAATGAGAAACGGTTGCTGGCTGACTGGCTTCACCTCTAACCAAACACATTCTATCTCTTCTATCTCGAGATCACTTCTACGGGAACAGTTGAGAGAATTTGAAATGTATACAGCAATACCTGTCTCTAATTTTTGATGTGCGTCTCTTCGAATTACTTTAAACCCCTTAAGAGAGATTTCAGAGTCGGTTATTTTGTCGTTGAGACGACTTTCTGTGATTCCAAACACATGGAACTGTTTGCACAGTATTACTGAAAGCTCCGGTAATTTATTGAGCAAATGATAGATGTTGAGATGGCCTATATGTAGACCATCTTTGTTGAGCCACTGATCGTGATTGGCGAACATTACACAATGAAAAGATGATGTCGCTTGTGGTAGAACAATTTCAGAGGTTTTGAAACTTTATTTAGTGGTAGTTACGACTATTAGAGGGGATAGGAAAATGTCTGTGATGGAGTGACATCATTAAAGCTTGGTGCAGGGCTGCAGGATTGTATTGCATTAGCTGTTGAAGTTGACAATTCCACTGATAAGAGTGTGGATTACCGTCCAACGAGGGACCACTGCTATGAGAGCTACTGGAAGTGCCTACATTGGAAGCAGGCATCGGGGGCACCGCAACATTGTTTATCGGTGACCCCTTTGACATGCTAGGTGGAGACTGTTTTATGGGCAAGGGAGGAAACAATGCACCATGGTTAGCAACATTGGGATTGGAGCCTGGGTCGCTATTTACAGCCTTGTATTCCTGGGGAATAGGCAAGGGTGGTGTGGGCAGAGGTTGAGTGTTTTCTGAACACTGAGAGATGGCTACAGCCGGAGGTGAAGATCGGTTTACTCCTGTAACTGAAACTGGTTCTAATTGTTGTGTACGTTCAGGATATTTTATGTTCTTCGCTAGTATGCTAGTTCCTAGTTTTGAACAATGTAGTTGATCCTTATAGAGTTTTTTCTTGGGAGCCCCGGACGGCGATGTGAAATACGGGGTATTATTAATGAAAGCATTGTTAGTTTCTTGACAAAATTTATGTAGAGTCAGATTGCCAGCATCGGCAGTACGGCGCTGGAATCCATAACATGGCAGTATAATTGATGAAAAGAAAATAGATGCTTTAGGAAATTTCTTGCGCAACAACACCTCCAATGTAGCGAGTTGTGAGGTGCTTATGATGTGATTGTTCATAATATTGTTGACACCGATATGGACTGTTGTTCTTCTAATTCTATCATTCACCTTGAATTTCCGCAGTGTAGAGGTCAGTCTGTCAATGTCAGCTCCTGGTAGCGGGTAGATCGAGGTAGTTTCGCTGTCAGAAGATGACATGCGGTCACTATAGATTCCCTTGAGCAGAGAGTCTCCAATGACGACATGAGTTGCACTGTCATCCATTGTTATTTCACGCTGTTGACGCGCCCGTTTGATTTCTTGCCACTGATCGCTGTCATCTTTCATGCGTTCTTGTTTATTATAGTCGTTGCTTGTGAGACAGTATGGAAAAATGGCTTTCACATACCGCCTTTTTTGAAACAGAAAGTTCACCGACCAGTATAAGTTCAAAATTAGTGAGTGACCGGGCGCTGACTTGATCATGGCCTGCTAACCGAGGGTTTACCTTTAGTTGTTAGTGAAATGAGAAATTCAGGAAACATGAAGCCAAACTTAGCATAGGCTTTGTCGGGAACTGTCAGTTTGGGCAAGAAATACAACGGAGGGGCAGATTTATAGCAGTGGGAACGTGCTTGAGCTGAGAAATCTACTTCAAGGAGCATGAACTCAAACAAGGACTATGAACTCAAAAACAAGGTCGTATTGGGGTGAAGGTAGTTAGATTAATAATAAGATGCAAATTGAAGCAGGGTACGCGAAGTACTGATTGGATGACAAGGGACAGCGACGTCACGTGATTCAAGAAGGGCGCCAACTCGAGAAGTAATATATACTTGAGGATCCAGTCAGTTTGAAGAGTCGAGCAGGAGAGAGGACAGTTAATAGTGGACTCCGGGAGCGGCGGGGCCCGAGCCCTCTTGGGACAGCCCAAGGAACATAGTAACAGGACTTCAGAAATTGTGGCTAATCCGTGCCCAAGTCTGTATAGTATCTGTAGGAGGAGGAAGTGAAGGAAGACGGACAAGCGCTCATGCTAGAATTCGTCTGAATCACTGATAGGAGTGAGAGCGACTAAGGATCTGTGAACGGAACCTACCCAAGGCAGATAAGCCAAAGAAGGGAAAGACACGCAGAGTCCGAGGGTCGTTAAAGTGCAAGAAAGCCACTTGAGTTAAGAGGACCGCCAGCTAAGGAGACCGCTCGTTAGTTGCAGTAGATGGCTAAACGTTAAATAGGACAACCACTAGCCAGGGACACTGCGGTTGGAACCACACAGGAGACTAATGTCAAATACGACTGGAAACCGGTGGTGGGATCCACGGCAAACGAGGTTGAAGAGAGCAATCGTATTTCAAATATGAAACCCAGAAGGACGACCAGAAAACCCACTGGATGGCAGAAGTTGAATGCATTGCCTGGGTAAAAGGGAGTCGCCCAAGCATACCGGGCATACTTGACTAAACAGATATCCATCTGAACAAAATAATCCCTGGGTATATGGATTGATGGATCAATCTGTGGATCAATGGGTGTTTGGGCTGAATACATGTACCACTGATAAGCCTACGGAGAGATAGTTATGAAACAAAGGCCGGTGTAATTCCTAGATTTAGTCCTTTTCTTCATGCGGTTAGGAGGTGATAGTAGGTAATAATTTCTCTAACATCTGGTTGCATAGTTTATTATATTGTCTACCTCCCCTTGTGACGACATGCAGTATTGTGTTGTTTTTTGGAGTCGATTATACGTAGATGTGTCTTCAATGCATGTACTGGTTACTTTATGTGATTATGCTGTAGGTTGTCACTCGGTTACTGTTCAGAAGAAAATAAATATGTTTGAGTTGCCTTTTATTTCGACTTGTCAGTCTGAAGTAATATAAGTAGAGTAGTTTAGAGACCTTGTGAGGCTGTACCTCTCTTCTATAACCTGATAACCTACACCACGAGACATTGATGGTGCAATAGTAATTAACTATTGTTCTCACGCGGAGACACGAACCTACATCTGTCGTATCCCTCACTCTCATCCTCTTTTTCTCCTCCTCTCTCTTCATCATTCTTTTCTCTCTTTTCTCTCTCTACTCCCTCCCTCCTCTCTCTTCTTCCCCCTTTCTCTTTTCTCTTGATCACACTTGTTTGGGCTGGTTGTTGATGCTCAGTAGTGGTAGTGGCTGAGCTCTTTAACTTCTAGTCTGCTGCTGGAGAGTCTACACTTGAGGCCTGGGACCTATTGCTGACACGCACATCAATGGGGTAGATGGATGGTGCACGTTCTACAGGTTTAGTAGTGTTGCAGCCTGTGGAAACTAACTGCATGTCATTTTGCGACGAACATCCACTGGTCATACACACCTTTGCAGCACTATGGATACTTCCTGTTTGTGCACTTTTGTCAAATGACTGTGCACTCTTTAGTTTTAAGGCATGGATTGTTGTTTTAAAGGTGTCCTTCTCTTCTTTAAGGAGGCGGATTTCTTTTTGAAGGCGAGCGTTTTCTTCTTTAAACACGGCAATGATATTAGTTGTGTTGTTGGAAATAAAGTCTTTTAGCCTGTCCTCCAAAGCCTGGATGAGTTCACGACAGGCGTTGTGGTTGTGTGTTTCGGCTGAGGAAAGAGTGACTAAAGATGATGTGTTAGTCTCATCAGATTGGGCTACTGAACTGTGATGTTCGACCAGCTTGAGCTTGGGATCAGTGTCTGCAGATTCACTAGACCACACGGGTGAAGTTGGCGTTGAAGAAATCCGACGTTTGGGTGGCGTGCTCGTCAAATTTTTCCCCGTCTTGTCTTTGTTTGTATTTTCATGGCGCTTGGATAAAGTAGAGTTCCGTAAGTTGGACGCCATATTAGTAATGTATGAGGCTTCAACAGGCCGGGAGTACACACAAGTTCGCCGCCTTTCGGTAACGCGTGCTTGGCGACTAACCATGCGCTAGTCCCACATGGTTAATTCACACGTTGATGTTAATCGATAATTGGTAGTTTTCAAAACTGAACGTTCTTACCTTACATTTCACAAAGAAATCAGCATTTCACTAACTAATAGTCACATAAACTTAATATATTAATTAGTATTAGATCCAGTTTTTAGAAAAACACAATGAAATACACAGCATCTCGATTGAAATAGGCACAACTTTGTTAAATTATATAAACATTGGGAGAGGTTGTGAAATCACGTCCGCTGGTAGCCGGAAACCGGATAGATAGATAGACAGACAGACAGACAGACAAGCAGGCAGACAGGCAGGCAGATAGATAGATAGATAGATAGATAGATAGATAGATAGATAGATAGATAGATAGATAGATAGATAGATAGATAGATAGATAGATAGATAGATAGATAGATAGATAGATAGATAGATCGGTAAATATACTAATCGATAGACAGATGGATAGACAGACAGACTGGTAAATAGATAAATAGATGGGTAGACAGACAGATGGTGCATAGACAGACAGACAGACAGACAGACAGACAGACAGGTAGGTATATAGATAGATAGATAGATAGATAGATAGATAGATAGATA
Organism: Cepaea hortensis; assembly: GCA_963921405.1. Taxonomy (NCBI): domain Eukaryota; kingdom Metazoa; phylum Mollusca; class Gastropoda; order Stylommatophora; family Helicidae; genus Cepaea; species Cepaea hortensis. The sequence goes on from OY992879.1 coordinate 83,794,494, forward strand.
GATAGATAGATAGATAGATAGATAGATAGATAGATAGATAGATAGATAGGATGGATGGATGGATGGATTGATGGATGGATAGATGGATAGCTGGATAGATAGATAGATAGATAGATAGATAGATAGATAGATAGATAGATAGATAGATAGATAGATAGATAGATAGATTAGATAGATAGATAGATAGATAGATAGATAGATAGATAGATAGATAGATAGATAGATAGATAGATAGATAGATAGATAGATAGAGACCGGTAAATATACTAATCGACAGACAGATGGATAGACAGACAGACTGGTAAATAGATAAATAGATGGGTAGACAGACAGATAGTGCATAGATAGACAGACAGACAGACAGACAGGCAGGCAGGCAGGCAGATAGATAGATAGATAGATAGATAGATAGATAGATAGATAGATAGATAGATAGATAGATAGATAGATAGATAGATAGATCGGTAAGTATACTAATCGATAGACAGATGGATAGACAGACAGACTGGTAAATAGATAAATAGATGGGTAGACAGACAGATGGTGCATAGACAGACAGACAGACAGACAGACAGACAGACAGGTAGGTATATAGATAGATAGATAGATAGATAGATAGATAGATAGATAGATAGATAGATAGATAGATAGATAGATAGATAGACTGATAGATAGATAGATAGATAGGATGGATGGATGGATGGATTGATGGATGGATAGATGGATAGATGGATAGATAGATAGATAGATAGATAGATAGATAGATAGATAGATAGATAGATAGATAGATAGATAGATTAGATAGATAGATAGATAGATAGATAGACAGATAGATAGATAGATAGATAGATAGATAGATAGATAGACTGATAGATAGATAGATAGATAGATAGATAGGATGGATGGATGGATGGATTGATGGATGGATAGATGGATAGATAGATAGATAGATAGATAGATAGATAGATAGATAGATAGATAGATAGATATATAGATAGATAGATAGATAGATAGATTAGATAGATAGATAGATAGATAGATAGATAGATAGATAGATAGATAGATAGATAGATAGATAGATAGAACAAACTTTATTTTCGAAGGATAACAAATTGGGCACGCAGGCCCGTTTTATATTCGGCTCTTCCAATCATTCGTCTTTCGTTCATCCGTGCATAGTGCATTCATATAGGAAAAAAAACATTGGCAAATGAATGTTGTAAGCATAAACAATGCATGTTACCATGTTATGAGACAAATCCCCCACCCACTTACCCATCCCCTATACATCCGCGTGTCTCCCACACATACATCCACCACCCAACCACACATACCCACAGGCACATACATGACCCCATCCATCCACCCATCCCCCAACGCACACATCCCACACACAACCCCACATACACCTTCTCCCCACCCACACACACACATATCCCACACACCACACATCCCCCACCCACCCACACACAAACCCAGGCACACATGCATGCAACCATCCATCCATACCCACCCACACCTCCCCACCTTCACAATCTCCCCACCCACACGCACACATCCTCCACCCATCCCATAACCGACCAACACTCACCCACCTACATATCCTCCGCCACCCACCCACACACCCCAACCACTCAGCCAAACACGCATCCCTCAACCACATATCCAACACCCACACACACATATTCCCGCCAACTCATATATCCTGCACTTACCCAAACACAAAACCCGCACCCACCCACACATCCCCCACTTACACACATATCACCCACCCACACAATCTCCCCCATCCACACATCCCGCACCCACCCACACACACACACACACATCCCCTCCCACCCCCAACCTACACACACTCACCCTCCAACACATCCTCCACCCACCCACTCGCCAACCATTCCCCCCCCCCCCCCCGATCTCCAATCCCCAATCACACAATCCTTAACTACACATCTCACCACCCGTACACACACACACACACACACACACACACACACACACACATCTCCCCACCCATATACACATCCTCACTCATCAACACATTCCTCATCCAAAAACACACACCAGATAGATAGATAGATAGATAGATAGAGAGACAGACAGACAGACAGACAGATAGATAGATAGATAGGATAGATAGATAGATAGATAGATAGATAGATAGATAGATAGATAGATAGATAGATAGATAGATAGATAGATAGATAGATAGATAGATAGATAGATAGAACAATCTTTATTTTTAAATAGTTAAGAATTGGGCATGCAGGATAAATAGATAGATAGTTAGGTAGGTAGACTGCAGCATTTGGATAAACTTACCTGTTCAGGAAAATTCCTTAAAGTTGTATCCTACTTCAAACGACAGAGAAACACTATGTGATAAAAGGGTACCAAATCTAGGAACTCGTGTACCCTGAATGTGTACCCTAGAAACGCAATCTAGTTTTCTACTTACCCTACATGCCGCCTTCCGCGTTAGTCACATTCCTGGCCTACTGTTTCCAGTCTTAGGGACTTCGAGGTTACCAGACGGTGTGCCTGTTGGTGACTATTCTACCTGTAGCAAACCAAAAAACGTGTCCAGATTCGACGCTGAGCCTATTGTTGAGAAAAGTCACATTGTGGAAGTGTAGTACAGGGGTTTGTGGTTGAAAGTTTGTGATTGCCTTCGTTCGTGACACACGGAAATAGGAACTGCTGGGTAACCAATGACGTCATTGAAATAGGAGTAGAAATTAAATGCACGCGTTCTTCTTCTTCTTCTTCTTCTTCTTCTTCTTCTTCTTCTTCTTCTTCTTCTTCTTCTTCTTCTTCTTCTTCTTCTTCTTCTTCTCGGTCTTCCCCTTCTTCTTCCTCTTCTTCTTCTTCCTCCTCCTCCTCCTCCCCCCTCCTCCTCTTCCTTCTTCTTCTTCTTCTTCTTCTTCTTCTT
>OY992879.1:83807425-83919925 GCA_963921405.1 Cepaea hortensis
GGGGAAAATACCTGGATGGCTTGGCCACATGGCATGGACGAGACAGGAACACTGATCTGATCCACGACGCTGGTGATCGAGTGAAATGACGAGTCATGACCGCCCACGCTTTCCGGCATGGCACATGATTGATTTATTGATTTCGTAGAATAAACAACTATCTACCTATAGTGATTACAAACACGCTTACAACTCAAATGTTGACGTGGTACACACAATTTCACACAAAACGGAAAAAAGAAAAACACCCCATTAACTGATTCAGTGCCAAGCAAAAAGTGGGTTTGGACCAAACATGGTACACAATTAAATGAACACGTTTTATAGTGTGAATTTCCGTTCATTGAGCGTTGAAATTGTGGAAGATACAAAACAAATAACACGATCTCCCTAGTGTGGCGATATATCGCCCTTCTGCCCAAAAGGAAAGTCGCAATTGGCGATATATTACCATTCGGCACTGGATGAGCTAAAATATAAAACGTACTAACAGATGAGTCTTTCAAATGTTTATAAAATAAAGCGCAACACTAAACACTAAACATAACATAAATTATGTATCTATTACTAATTTCTAAGTTTAACTGATTACCCCATCTAGAAGATTCTGTGGGCGTGTTTCCGCATCCCAAACCACGCATTCTGGTATATGCAGTACAAATTTAATTAACGTGATTTGGAGTTACATAAAGAACGAAGACGCCGACAAGAAAATTAACACAACTCAAGCGGAAATATTGACGTTAGAGTTGTTACTGGTGTATGGGTGATTTATCAGGCGTATGATCGTTAACTAGGTGAATATATTAAGGGAAATATTTTTCAAGACCTGGGCGTATACAACAAAGGAGAAATTGAAAATGGTATCAACTGTGCGTATTGTGGCGCTATAATCAACAACAAAGGTGACATTAAAATTAAAAACAAAAATAAGTCACAGGTAGGCTGGTCATAGCAATGCCGGGGTTAAATGGGGTGTAGCCACAATTTTTGGACACGTTATGAGAATAAATAAATTGGAGAATTGGTGACAAATGGCAAGAATGAGGGGAAGAGAACAACGGGTAGGCGGAGAAGTAAATACCTGGATGACTTGGCCACGTTGTATGGTCAAGACAAGAATATAGAGCTGATCCATGACTCTGGTGATCGCGTGAGATGGCGAAACATGACAACCCACGCTTATCGGCATGGCACATGATGATGATGATGATGATGATGATGATGATGATGATGATGATGATGATGATGAGAGCAAATGGCCAATTTCGTCATCTATTTCTTGTACTCCGTGAGTTCCAGAAAGGCTGTCGACTTACACTATGTGCGGATTTTCCAGTTTCAACACCGCTCTCTTTTCTGCACTTGTTGATGCGCTGGGCTTTGATTAGATCTCTTCTCTCTGTGGCGGAGGAGTTACGGGCGCAATTCGTAATCCCGCATTACCGCGTTTGAAACACAGCTGCGGGTGATTTGGGAGCAGATCACCTTGCGTTGGTTTTCATACAATGGTATAAGAGCCAGTCGTTCAGAAAGCAATCCCAAACTACTGAACGTAACACTTGCCTAGTACATCAACAGCAGCTGAAAATGCTGGTGTTGACTGCAACGTCCCGTAAGGGATATGCAACCAAAAAAAATGCAAGAAATGATGGGATTGACTGTGACGACCTGTAAAGGATGCGCAACTATATATATATATATATATATATATATATATATATATATATATATATATATATATATATATATATATATATATATATATATATATATATATATATATATATATATATTGTAGAACATATGGCACAACATGTGAAAACAATTTAAAATAAAATTGTTGAGAACATACATCTGTCCTGTGGCAACACGCGGAATCACTAAAGAAAATATGTGAACTTTTCATTATACATGATAGAGAAATATTTGAACGTTTCATTATAAATGATAGAGAAATATGTGAAGTTTTCATTATAAATGATAGAGAAATATAAAAACTTTTCATTATAAATTATACAGGAATATGTAAACTTTTCTTTATAAATGATAGAGAAATATATCTCGTCTGTAAGAATATGGATCTATAAAAATATGGGTCTATAAGAATATGGGTCTATAAAAATATCCGTCTAAAAAAATATGGGATTCTAAAAATATGGGTCTATAATAATATGGGTCTATAAGAATATGGGTATAGTCCAGTGTGTCCTAAGGCGTGTCAAGAGGTCCTGTACTTTCCAAATTTTAACAGAACAATGGACACTCGCAGCCTGCCAAAACAGCTCCTGGTACCCACTTTAATCAGGGTGGACCTGGTACCAACTTTAATCAGGGTGGACCTGGTACCCACTGTAATCAGGGTGGGCCCTGGAGCTCGGTTCAATTACCCCCCCCCCCTTCCCCACCCCACACCTTTAGTTATCAGTTTTCCTAAACTGGGTTTCTCACATAAGACCACCAGGCTGGCACGTAAAGCATGCTATCCACTGCGTCACCACGACACCTTGGCAGGTACAGGACAAGTAAACACGTAAAGAACCCATTTAAACTCCTTAAGGCGCATGGTGCTTAACCCATATTTGTATAGACCAGCCGGCTCTGGGTGGATGATTTGGCCAGTATCTCGGCAACCGGCTCTGGGTGGATGATTTGGTCAGTCTCATGGCCATTACTTCCCACGACATTTCCTGGTACCCAGTTTGAACTGGGTCGACCCGGGAGTCCGCATCTATGTGGACTAATCGCTCCGATGTGGATTATAACTCTTGACCACTTTTACCGGACATTGCAACCAACCCCAGCAATTTTGTCACATGCAATGCAATTTTAACGTTCCGTAGATTGTCATTGTGTTCTGAACGACCGACGCCACTTATTGCCGAAATCAAAGCCCAGCGTTCTGATTTCGGATCGTTCGCGGATTAATTCGAACCCTTGACCGTAAATGTCGGGAAATTTTTAAACTTCGATCGCTAACCTCTAAGTCACAGACGCCAATATTTACTATAGTGCGTACACAAATGTTTGCCCTCAGTCACGTCCAATGTTTTGTTTTAAAGTATCTGTTGCATCGTCATAAAATTTTTCCTGCCGCCTTATATTTACTCCCACCCAAGGAATATGTCTTTGATAAATCCGAAGGCAACTGAAATCATGGAAAGCGGCGAAATATCATTAAGTTTTGGCGAAAATGTATTGAATTCACGCTAACAAACTTGTTTTACAGTAATGATTGACGTCATCTCTGAACACTACCGTTCCACTATGTGAACTGCTTCTTGTAAGGAAATTCCCGTGCACCACGGGGAAAACTCATTATTGAACACGGATGTTTCCATGTGAAGATGTAATACATTTTCTAATATGCACTTCATCTCTGACCTGTAAATTATATACGACATATAAAAAAACATTGAGATCTACCATACAGTCTCCATAACACAATTTTTGTTGTTGAGTATACGCAATGATAAGGTTATATACTAAATCTCATCATTTTCCCTCAGTTGGTTACAGAGTATGGATTGTTATACGGAGCAAACATTTGTGAACGCACTATAATTGATTTCTTGATTTCTACTTCTAACAAACCACAGTATTACGGGGTACAACTGTAAAATGTATTAATACTTCCTTGTTATTTTACGGTGTCTTCCCTTGATATTGCAAAATAACAAGATTCAAGGACTGGGACTTTGCCGTCTTGACAGACGATAGTTTGTAACATTGAGTTGTACCTGTCATTAACACAAAGCCTGGGGTGAATTTAGAGACCATGTGTTGCTCATGCAGCATGATACTTGTCTACTCCAGAGGATGTAACACCAGTACGTCTGGAACAAGACACGCTGCAGAAGCTGCTGGATCAGCAAAGAAACTACGCATGCCGGAGCTTCGATCCCAGACCAATTGTCGACCAAGGATTGAGGCCTGATCTGCCCCGCCATGACATTAGTCTGTAGGTTGCATTTCCTTGCACTAGTGTAAAGCTTGTACCCTCCCAATTGCGCTCTTCACCCGAAGCCGTTGGCACAATATGGGGTGTCGCGTTTGGTGAGCACAACATCGGCGATAATAGATAGCAGGTAGTACAGTCTACTGTCATAGGTAGCTCAGCCATATCTGTTATTCATCTCTCTCTCTCTCTCTCTCTCTCTCTCTCTCTCTCTCTCTCTCTCTCTCTCTCTCTTTTTCTCTACATATTTCTGTCACTTACTATCTGTCTCTTTCTGTGTCGGTCTTACTGTCTCTGTTTGTTCCTGTCTCTTTATGTCTGTCTCTGTCTCTGTCTGTCCGTCTCTCTCACCTGTCTCTCTGTTCGTTCGTTCGTTCGTGTGTCCTGTCTGTCTCTCTGTCTCTCTTTGTCTATTTTTCCGTCTCTGTTTGTACCTCTCTCTCTCTCTCTCTCTCTCTCTCTCTCTCTCTCTCTCTGTCTATGTCTCTATCTGCCTGTCTCTCTTTGCCCCTGTCTCTCTTCTGTTCGTTCTTACGTTCGTTCGTTTGTTCTGTATGTTTGTTTCTCTCTCTCTCTCTCTCTCTCTCTCTCTCTCTCTCTCTCTCTCTCTCTCTCTCTCTCGTTGTCTTCTCCGTGTGTATCAGATTCACCTACACATCGTTTGCCTTGTGCTTCAAATGAAAACCCTAAAAGCGTGATAGGAATTACAGTAACCAAGCTATTGTCTTGTAAACTGTCAATATTGTTATTAAGGATTCAAGAGTATTAAGCACGCGACATCATGAGCAGACGAACACGGTCACATCGTAAGGGCAGTTTAAAGATAGCAGCCCTACTTTTGACATACACCAACTGCTTTTGTGATCAGTGAATGGGTGAAGCCTAAAGCAATTCATCGGAGAATATGAGGATGCATGCTTGTCAGTCCAGCAAGTGTATGAATGGAGTAGGAAGTTTCAAAACGGCATGACTTCTGTGGCAGACTTTTCGGTCCGATGACGAGGTACAACATGTGGTGCATGAGCGGCTACACATGCGACCAATAGAATACTTTTTCTACAGGAATCCAAGCACTTTATCGGCGCTGGAGGACTTGCATTGAACGCAGTGGTAATTGCATCCAACAATGATCGTGCAGTACACTATTTCTGGCTTCTGTGTTTACATATTCTTATAGTCCATGATGTGCATTTTCATTGTCCAAGATATTCTAAAAAAAACGTTTCTGCAACATTTAAGCTTTAAAGACAGTTTTCTTCTTTAGGTAGTTAGTCGTTGGTCGCGGATCCAACATCATGGCAAAGGACCGCCCCATAATGCTCCGTTCTTTTGTCGATGAGTATCACGCAGAATGCCCCTCACTGTCACATACGAGAAGTGGAACATACAGCAGTCCGACAAATCAACAGCATGCACAGGTATACATGCATAAGGCCGCTGCCAGCATGCCAACACAACAGTCCGCCACTAAAATTGCAGTTTATCAATGGAAGCAGCAGTCATTAGAAAACCAGCAATTGCACACACATTACTGCATTAAACAAAATCAGCTCGTTCAGCAACCGGTTGTCTACCTTTTTTACTGAACATGCAGTTCACAACACAAAACACCGCGGGCAGATGTAAAAGCATTCCACGTGAAATCCACATCTCACAGTGTCGCACAACACACATAACTCAGTAGGTGGTCGGCGGGCCCATGTTCTACCAGTCCAACATGAGGTAAATGCGTAATCAAAACTGTGGCTATAAGCAAAAACACCACAGAGGCCTTAAAAGCTCAACTGCCTATCCGCTATATTGAACCGGAAGATATCTTCTTTACTGACTTCAAAATGGTTTATGGCTCACGTTCGTGTATTGCCACGTAAGAATGCATGTTCTAACAATATTTACTTTAACGAGTTTGCTCGAATTGTGCCACACGATCTTACTATTGGTTAACCTCTGCATTAACCTCTGTAATGAATCTAACTATGGCATCCCTTGAACATCCCCCCAATGTTGTGGATTATGTAGCCAGGATATTCAGAGTTGTCACATTTTCGATGGTTTCATTGTTTACTGTGATCTTTGGTTGCCACTTGATGTTGTCTGTAGTCATTATTGTTTGTTTGCAGAGTTCAGAACAAGATTTTGATTTTTTACCGCGTCTCCTTTAGGACTATTTAAGGGGAGTTTGTGTCATCTGCATACCTAAGGTTTGAAATGGGCAATTCATCAATTATGAACGAAACAAAATTGTCTCAGGTCTCGTCATTTTTAAAAAAAATTTTCATTGTTACATTTTCAGCATATATTAAGTACAAATTGGGAAGAAAATTCAGTCATGTCTTTCTCCCCATGTGCTCTTCTAACCAGTTTGTGCTTCACCGATACTCTGACAGCTGCTTGTTATTCATGATATAGTTCAGTAAAGTCTTTGACACACCCATGCTACATTAAGGGACATAAAGAGCAACAGATGAAGACGACATTGAGCTTTAAGAGTTTTTCCAACAGAGGATCCTTCTCATCAATAATGTGACCTCTTGTCTGAACTGAACATTAAACACTCCGTAGATGACTGGGTTAGCGACGGAGTTAATAAAATAAGACCTAATGAGGAGGTTGAAGACAACCAGCTCCGCGCCGTCCTGCCCAGGGTGATCATGGGCGAACCTAACTACCTGGAGGATGATATGTGGAAGGTAGCTGAGAATGAACACGACGGTCACTGCAAAAGCTATAGTTGTTGTCTTTGATGTGATATTTCTGGATCGAGGAGTGCCCGAGATCCTAGGTGATAGGGACTCGTGGGATTGTGTCTTTTGTTGGCAGTGGAGTTCTTGAGGCAAATAGCAGCTATTGCATTCATGTAGAGAAATTGCGTCTATGGAAGAACAAGAGTCATGAGTATTAGTTGGTGAGGCTGAGGGATTCGTGATGTCACTTGGTGAGGCTGTGGGATTCGCGATGTCACTTGGTGAGGCTGTGGGATTCGCGATGTCACTTGGTGAGGCTGTGAGTTTTGAGGTGTGAGTTGGTGAGGGTGTGGGATTCGAGATGTAAGTTGTGGAGGCTGTGGGATTCGCGATGTCAGTTGGTGACGCTGTGGAATTTGAGATCCGGGTTGTTGAGGCTGCGTGGTTCGAGATGGATGTGCTCTTGGAGACGTCGTTCATACATAGTGATGCTGTAGCAAGTCGCTTGCTTGATGTGATGTCGCTTAAAGAAATAGCGAAGCTATGATCTTGAGTTGCATTCTCAGTAGCCTTGTCTCTGTTTGGACTTTCTACTGAAGCTGCGGACTTTGTGGGCGTTTCATTATCGTTATCTAATGCACCATTTCCACCAGGTCCACATGCAGAATAAGATTCTATAGCATTGTCATTTACGCTGATTCTTTTCAGAAATGTGTTCATCGACTTTTCGTGATTTGACCCACTTCCATGGCGTATAACCTTCACATCAGCTTTAAGAGGAAACGCCTGCATCTGACTTACGCGGCAAAGACGTGTTTTTAGTTTGATCTGGGACGAGGATTCCACGTCGAACTTAAAAGCGTTCATCGTTCTATTATGCCTCCTAAGTCCAATGAGGATTAACGAGTACAGCACCACGATGGTGACCGTGAGCGTAATAAACCCAAACAGAAGCAGGAAGTTGAACACCAAAGGTATGGCAGTAGTACTGACCCCATCGCTAATCGTGCAGTCCTGTCCGACAATTGGCAAATACCCGACGTCCACGCTGGCTATTCCGTAAATTATTGGAGCGGGCCATGAAAAGAGCAGAGCCAAAGCAAAAATAACGATGAGTGACCGTCTGGCATAGGGACGGGTCATCTGGGTGCCGTGGGGTCTGCAGATCTTCCGGAACCGGTCAATGGCGATGGTCATCAGTGTGAACACGGAGCTGAAAGTGCTCATATAGTTGACGAACCTGAAATTCAAATTCAGGATAGTTAACTATTAAAGCAAGAACAGTTTTAATGTTGTAACTGCTGCCTCATTTTTGTTTTTATTTATTCTAGCTAATAATTAAACATACTTGCATATTCCATATCTCCTGCTCATAGTCCTTGCCACGTGATGCCCATTATTATGTCTGTCCGCAATCTTCTGTCTGCCACTCATTTTGCATACAGATGTTCCTCTATGCCATGAATTCAAACTTATGTTATCACGATCAACATCCCAGAACATTTGGATATCCCCGTGCCTGCTCAGTCATCCAATGCAGCAGCAATCTTAAAGTACCTCTAGTCACTGTTCCCATGAGGAGTTAGTGGTAATGTCTCACCCCGCCCTCGAAGACAGCATTGCCGTTTGGACAGTCGACTGTCTCATCGACTTTTCGTGATTTGACCCACTTCCATGGCGTGTAGCCTTCACATCAGCTTGAAGAGGAAACAGACAGACAGACAGAACAGACAGACAGACAGACAGACCGTTATAATAAAATGTGGCAGTTAGTTGCGTGTCGTTTACATGACATGGCATTCAACCCCAGAATGCATTGGCTGTTTGTAATTGTCTAGACAAGGTTTACAATCAGTAATTTGCCATTGCTTCCTGAACGTTCGAAGCTCATAACATGATGAGAATTAAGGCCCAGCGGCCTACTCCAAAATGGCTTGGGGCTGACATCGAAACCCAAATGTCTGGATTGTGAAGCTGTGTTTAAATCGCTACAATTGTCTCGGAACATCTGACAGGAGGTTCTTTTAAGAGATTAGAACAAGAATCGCCATGGGAAGGTGGCCTTTTACAAGATGAAAAAAAAATACAGACCAATAAAAAGATGTCATTTCCAACGAGAAAAAGAGTGTTGAGGTGCTACACAGAACCTGCGCTTTTGTATGGATGTGAAGCGTGGACAATGAGCAGTCAAGCTGGAAAGTATCTGATGGAAATGTGGTTTCTGAGGAAAATACAAAGAATACCACTGACAGACAGAAAAACCAAGAAACAAATTAAAACATTAAACTGGTTAGAGAAATTAGACGTAGACAGTCCAAGTTTTTTTTTTTTTTTTGTGGTCACGTTATGAAAAGAAATAAATTGGAGAACTTGGTGGCAACTGGCAAAATTGAGGGGGAAGGGAACAAGGGGTAGGCAGAGAACTAAATACCTGGATGGCTTGGCCACGTGGTGTGGTCGAGACAAGAACACTGAGCTGATCCACGACTCTGGTGATCGTGTGAGATGGCGAAAATTACCGCCCAGGCTTATTGGCCAGAGGCGCCAACATAAAATATCAACACTTGTATTGTTTGGATGTGTGTGTGTGTGTGTATGCATGTGTGTGTGTGTATGCATGTGTGTGTGTGTGTGTATGCATGTGTGTGTGTGTGAGTGCGTGCGTGCGGGCGTGCGTGCGCGGACGTGCGCGTGCGTGCGTGCGTGTGTGCGTGCGTGCGTGCGCGCGTGAGCGTGCGCGTGCGCGTGTGCGTGTGTGGGTGGGTGGGTAGGTGGGTGGGTGGGTGGGGACCGTTGGCCTGTTGAGTTACAATAAACCTATTTGAATATAACGTATTCTTAAATGTCATCATTGTCAGAGTAACAAACAAGGACTGTTTAGTTAGTTAGTTAGTTAGTCGCGGTTCCAACTTCACAGCAACGGGTCGTCCCCATTATGCTCCGTTCCTGTGCTGAAAGAGGCTAATGAAACTAGAACATTATATACAACAATAAGAATGAGATAAACAGCTTTCTTTGCTCAGATGATGAGATGAGTGGCTTCGTGAACATCGTGACGACTAGAAAGATCGAGGGAAAGAGAGGCAGTTCAAGAGAAATGATGCTGGATGGAGGAAGACGGGGGCATGGGGGAATATCGTCAGCAGAGGTGATCCATAACCAAAGACCGAGATCTGTGGAGAGCCATGAACACATACGCCAGCTGGCAGGGCACTAGATGATGATGATGATGATGATGATGATGATGATGATTATGATGATGATGATGATGATGATGATGATGATGATGAGAAGTGTAGGAAAATGCTCTGAGAGACACCCCGAGAGAGAGAGAGAGAGAGAGAGAGAGAGAGAGAGAGAGAGAGAGAGAGAGAGAGAAAGAGAGAGATGGACGGACAGACAGACAGACAGACAGACAGACAGACAGACAGACAGACAGAAAAGACAGAATTGTAATCTCTTGTCTTGTCATGGCGTGTTCAGTTTTATTTAGTGTTTTCATATTTGTTCGTGTTTGTACATGTCGCGTTCTGTCGTGTCATCCATACAGTGTCTTGTCATACCGTGTCTTGTGTTGTCATACAATGTCTTGTCATACAGTGTCTTGTATTGTCATAAAGTGTCTTGTCTTGTCATACAGTGTCTTGTCTTGTCATACAGTGTCTTGCCTTGTCATACAGGTCTTGTATTGTCATACAGTCCATACACAAACACACATTGTATTGTTTGGCGTTCATAGAAGGAGAAGAAGGAAGTAGAGTTTAGAGGACTCACTTGACAACATACAATTTTATAGCTATAGTTACCGACCGGGATTCGAACCAGTCACCTCCAAATGACGAAAGCGCCTCACTGCAGGAACACATGTATTTCGGTGCATGACCAACTAGACATCCCAAATGTGTCTTATAGTGTTTTATCTTGTCATACCGTGTCTTATCTTGTCATATCGTGCCTTGTCTTGTCATACAGTGTCGTGTCTTGTCACGCAGTGTCTTGTCATAAAAGGAATGGAAACAACAAAAATAGAACGAAAGCAGTGAAGACATAATTAAAATAGACAGAACACGGCGTAGATAGAATGACAATAATGGAATCAATGGAAACAACATTTTTAAAATGAAAACAATACAAACACAAATACGAACGAACCCAATGAAAACAGAATGAAAACACTGGAAACAGAGTCAACACAATTAACACAGAATGAGATCAATGAAAACAGAATAAAACAACGAAAACAGAATGATAACAATGAAAACAATAAAATCAGGATGAACACAATGAAAACAGAATGAACACAACGAAAACAATGAAATTATGATGAACACGGTGAAAACAGTGAAATCAGGATGAACACAGTGAAAACAATAAAAGCATGGTAAACACAATGCAAACAGTGAAATTAGGATGAACACAGTGAAAACAGTAATATCAGGATGAACACAATGAAAACAGAGAAATCAGAATGAACACAATGAAATCAGGATGAATACAATAAAAACAGTAAAATTAGGATGAACACAATGAAATCAGGATAAACACAATAAAAACAGTGAAATCATGATGAACACAATGAAAACAGAATGAACACAATGAAAACAATGAAATTAGGATGAACACAGTGAAAACAGTAAAATCAGAATTAACGCAATGAACATAATGAAATTAGGATGTGCACAATGAAAACAGTGAAATCATAATGACACAATGGAACCAGTAAAATCAGAATGAACAAACTAAAGCTGTGACATCAGAATAACCACAATAAAGAAATATATTCATTACCAACCTGAGGATTTTACACGCCGCTCCGGATGAGAACGTGTAGAAGTACATCATGTCCGCTATCTCTGCCGGCATGGACACGGTGCAGCTGATGAAGTCGATCACGGCCAGGCACAGGATGAAGAAATGCTGGATGTTGGTCTTCAGCCTGCAGGAGGACAAGGATGTAGACACAGAGTTCACGGCAGCACAATTGTTCGATTACATCCTATGATGGCATGTTGGTGATACAGGAGTTATGTCCCATCATAACACGAGAGATATACGGGTTAGGTACCTTGATAACATGAGAGACTCACCAATGTGCTGCTCGTGGAGAGAACTAGACAAGTGCCGGTGGACCAAGAGGTGTAGACAAGATCCCGGCGTTGGAAACGAGATATATTGAGAAAACATGTGAATAGTGTAGCTAGAAACGAGATATATTGAGAAAATATGCGAATAGTGTAGCTAGAAACGAGATACATTGAGAAAACTTGTGAATAGTATAGCTAGAAACGAGATATATTGAGAAAACATTTGAAGGTATAGCTAGAAAAGCCTATGTATGGAAGCCATAGGGCAAAGGAAATAGAGGAAGACCTGAAAACTCACGGAGAAAAGAAGTAGAAACAAAAATATATAAAGAAATAGACGAAGCTGCATGGTATAGCTCAGGATAGAAGGGCTTGGGGTGACTTGGTTGGGGACCTATACTCCAGTGGGGGTGAAAGGGTAAATTAAGAATACCATTATATCATATTGGGAATATTGTGGTTACGTCTCATAATAACATTCTAGGGATATGTGTGTTACACCCCATCATAGCATAGTAGGGATATGTGTGTTACACCCAATTATAGCATAGTAGGGATATGGGAGTCACATCCATCAAATCATACAAGCGATATGGGGGTAACGTCTATAAAATCATACTCTGGATGTGGGGGTCACATCCATCAAATCATACAAGGGATATGGGGGTCACATCCATCAAAGCACGCAAGGGGTTTGTGTATCACTTAATCACATCATACAAGGGATACATGGGTCACGTAATCAAATCATGACAATTACATACATATTTTACGTTACCCTGATAGTAATAAAATCGTGTTAATTAGTTGCACATCCTTTACATGACGTAGTAGTCAACTCCAACATTTTTCGGCCGTTGGTGATTTCTGGGCAAGTTTACGTTCAGTAGTTTGCCATTGCTTTCTGAACAACCGGCACTCATACCATTGTTTGGAAACCAACACAAGACGGTCTGCTTCCAAATCGTCCGCAGCTGTGTTTCGAACATGGTATACGGGTCTACGAGCAGCAACTTCTTTGCCACGGATCCGGTAGTTCACAAAATGGTGTGTCTGTCTAGTGAAACAATACACACCATTAACGGTGAATTATTGCATTTCATAAAATGGTGTGTCTGTCTAATAAAACAATCCAAATCGTTAACGGTGAATTATTGCAGTCAGTTTCGGGTGTGGCCCTGTTTCACTTCACGGAATACGCTGTGCAAGCAGCGCAATCCAAAAAGGTGTGCAAACAGGATCCGTAACAGACATAGTTATACGAGTAATAAAGTGGCCGAGTCATGTCTGTCTATCTGTCTGTCTGTCTGTCTGTCTGTCTGTCTGTCTGTCCGTCAGCCCTTCTGTCATCCAGTATCCGTCTGTTAGTATGCCTGTCTGACTGTTCTTCTATGTCAGTTTGTCTGTCTCTGTGTCTGTCTATCTGTATATCTACCTTTCCGCCTACCTATACCTCTGTTTATCTATCTGATTATATGTCTGTGCGTCTGCCTGTCTATCTAATTGTCTGTCTATCATAATAGTACATTACTGCCTGTCAGAATGACCAAAAGCAATGTGACATTAATCAGACGTGTGCACTTAAACCAACCTGGTGCAGGTTTCATTAAACGAGAAGATTACTTACGTGGTGAACTTTGTTCCCCATACTGTGAAACTGTTTTTAGAAACTTAGAAGATATATGAGGAATAGCCATTGGGCGGCTTAACAATCAATACAGTTAAGATACCCGGATGGTACAGAATTGATTGCAGACAATGAACAAAACGTGCAACATTTAGTAGATGCGTTTTTTTTTTTTTTTTGGTACACAGTGAACAACTAGGGTTATGGTTAAATTTTAAGAAAACAGAGATTAAGTTCGTCTCTAAGAATAAAGAAATACCACAATGTAATATACGGGTAAATACGAATATTCTTAAACAAGTGAATCCTTACAACTATCTTGGAACATATGATTGGAGGTGCTTTTAAGAGATTAGAACAATAATCGCAAAGACAGACCATTGCAAGCTGGAAAAACATCAATCAATCATGTGCCATGCCGGAAAGCGTGGGCGGTCATGACTCGCCATTTCACTCGATCACCAGAGTCGTGGATCAGCTCAGTGTTCCTGTCTCGACCATGCCATGTGGCTAAGCCCTCCAGGTATTTACTTCTCGGTCTTCCCCTTGGTCTGTTCCCTTCGATCTTGCCAGTTGTCACTAAGTTCTCCAATCCATTTCTTCTAATAACATGTCCAAACAATTGTGACTGTCTACGTCTAATTTCTCTAATCAATTTACGATTTTAATTTGTCTCCTGTAGTACTTGGTCATTGGTTTTTTTTTCCAGTCTGTCCATGGTATTCTTTGCATTTTCCTCAGAAACCACATTTCTGTAGCCATCAGATGTTTTTCAGCTTGACTGCTCATTGTCCAAGTTTCATACTGAAAATCATACTGACGAATAAAAATATGTTAGTTGCAACGAGAAAAAGAGTGTTGAAGTGCTACATACAACCAGTAATTTTGTGTGTATGTGAAACGTGGACAACGAGCAGACTAGATGAAGAACATTTAATGGCGGGAGAAATGTGGTGTCTGAGGACAATGCAAACGACACCACAGACAGACATAAAACCCAATGAGCAAGTCCTACAAGGAACAAATGAAAACCGTAAACTGATTAGAGAAAGTAGACACAGACAATCACGATTTTTTGACACAGTATGAGAAGAAATTAATTAGAGAACTTGGTGACAACTGGCATGACTGAGGGAGAAAGAACATGGAGCATGCCGAGAGGCAAATATCTAGATGGTTTTGGCCACATGGCATAATGGAGCCAGGAACAACAAGTTGATCCTCAATTCTGGTGATGGTGTGAGCAGGTGAAACGTGACCGCCAATGCTGTCCACATGGCATATAATAATGATGATGATAAAAATATAACACAAGATAAGATTCCAAGACTGAAACAGAAGATGCAATAGAGCAGAAGATCTCAGATAGAACAGAAGATCTCACATAGAACAGAAGATCTAACATCTGAAAAGATTTCTCACCTTCTGCGTGTAGAATATGTAACAGAGATAAGATTCATCATCATCAAGTGATGTGCCGGTTGGCGTTGGCGTTCATGGCTCTCCATAGATTTCGGTCTTTGGTTTTCTGGATCAACTCTGCTGCTGATATTCCTCCGTGCCACCGTCTCAATCCATCCAGCATCACTTCTCTTGGTCTACCTCTGCCTCTCTTCCCCTCGATCTTTCCAGTTGTTACGATGTTCTCCAATGCCTCTCTTCTCATCACATGACCGAAGAAAGCTGTTTGTCTCTGTCTTATTGTTGTATATAATGTTCTAGTTTCATTAGCCTGTTTCAGGCAGTCGTCGTTAGTTACTCTGGCAGTCCAAGGAAATCGCAACATTCGTCTCAGGAACAACATCTCTGTTGCTTCTAATTTCTTCTTAATTTGTTCATTTACATTCCAAGATTCACTGCCATACAGCAAAACTGGTTCTACATAGCATTTCAGCACTCTCTTTCTTACATTCAGTGATATTGACTTATTGCATAAGATACTCTTCATTTTCTGAAATGCGGCTTTTGCCTGCCCTATTCTGCTCCTAATCTATGTTGTACATCTTCCATCTGATGTTATAAATGCCCCTAGGTATCTAAAATTATCAACTTGGTTAAGGATTTTCCCTTCTATTTCTATGTCACATTTTGGTGTCACCATTTTCTTTGATATTACCATTGTTACTGTTTTCTTGATATTCAAGGAGAGTCTTTTCCTTGCACTCTCTGTTACTACAACGTCTAATAATTGTTGTAGGTCTGTTGAATTATCCGCCACCAATACCGTGTCATCTGCATAGCGTATATTATTTATATTATAACCTCCAACTATTATTCCTGGCATCTCTTTGATCTCTCTCATTATTACTTCGCTATACAGGGAGAAAAGATCTGGTGACAAGACACACCCTTGTCGTACTCCTAGCTTTATCTGTTCGTAACTACCCTCTTTATTTCCCATTTTAATTGCTGCTACTTGGTTCCAGTAAACATTCTTTATTATTCTTAAATCTTTTCCATCAATGTTGATATCTTCCAACATTTTAATCAGTTCATCATGTTTTACTTTATCAAATGCCTTAGTATAATCTATGAAGCACAAATATATGTCTCTCTGTTTCTCTATTGACCTTTCTATTAGTGTCCGTAATGTATAAATTGCATTGTTTGTGCCCTTTCCTTCCACAAATCCATACTGTTCTTCACTAATTTCCATTTTTATTTTCTTTTTGGTTCTTCTCATTATGATTCTGAGTAGAAGCTTTGTGATATGGTTTATAAGGTTAATTGTACGAAAATCTTCACAATCAATTGCTCCTGGTCTTTTTGGTATAGCTATAAATACAGATTTCAGCATATCACTGGGTAAATATCCACTGCTGTAAATATCATTCAACATTTTGGTTATTATATCTACTCCAAATTCTCCCAATACTTCTAATTCTTCTATTGTGATTTCATCTGGCCCAGCTGTTTTTCCTTTCTTCATACGTTTCATAGCGTCAGCGACTTCTTCTTTCAGAATAGGTGGACCTTCTAAGTTACTATCTTCTGTTAATTCTTCCCTTTCTCCTTCATATAATTCTCTTATATACTCATTCCACCTCTTCATTATAGCATCTTCCTCTAATATTATCTTTCCTGTTTTTGATTTCAAACACCCCGTATTTATTCTTATTTTTCTTCCTGTAAGCTCACTGATTTGTCTGTGCATATTTTTTGTATCTTTAATGGAATTTAATTCAATTTTTTTGCATTGCTCGTTTAACCAACTTTCTTTAGCCTTCCCACATGTATCTTTTATTTCTTTATTTATCTTAGCGTATTCTTGTTTGTCATTTTTACTCTGTTTTCTTTTGTCCATCAGTTTTAAGATATCTTCATTCATCCATTTTTTCTTAGCTATTTTGCCTCTCTCCGGTAATACTTCTTTGCTAGTTTGATGAATGGAGTCCCTTAACATTTCCCAGTGTTCATCTATACTCTGTATTTTAGTTATTGCATTGTACCTATTTTTCACAGTCAATCTGTATTGTTCTTGCATTTCTTTATCTATTTTCAGAACCTCTTTATTAAGTCTCATGTTCTTAACCATTTTTTCCCCTCTCTTTAATCTTACTTTTATTTGTCCACATGGTGGTACATGATCACTATTACAGTCAGCACCAGGCATTGTCTTTACATTAATTAAAGCATTTCTAAATCTTTTATTAATTAGTATGTAGTCAGTTTGGTTGCGTATTTTCTTATCAGGGCTTATCCATGTGTACAGTCGTCTTTCATGGTGCTTAAACCATGTGTTTCCAAGTATCATATAATTGATATTTGCCCATTCTATTAGCTTTTCCCCTCTTTCATTTCTTGTACCTAAACCATAATTCCCCACTACATCCTCCAGAGATAAGATTACTAACAGATAAAAGTCGGCGTGAAACACCCGTGACAATTAATTACAATTAGCAGTAAATGGTCTGCAAGGTGTGGAATGCGCCTGGTCCTACAGCCAGCAGGGTTAGGATCAGCTAGCCTTTCCCAGGAGGGGTGAAAAGTTAAAATTAGTAGCCTGCCAATGACACGCAGACTACACAAGTCAACCCCCAGCTCCGCGTGGTGCAGACCGGGAAATCATGACCGTGAGGTCATGGGCTAAGGGGACTATGGCTCGCCATAGGGGATGGACTCCCTGTGGTCAGATTAGTGTCCTAAACCTGCGACTGGCCTAGCAAGCTGGCAGGGGATCTTCATACTGCTCGTAGAAAATCCAAGAAGTATAAACGGACTGACCCATACGGATATCGACCCGGCAATGTTAATGGACTTCGAGATAGATCAGCGACTCAAAAAATAGGCGCAATGAAACTGTGCGGTTTAAGTACTAAAGAAGAAGAGCTTATAGAAACAATGGAAAAGAGGAAAATTGAACTGATGGGGATAGCGGACACCAGAACAAAGGGGAAAGGATGCAAGGAGCTCCACCACAGTTACACGTTTGTCTAATCTGGAGTATAACAGCACGAAACGGCAAGACACGAAGTGGGAATAGTCATCGAACCACGGCTAGCAAAAGGAATACTAGAAATAAAATATATATCAGAAAGAATCATAACGCAGAGAATAAAAGAACAAACAATTACAACATATGTACAAATATACCCACAATGTAATACAAACAAAAATGAGCAAGAATGCGATGAATTCTACGAAGACATCCATGACGTGCTAAATAAAATAGATAAGCAGGACAACATCATAGTTATGGGAGACTTCAATGCAAAACTAGGACATAACAGAGTGGGCAAAGAAAAACATCTGGGTGCATTTGGAGATCAGCGTTATGAAAGGAATGATAACGGAAATAGACTGATAGAGCTATGCAGCCAACATGACCTCTATATAACAAACACATTCTATAAATATAAAGACTCACAAGTATACACCTGATATAAATGGAACGATCTAGATACTAAAAGCCAAATTGATTTTATTTTAACAAGAAATAACAGAAAGAGAAATACATTAGATGTAAAGGCAGTACCCAATTTAAGTATAAATACAGATCATAAAGCAGTCGTTGCCACAACAAGAACCATCAGAAGAAAAAAGCAAAGAGCAGGAAAATACATGCGATACAAATCAATAAACTTAAAAACCTTAAAGACGAGGCAGTAAGGTAAAATAATGAGAAAGAGCTAACTGAAATCTTTGTAAAATTACCTATAGAAAGAAAAACAGTGGAAGCAGAATGGGAGATGTTCAAATCAAGCATTTTAAATACTGCAAAAGTAACATGTGGAACCACGAAACAAAAACGTAAAACACAGATAAAGAAAATATGGGTTGGCTGAACGCAGAGGTAAAGAAAGCGGTAAAAGACAAAAAGGATAAACTATAAAAAGTGGTTGAAGAGCAAACAAGAATGTGATTACATAGAATATAGAATAGCGAGAAGACATGTGAATAGAATAGTAAAAAGAGAAAAACAAGGAGACTGCGAAGAGTTTGGAGAAACCCTAAATAAAAACTGCAAGGAGGCAACTAGCAACTTCTACAAAAAGATAAGCGCAATGCGAACCAGAGGAGAACCCTTTGACCCAACTGAAATAATTAACAGCGAAAATGGAGAACCAATAAGTGAACAAAAACAAATCCTGATAAGTTGGAAGCAGTATTTCGAACAACCTCTCAACATCCCATTAGATGTCACAGGACTTCAAGAAACCTACACAGATGCCCACGAAGAACTAGAACCAGACATACTAAAAGAAGAAATTATAGAAACCATCAGATTAGCCCCATTGAACAAATCACTGGGACAAGATGAAATACCAAATGAACTAATTAAAGCAGCAAGAGAAGTAGGAACAGTAGGGCTACGTAGACTATTCAACCATGTTTGGGTAGAACAACAGACACCACGAAACTGGGGAAACGCTATAATTATCCCAGTTTGGAAAAACAACGGCAGCAAAAGAGATTGCACACAATACAGAGGCATTTCACTGTTGAGTCATACTGGGAAAATATTTTGCAAAATTCTTGAGAAAAGATTACGAACTACTATAGAACCCCAGCTAAGCGAAACACAACTTGGATTTAGGAAAAACAAAGGATGCACAGATGCAATGTTTGCTCTTAGACAACTTATAGAAACATCAATCGAATTCAATGAAACACTCTACTTAGCCTTTGTCGACCAATAAAAGGCATTTGATAGAGTAGATAGAAACAAGCTGTGGTAAATCCTTAAACAATATGGAGTGAGTACACATCTAACAAATCTATGTAGAAGCTTATATAGCATCAGTGAATGCATAGTGAGAGCAACTGGAGGACACTCAGAACCCTTCACCATTAGATCTGGAGTAGGACAAGGTTATGTCCTGTCCCCTCTCTTGTTCATTACATATATAAACAACATATGTAAAGAAACCAGCCAAACAGAGACCGCAAGAATACCCGATGGCGAGAACACAGAAGAAGAACCATCTGCATATCTAACCATTAGAGAACTCCTGTTTGCGGAAGACCAAGCACTAATAGCAAAATCAGAAGCTGAATTACAAGACCACATGAATAATCTAAACGAAATGTGTAGGGAACATAACATGAAAATTAGCACAAGCAAAACAGAGGTAATGACTATAACTAAAGAAGAAATAACAACAACAATTCACCTAAACGAACATCTCTTGAAACTAGTAAAGAGTTTCAAGTACTAAGAAGTATAATATCCTCAAATGGCAGATCAGAAGACGAGACCGAAAATAGATGCAATAAGGCAAACCAACTCATTGGACAAATGGCACCAATACTAAAGAACAATCATGTATCAATAACTACTAAGAAAGCACTTTACAATACAATCTTCCTACCAACTCTATGCTACCAATGTCAAACCTGGACAATGACAGAAAAAGAGAAAAGAAAAATCACAACAACAGAAATGAGATTCCTGAGAAGAATACTCAACGTATCAAAAAGAGATACGATCATAAATTAAGAAATCAGGACTAAAGTTGGGGTTATAGCAGCACTAGATTTTATTAGAAAGCAGCAAGTAAAATGGTTTGGCCATGCAAGTAGGTTACCAGTCAACAGCATACCACAAGAAGCAATGATGTACAGACCAGTTAGAAGCAGAGGAAGAGGCCGAGCACGTAAACGTTGGACGCAGGGAATAGCAGAGTCCATGGGAATATCCATACATGAATCCCATTATCGGGCACGCTCACGATGTTTATACTTAACCTCGACACCGTAAGGTACAAGATGAACATGACTGAGATGAGATGAGATGATGAGATGAGTAAATGCGAGACACAGGAGATAAAGTTTTTAATCGATGCAGACACTGTTACATAGTAGAAGAGCCTTTACATAGTGCAGAAGAGGTAACCCAGGAAAAGATATAGAAGGTGTAACACAGGAGAGAAGATATCTTACCTTCTATAGAAGATGTAATACGTGAGAGAGGATATCTTACCTTCTATAGAAGACGTAACGCAGGAGAGAAGTTATCTTACCTTCTATAGAAGATGTAATACACGAGAGAAGATATCTTACCTTCTATAGAAGATGTAATACACGAGAGAAGATATCTTACCTTCTATAGAAGATGTAACACAAGAGAGAAAATATCTTACCTTCTATAGAAGATGTAACACAAGAGAGAAAATATCTTACCTTCTATAGAAGATGTAATACACGAGAGAAGATATCTTACCTACTGTAGAAGATGTAACACATGAGAGAAGATATCTTACCTTCTATAGAAGATGTAACATACGAGAGAATAGATCTTACCGTCTATAGAAGACGTAACACATGAGAGAAAATATCTTACTTTCTCTAGAAGATGTAACACACGAGAGAAGATATCTTATCTTCTATAGAAGATGTAACACAAAAGAGAAAATATCTTACCTTCTATATAAGATGTAATACACGAGAGAAGATATCTTACCTTGTATAGAAGATGTATCAGAGAAGAGAAGAGATCTTACCTTCTATAGAATGTTTAAGACAGGAGAGAATATATCTTACCTTCTATAGAAGATGTTACACACAAGAGAAGATATCTTACCTTCTATAGAAGATGTAACACAAGAGAAGATATCTTACTTTCTAGAAGATGTAAGACACGATAGAATATATCTTACTTTCTATGGAAGATGTAACACAAGAGAAGATATATTACTTTATTTAGAGGATGTAACACATTAGAGAAGATATCTTACCTTCTATAGAAGACGTAACACACGAGAGAAGATATCTTACTTTCTCTAGAAGATGTAACACACGAGAGAAGATATCTTACATTCTACAGACGGAATAATATAAGAAAAGATAGCTTGCCTTCTTTAGAAAATGTAACACACCAGTCACAAACTTACCTTCTACAGAAGATGTAACACAGGAGAGAAGATAACTTACCTCTATAGAAGATGTTACACACAAGAGAAGATATCTACCTTTTATAGGAGATTTAACATGCGAGAGAAGATACCTTAACTTCTATAGATTGACTGATTGATGTAAGATATCTTACCTTCTACAGAAGATGTAAAACAGGAGAGAAAATATCTTACCTTCTATAGAAGATGTAATACACGAGAGAAGATATCTTACCTTCTATAGAAGATGTAACATATGAGAGAAGATATCTTACCTTCTTGAAGATGTAACACAAGAGAAGATATATTACCTTATATAGAGGATGTAACACATTAGAGAAGATATCTTACCTTCTATAGAAGACGTAACACACGACAGAAGATATCTTACCTTCTATAGAAGACGTGACACACGAGAGAAAATATCTTACTTTCTCTAGAAGATGTAACACACGAGAGAAGATATCTTACCTTCTATAGAAGATGTAATACACGAGAGAAGATATCTTACTTTCCATAGAAGATGTAACACATGCGAGAAGATATCTTACCTTTTATAGACGATGTAACACATGAGAGAAGATATCTTACCTTCTATAGAAGATGTAACACACGAGAGAAGATATCTTACATTCTATAGAAGATGTAACACATGAGAGAAGATATCTTACTTTCTATAGAAATTGTAATACAGGAGAGAAAATATCTTACCTTCTACAGAAGATGTAATACAAGAAAAGATATCTTACTTTCTAAAGAAGATGTAACACGCCAGCCACAAACTTACCTTCTATGGAAGATGTAAGACGGGAGAGAAGATATCTTACCTTCTGTAGAAGATGTTACACACAAGATAAAATATCCTACCGTTCATAGAAGTTGTAACGCAAGAGAAGATTTCTTGCCTAATATAGAAGACGTAACACGGGAGAGAAGATATCGTACCTTGTCTAGAAGATGTAACACACGAGAGAAGACATATAATCTTCTATAGAAGATGTAACACAGGAGAGAAGATATCTTACTTTCTATAGAAGATGTAACACAGGATAGTAGAGATCTTACCTTCTATAGAAGATGTAACACACGAGAGAAGGTATCTTACCTTCTAGAAGATGTAACACAAGAGAAGATATCTCACCTTCTATAGAAGATGTAATACACGAGAGAAGATGTTTTTTATTTAATGTTTCATATCCCTTGCATGACGTTGCAGTCAACACCAGCATTTTTCAGCTTATGTTGATGCACTAGGCAAGTTTTTATGTTCAGTAGTTTGCTATTGCTTTCTGAACGACAGGCTCCCATACCAGCACGTTACCATAACACAGCGCAACACGGTCTGCTGCACAAATTGGTCGCGGCTATGATTCGAACACCTGGTACCCGGCTCACGAACCGCGTTGGCAAGCCTTTGGCCACGGAGCCGACTCTCTTCTCGGGGAGAAGATATCTTACCTTATATAGAAGATGTAACACAAGAGAAGATATCTTACTTTCTAGAAGATATAACGGAAGAGAAAATATCTCACCTTCTAAAGAAGATGTAACACGCGAGAGAAGATATCTTACCTTCTATAGACGATATAGCAGACGACAGAATATATCTTACCTTCTATAGAAGACATAGTTCACGATATAATATATCTTACCTTCTAAAGAAGATGTAACAAACAAGAAGATTCCCAATCACCCCAACAAGGATGAGGACGCCAATGATCACCATCGCAGGTATTAGCGTGGTAGCTTTCTTGTTGCTCAGCAAATGAAGATCAACCAGAGTATAGTTTTGTGTGAGGGCACCAGTGTCATTACCTCTAACCACATTCACATCGAGGAGTTGCATAACGTTTTCTTGAATAATTACTTAAGATGAATCCAATATTATCTCGGATGAATTAATATTTCTCCGCATGTTTACAATATGTGTTCATTATGATTACACGCAGAAAAGTAGTTCTTTGAATGTTTGTTTACCAGATTTGAAGGGCATGTTGGAGACATGTGTATACCCATTTTAACACGTTACAGTTCCTGAAGCCATTTGACGCAGTGCAAATTTTAGATCTGAAATTATGACCGCGGCTGTAGGAAGTTCATTGACTGTTGTGTGTTATTTAAAAGATGAACGAAACATTACGAAGGAAATCGAGGTGGCGCAGTGGCTGGCACGCTTGCCTACTGACCCTGTGGTTATGTGTTAGAATCGCCACCGAGGTCGATGCTACCAAAATTGGGCTGGAGAAAATGTCCCGGGAGGTAAAGGCGGCCGGCTGATATTGACCAGTTCACCCGTGGAGAGTCGATTGGTCAATGAACAGAAGGGTTAGCACCATATGCCCAGGGAGCCTAGACGCTCGCTTGCCGGCTCGGTGGTCATGGGTTCGTATCCGCATCTGAGCGTATTTACAATTGACCTGCCTGCCAGGCGACGCACAGGGTACCGGGAAGGTCGTTGAAAGTAAAGGCGTCCGGAATGCTATAAACCACATCACTGCTGGAGTACCAGTTGGTTTATCAAATATGGGACTGGCATTATATATCAGATGATATATCATATATCAGCCCCAAGGTGTTTAAAGGGGGCCGTGTTTTTTGTGTGTGTTAAACTACTGGGACGGAAAGCAATGGCAAACTACTGAACTTAAATTTGCCAAGAGATCACAACGGCAAAAAATGCTGACGTTGACTGCAACTGTAAAAATATGCACCTAACTTAACTTAATTGGGACACGCTCCACTGAATGTGGAAGGAAGAAGCCGAATATCAGAAGGCAAACTGATTTTTTTTATAAAAAATGCTGTGATCTATGAACCGTGAATCCGTTATTTAGAAAACCGCATAAAGTTGAGTTGAGTTAAACCGTGTCGAGTTGAGTTGAGTCATGAACCGACATGACTGCACTCGGGACATTCCCATACGTGCTCCGTCCTGATCTGGAACAGCCAGCGAAGAATACTAATGGTACGAGTAGCAGTGTGATTATGTGTCCGTCTGGCATTTTCTCTGAGTCCTGAGTGTCGGCCAGATCCTCTGGTCACTCCCCGCAGCACCATTCTCTCTAAGATGTGATATCAACCCATTCTTCTGCACTATACACACGATTCCACGGGGCATCGACCACATGTGCCTTATCATGCACCAGTACCCCACCAAGTGGTACAGACCCTGTCAATCTCTCCGTCCGCTCGTTTCCCACCACACCAGCATGTGAAAAAACCCAACAGGTGCTCTCTATTTTTTTTTATTGTTGATTGGAATCCAGCCACTCGTGTCTGTTCTCACCTTTCTCATCATACTTTGTGAGATCGTTACAATCACGACATGCGTGACTTCTCTGATTGTGTCCTCTGCCTGGGTCATCCATGATTTTCCTCTGATCAACCTGTGGCCCATAACTGTGTTCAAGGCTTCATGCAGGGAGTGCTCCGTGTTTGCAGCCACTCGAAAATTATGATTTATCCTCCACCACCTTGAGCCTGTCTGCAATCATGGGTAAGGCTAGGATGTATCGCATACACACGACTGACGTGTCCTTTGTGCATCCCGGTATCACCCGCATAGCTTCATTCTGTATGTGCTCCTCTAGTTTCACCAGCTGACTATTTGACGCTAAGAGCAGTCCCGATCGATACTCGGTTACTGAGAGAATCAGATGTTGCTAGAGTACGAACAACATTCTTTGCTCCATGTCCATTGCTGCCTCAGGGCATCCAATATCTTCTTAGATCTCATAACAGCTGTCTGTTTTTACATGATCCCAGAATGACAGGCTTCTTTCGAAGGTGATCCCCAGGTACCTCAGTTTACTCTTTATATTATCATTTCTGCCATTTATTTTAAGACATAGGACGTTAGTCTTAACAATGCTATTGTCCCGAGAATACCATAAGACAGGCGCCTTAACTACCCATCTCTGTACACCATCATTTTGTTTACTGTCTCCTGCAACTCTTGCGCTATTTGTATCCGGTCTCTCCTCTCCCTATACCCAAAGACATCATTTGCAAATGTGGGTATCCTTCCGATCCTTGGTGCTTCGATGCTTGCAATCTTGCAAAGACATCATCTGCAAATGTCAGTATCATGTACAATACCTGGTGCTTCAATGCTCGCAATCTTGCTTGTGTACCCATTGAACAGCATAAACGATATTGCAGATAATTGTGGTAGCCCCGGGGTAATAAGTCACGCCTCCGAGGTGTATGAACCTAGGCGGAGAGCAACCCTACCAGAGTGCAGGGTATATATGACCAACTAGACCACCAAGCTAGACGCTGTCGTCATTTGGAGGTGACAGGTTCGAATCCGGATAGGTAATTGTAGATTTCAATTTTTAGTGTTTTGTCTAGTTAGTTAGTTAGTTAGTCGACAGATCATCCTCATTGCACATCGAACCATTCAGTCCATAAGTGCTCGGATCCCCTCCTCAGCAAATCCCGCAGCGTGTAGCGGCTAACGACGCCAGTTCTGTGTTGGTTTATCAATCTTCTTTGGCTTCCTGCGTAGTGTTCTTGTTTGGCCACACCTCTTTTAATCTGCTGCTCTCGCAGTCTGGCCATTGTTGTAGATTCACAGTCATCACTTGGTTCTCGCAAAAGTCTTACTTCTCGTAGAGCATTCAGAATGTCGGCCTGGTCCATGGCGCGTCCGCCCTCCACAGTAGCCTCACCTGCGAGCTTGTCAGCCCGCTCGTTTCCTTGTACTCCCGCATGCCCTGGCACGAAGATGAAACTAATCTTTGCCAGTCGAGACCGCTCCAGAGGCAGCAACCATTCTCTTCGGATCGACCCCTCCTCTATCCTCTTGATCATGTTCATTGAGTCGCTAAGGAAACAAGCCCTAGTGAATGTCTGTGTCTCGAGCCATGTTATTGATTTACTTACTGCCATGACTTCCACTTTGTCTAGTGTGTCATCTAGTCTCTTCTTCTTTATTCTACTTATATGAGCAAGAAATTACAAACAGTCAAAATATGCCGCGGTTGACTACGACGTCCTGTAGTGGATATAAAGCTAACTTGTTAAGCCCACTGTGATTACCACTTGGTCTCCTCAACTCGTACCATGACGAAGCAATGAATGAGATTTGGACAAGGGATTTGATCCTGGCTGTCATAAAGTATGTGACATCGCTCAACAACAAAAATTACGACTATATTCCACTAGAAATTACGGATACACACAAATTAGTAGTCCTTGCTGGTGTCATGTACAAACGGTTCACATATTTTAACTGAAGATCCGTATAAATACAAACAGGGAAGATAAAAGCGAACACAAGACGGTAAAATTGTGCAGTCAACAAGCAAGTTAAAACATGCGAACGAAACTGCCAGAACATGTGAAATGAAAGAGCTAACAGATCTCTGAGTTGCCGTTCTTTGCCCTGAATTGTTTCAAGGTAACTGAAATCAGGCTTCCTCAATGCTGATTTACAGCATGGTGCTTTGAGCATGTAACACCGTAACAGTGTGAACTTGAATAGTGGGAACACTGTTGTTACTAATTGTCACACAAGAATCCGGCTTTCGTGTCATGGCAGTTTATTGGGACTATACAGCCCCAGATTAATCATTTCTTGACAGAACAGCACTCGATTGGTTTAGGTTTAGTTTAGTCGACGGATCAACATCACAGCACACGGGTGTAACCCATAACTGCTTCGTTCTACTCCTAACTCAAGTCTGAGTCCGGAGAATCTCACCTCAGTGCACGAACTCCGTAGCACCGGCTAGGATCCTGAAATCCAAGTAAGTCAACTAGAGGACTCTTGTTACATGCCTTGGGAGCTATTCGACCTGTTGTGTTACCCCCATATTTTTGTTGAGCAATCGGGGGATGATGTAGGCAATGTAATTACCTATATCCACATCCTTGCAATGTTATTATCTATACCGATGGCTCTGTGTTAAGAGGCAAAAAGTGCCTGGGAATTCATTCATTCAATCATCATGTGTCATGCCGATAAGCGTTGGCAGTCATGTTTCGTCATCTCACTCGATCACCAGAGTCGCGGATCAACTCAGTGTTCTGTTCTCGACCATACCAAAAAGTATGCAAGTGTGACACAGCTCAACCAGTTCTTAGTCAAGAAGAGCTTGGCATATGACACCACAACCTCAAGTCTGAGAATAGAGGTGGAGGCGGTTACTACAGCTTTCCAGTGGTTGGATAACAAGCTGTAAACATGTTGTGAATGTAACTGATTCACAAAGCATGCTGACAAAGGCGAAGACTAGCATGCTTCGTGCAGAATGGCTTGCATTGATTCAGAGGTCGCAGGTTGTGAGCATTCACTGGATCTTTTCTCCAGGACACTCTGGTGTGATTGGCAATGAACAGGCAGGTAGATTGGCTGGTGCCACATCATTGAGGGGTGATTTGATGCATGATAAGTCAGATGTGGTGAAGGCCCTTTGGGAGAATGTGAATGGCTAGTTAGTTAGTTTATTAGTTAGTTAGCTAGTTAGCTAGATAGCTAGCTAGCTAGCTAGTTAGTTAGTTAGTTAGTTAGTTAGTTAGTTAGTTAGTTAGTTAGTCGACAAATCATCATCGTTGCACATCGAAACGTTCGTCCATAAGTACTCGGATCCCCTCCTCAGTAAATCCCGCAGTGTGTAGCGATTGGCGACACTGGTGTTGATTTATTAATATTCTTTGGCTTCCCGCGTAGTGTTCTTGTTTGGCCACATCTCTTTTAATTTGCTGTTCTCGCATCCTGCCCATGGTTGTAGATTCGCAGTCATCACTTGGTTCTCGCGAACGACTTACTTCTCGTAGAGCAGTCAGAATGTCAGCCTCGTCCATGGCTCGTCCGTCTTCCACGGTAGCCTTACCTGCAAACTTGTTAGCCCGCTCATTTCCTCGTACACCCGCATGCCCTGGCACGAAAATGAAACTAATCTTTGCCAGCCGAAACCGCTCCAGAGACAGCACCCACTCTCTTCGGATCCACCCCATCTCTATCTTCTTGAGTATGCTCAGTGAGTAACTAAGGAAACATGTCCTAGCGAATGTCTGACTCGAGTCATGTTATTGCTTTACTTACTGCCATGACTTCCATAGTCAGGCTACTTGTGGTCAAAGCAAAAGCACAAGAGTCCTCCTTCACAATTCTCCCTCGGGTCTGAGCCGTAAAAGCCCATGAACTTCTCACTCGTTGAACGACCGACCCATCTGTGTAAGTGACAGCATCATCCTCCAAAGAATTCTCGAAAATCAAA
Source organism: Cepaea hortensis (assembly GCA_963921405.1). Taxonomy (NCBI): domain Eukaryota; kingdom Metazoa; phylum Mollusca; class Gastropoda; order Stylommatophora; family Helicidae; genus Cepaea; species Cepaea hortensis. Next base: position 83,836,338 of record OY992879.1, read on the forward strand.
GCCTGTACTTCCGCCTCCACAGCAACCGGATTTTCTTGTCTGTATTTTCTGTCTAGTTGGATGAAAACTGAAAAGGACGTACAGAACTCTGTTGGCACTTGTACCCACTCCTCACTAGGTTCTAAGTCCTCAAGCGAACACACCTGTTGGAGAATGTCTTCGGCTTGACCCATCCACAACTTTCCTCTTTGTAACCTGCAGCCGTTTACCTTCTTAATTTGACTATGCAATGGATGTTGCGTGTTTGCGTTGACTCTAAGGTGGGCATGTGTTCTGCAAATTTGTATTCTGTCTTCAATGGTTGGAAAATCAAGAAGGTAGCACATCGCTCTGCATGCTGTGTCTCTGGTACGTTCAAGAATAATATGCATAGATACGTTCTGTATCGTTTCAATCCTTTTCATCTGCTTACGGCTGATAGTCAGGATCGCCATCGCATACTCCAAAAACAGAAAGGACCAGAAACTCGTAAATAAGACATAGATGGAGCTGCTTACAGTCTGCCGCCTCCATCACCCGCAAATGCAGCCAAACCTCACTTGGCCTTTGTTATCACCCGATATATGTGCTCATGATAAGCAAGGCTTCGATCAAAACGTATCCCCAAGTAGTTCATTGACTGTGTTCTTTCCACCGTCTCTGAACACAGATTTATAGTTGGCGTTGGAATGTTGACAATATGGTTATTTAAAGAGAACCATGTCACTGCTGCCTTCGTTCGGTTGACCATTGCCCCAGATTCCAGTTGTCGAAGGTCTTGACTTTTGACTTGTGCTGCCTGATTCTGACTTTCTCCACCAGTATGCTGCAAGGTGGGTGGTCGCTGCCCTAGGACATCCCATCTACATACTGTAGTGAGTAAATGAGAAACCAGCGCCAGGTCAATAACACTGTCCTCATCACCTGGACGACTTGCTGTCCTGGCGACACAGCCACTGTTGATACAAACAAGGTCACTGGTGTCAAGTGCCGCCTCGAGCTCTCTCCACCCCCCCCCCCCCCAACCGTGTGTTGGAAGAAATGTTACCCCATGATTTGCCTTTAGTGTTGAAATCGCCATATAAAATGACATCCCGCTTATGACATAATATGTCACTCATACACTGCCATCTCAGGGAATCCACACTCGCGTTGCAGGCATAAACATTAACCAACACGAATGGTAGACCGGATTAACTCTAACAGCCTGTATTTGTATCTCGTCACTGTCCCAGCTGGACATGTCCAGCTCTGAAGCCACTATGCTGTTTCGAATCAGATTCGCCATTCCTAGGTCTTGCCCGTTGTAATAAGATTTGAAGCCGGCCATATGGAGTGAATTAACACCCGGTCTCGTCTCCTGAAGCGCTACTGTATCGTTTCTGTATATCATGCTTTCCAAAATGAGTCCTCGTTGTTTAACGCTGGCACAATTCCAATATAGAATACTGCCGCGTCGTAGATCCATGTCTGCTGCGCCATAATAACGTATTGAGAATCTACAAAGAAGCATTTAACTCATCAACTTGAAACAATGACAAGTCTCACCTAATAAACATGGGAACGCGAAATAAAGCACGTAGCTCGGCAAATAGTTCCACACCTTTAATTCGGCGTTACAGAATTCCAAGATACAATTCAAGTGGCATCATAGAGATCCCGTGACGTCGGGACAACATCTACTTAAAGCGTCCACGAATCATCCTATCTATATCTGCATCATTCACCTTGACGCTCGGCCTATTTCCATTCCACAGTTCTTTTAGATCCTTGCCGTTATGTTCGTCAGAGATTCGTCTAGTTTTCGGTCCCCTGTTCTTCTATCCATGGCTTTTTATCAACAAATGCCTCCTCTTGTTATTCACTTGAAGATCATTGTATCATTGAATCCAAATATCCAACTGCCACACGAATTCGATTCCACAATCGAAAAACACGACCAGTTATTCAGATGGCTCCACAGCGTATGCTTGGTTGTTATATTACTCGTCTCTCTGGCTTTTGTCGCACTATCCACTTTGATATATACTTCGGGATTTTCCTTTTATCCTCTTTGCATCATGTGTTTCTGCAATCGCTATGTGGCAAATAAGCGTGTTCTTGAGGCCCATGCGGTCGCATTTTCGCTGGTAAAGCCTGGTTCCAGCCCATCTGTCGTGTTGTTTACGTCGTGGACCTCGTCTAGTCGGTGGTTTATTAACCTTTTGTACGGGACACAAACGTTGGTCTGCCATGATGAAGAAAACCGAAAACACAACACACCACTAGAGTACTACATGCTGCGAAAAACACCCAGGATTGATTCACACAGATGCACATTATTCCGTAGCACCTGCGAAAATCTTGAGCCGAAACTCCTGGTTTACATCTTAGCGCAGGACTTACACGCACGAGATGAAATTATTCATCTCCTACGTGAAAAAGGAGCCATTTCACAACTACACAACCGCCTGTCGCCATCTTGACCGGAAGCATGTGAATAGTGCAAAAGAACAAATAGACTATCATAGTCTAGAGCAATGGTTCTCAACCGGTGGGGAATTTTCCCCGCCCCCTAGGGGAGAATTTTAGGGTTTCCAGGGGGTAATGAAGACCACAAATTGGCATTTTCAAATTGGCTTCAGGATCACACATAACGTGATCGGGGGATTAAGCGTACTCGTGACGTTAAATTCCCCGATTATTTCAAGATCTCGTTAATACAAGAACCGATTACTTTATATTGTTTTCCCTCCATAATTTACAGTTCTGTGCTTCTAGCCCTTCTGAGATTCGTTTTTATAACGTCAGTAGACCCGCAAATCACGTTTTATGCAGACGCCTAGATGTGTTCTAGTATGTTATTACATTTAGCTTCCATTTTTAAGTATACTGTGTAATTTTCGACTATTAAGAGCGAATCAAACGAACATGATGAAGATCGCATGCTGTAATGTGATATTTCAATAGCAGAAAATAGCGGTTTCCTTGTTATACTACGACGATGACTAATATCGTTATGGAATATTCACAGCGATTTGAATGCAAATTAATGCATGTTTGCATTCTTCTTCTTCTTCTGCGTTCATCCGGAGTTTTTTTCGGACGTGATTGCGTTGTGCCTGTTTACTGCAGAGCTGCGTTTTTGCGCCGTTAGCCGAAACATCCGACTTCTGCGGACATTTGTTGACCGGGTTAACCTTCCCGGGGGTTTCTTAGGACGTTTGAATCTCACTGTTGTGGTGTTATCCCCCATCCCAGCTGATCCATATAGAACAGCTAAAGACATCCTGGTAAGCCCTCAAGGGAAGGCAGGGGCAGACCATGGGCATTCCCCGCCATCCAAGGAGGCTTCCATACTTGCAGAGTCGACACACAGTGCTCTGGTACTGGGCTCACCCAAGAAATCATCATGTCCTGCACATGGCTGCTTAGCCTCGCTTCCGTATATTGGGCTTTCCGTTCCCATAGGCTGTTCTTACGGAAACCAGAAGAATGCAGTCTGCAGATGGCATCCACACAGTGAGCTTTCGATTCGGACTTTCCACGTAATGGATTTGCTATCCAAGCAATATTCCGTTTCGTGCCACTAGGACACTTTTCCCACCTTTTATGAAGCCCACACAGTGAACTTTTGGTTCAGACTTTCCATGTAATGGATTTGCTATCCAAGCAATATTCCATTTCATGCCTCTGTGTAATTTTTTGTAACCGACATACCTGTGGTATGAAGTGCGGCAGTCTAAATACTTCTTCATGCACCTTTAAATGTCAACTTCAATGTAGCTAAAGTAAGCTGCAGTCAACTTGAGCTTGTTGATATCTCCATAGAGCTTGTCCTCAAATGAAGCAGGTGTGGGTCAAAATATCTTTCTCTGTTCTGCATATATTGGGCACTCCCGAAGCAAATGTTTAGCTGTCATTTTACCAGTTCCACAATTGCATTCATCGGTATCTCCTATCTTTAGTTTATTGAACAAGTGGTATTTCAGCCTGTTATGTCCTGTGCGGAGTCTGAAGATTGCTACTTGTTCTCTTCGGCCGAGTTTGTAATATGCGTCATCCTTCTGGTGGCCTGGGTGCTCTGATTCCCATTTGGTTCTATAAGTGCTTTTTATAAACCTCTTTGCCTCATTATAGGTTATGTCTATGTCAGGCTGTGGTAGTCGTCCACCCTCTTTTGCTAGTCTGTCAGCCTCTTCATTTCCAGGGATATTGCAATGTGATGGGATCCACTGTATTACAACATTTTTGGATTTCTGGCATAGACCATGGAGTGCTGCTCTTAGGTCAGCTAGTTCTATGCCGTTTTTGCTCTTCAGTATTGAGACAGCTGACTTTGCATCTGTGAAGATAGCTATTTGCTTCTCTTTATTTTCCTCCATCAGGAGCATTTCTGCTGCAGTTTTCAGAGCCTCTGCCTCCGCTTTGAAGTTACTTGAAAATTTTCCAGTTGCCATTGAATGTGTTTTTTTCATTCCATTTTTTAAATTTAGGAGAATTCCTCCTCCTCCATTCTCTATTGAATTTTTGGCTGATCCATCTGTATATGCATGGGTCCAATTGTTGCTTGGGTAATGTTCTTTTATGTAGTTTAGGGTTATTTTTCTTCTTTCGGTTTCATTCTGAGTGTTCTTTTTTTCAATACCAGGAATGTTTTCTATCATCTCAGGCAGTTGCTGTTGTATCCATGCTGGAAACTTGTGTTCATTGTAAATGGGTTTGACTGTTGATATGTTAAGTATGGGATCTGCCCTAATCTTTCGTTTTGCAGTTTCTACAAAGTTGCCACGCTTCAGTCTTCCTTTTCCAAAACCATTAAACCTGTTATACATTGGGTGGTCTGTCAATCTTCTAAATTTTTCTGCTTGTTGCTGGGCTCTGCTATCTCTTCTGTCCTGCATTGGTTGTAAACAAGTGATCTTTTCTAGTTCATTAATAGGCGTTGTCTTCATACTTCCAGTTATGATTCGCATTCCTTGGTTTTGGACTCTACTTATTTTGTTAAAGTTTGACTTAGCTGCTGTTGCCCAAGCTGCAATGCCATATTCCAGTACTGGCCTCACCCGTCCAGTATATAACTTCTTGAGAACTTTCTCATCTGCTCCCCATGTTGTACTAGCAAGCTTTTTCATGATTGCCATTCTTTGACTTGCTCTTGTTCGATTTTTCTCAACCTGTGTCTTCCATGTCAGGTGACTCCTAGATAGTTTGGATTTTCTTCATGGCGCAATATTTTTCCATTCAATACCAGCTTAGGTTGCTGAGGTTTATTTGAGAGGGAGAACACTGTGCATGTTGTTTTCTCCTCACTTATCTTCACTAGCCATGATTTTGACCAGTCCTCTAGCGCTAATAAGGATTACTGTATTCTGCTGTTAGCTGTACTAATATATTCTTCAGATGTCCATATGGCTAGATCATTAGCAAAGGAGGATGTGTGTACTCTGGCTGGAAAATTTTCTGTGATGTCATTTATATATGCTAGGAATAATGTTGGTGAAAGAACTCCTCCTTGGGGGACACCTTGCTCCAACAGCATCATTTTGCTGGTTTGTCCTTATACTTTTGTCCTGGCAGTTCTGTTCTCAAGATAGTGGCTGATCCGTTTATACATTTTCCAACAAAAATGCATTTTTTGCAGTTTTACTTTCAAGTCCTTCCTTCCATACTTTATCAAATGCTTTTTCTAAATCTATCCAAACCGCTAGTGTGTGTTTTTTCTCTTGGAAGGCATCCTCTATTTCCTGAGCTATATAGGTTATTTGATCTTCAGTGGATCTGTACTTTCTGAATCCTGCTTGGTGTGGTGTTAAGAGTTTGTTTTCTTCCAGATGCCATGTTAGCCTGCTATTGATAATGCGTTCCATTAATTTTCCTACACAGCTAAGTAGACTGATAGGTCGATATCCATTTGGTTCTTCCAGGTCTTTTCCTTTCTTTGGGACTGGTATTAATATAGCTCCCTCCCATGCCTGTGGGACTATTCCTCTCTTCCAGCTGTAATTTAGGACTGCTAGTAGTTTCTTTTTTGCCTTAGTGCTTAGTCCTATTAGCATTTCATTTGTGATTCCATCCTTTCCTGGTGATTTCTTCTTTTTTAGGGTATTCATTGCCTGTTCCATTTCTTCCATTGTTAGATTTGCCATCATATATTCTGCTGCTGTCTTTGTATTACTATGGTGTATCTGTTTGTCTTTGATTGCTTTCTCCTGTTCGGTTGTAATATCAATGTGGTTTGCACTGGCATGGTGTTCCATTAGTGCATTTGCAGCCTTTTTTCCTGTAAGCAAGGCATTTCCTTGTTTAATTGTTATTTGTTTGTTTCTAGGTCCTTCATTGTTCATGGCTTTCACTAGTTTCCATAGTTTGTTTCCATCCCTATCAAAATTCAGGTTTTCTGTTTTTTCTCTCAAACAATCTCTTGTTGTTTGATTTACTGTTTTTTTTTTATATTTTGCTGAGATGGCTTTGAGAGAGATGTTCGCTTCAGTTGTTTGTTCTCTCTCTGCTGTCTTCCTGGCATCTTCAACTTTGTCCTCAAATTTGTAGTTCTTCATTCCAGTATGGTTTGTAATTTTTCCTCGCTCCTCTTGGAATAGACACAGTGGCCGCCTGTATTATTGCTCTGTTTAGACTTTCCACCATTTCCTTCATGTTGCCATATCGTGTATTTATGTTTTCACAATATTTGTCTGTTAGTGTGGCAAATCTGTCCCAATCTGCTCGTTTGTAATTCCAGCGGGGCAAAGGCTTTTGCTCCTGTGGAACATACTCCATATTCATTACAAGCTTGATTGGTCCGTGGTCACTACCTGCTAATTGTCCAAGCACATGGCGATCGATTTTGTGGAGGATGTCTCCTGTGCAGAAAGCTAAGTCTGGAGTATAAGTGGTAAACCATCTTCTGGAGTAGAAGCTTGATGTGTCATCCGCTTTGTTGAGTAGATGGAGATTTGATTCTATTTCCCAGTCCTCCACTTCATCTCCCCTTTTGTCAGTATCTGGGTATCCCCATCTTTCTGAACGGCTATTAAAGTCTCCGACAATAATGCAGTTTGTGTCACTTATTTTCATGTTTGAGAGTGTAAGGTCCTTATCTGCTGGGCTATACAGATTGTAAATTCTTATTTTCACGTCCTTTATCATTATATCAACACCTATAATTTCCGTTTGGTTGTCAGAGATCACAGATACTTCGCTGCAAGGTATTGTATTTCGTGTAAGTATTAGAACTTCTCCTTTGTGTCCCTCGCGGTCGAAACGTGTAGCCTGATATCCTCTGACTGAGAATTTGCGATTGGAATTGAGGTGTGTCTCTTGAATGCATGCCACATCTATTCTAGCTGTATGAAGACGATTTGTTAGGGAGACTTTCTTGTTATAAACTCCTTCGGCATTCCACTGTAGTATGTTGAGTGTCCGGGATGTTTGGTCAATAGCTCTTAACCTACTCCTCTGTGCCTTGACTCCACAACACAGAGAAATGTGACCACCAGTAGTCATGGGTGGACCCCCTCGAGGCAGCGGGCCCGGCACTATCACCGCCTGATGGGACTTCGCGGGATTAGCACCATAACGATTAATTTTAATTTGTGACATCATGAATTAAGTTACGTTGCACTGCTTTGTCAAGCCTGTGGCTCAGTACATCCGATTCCGACAAGCATTTATTCGGGGTGCTTTCCCTAGCCTTTGACAGTCCCCAATCTACCTACAAGGCAGCAGGTTTGTGTGTCTCTTCGTCTGGTCCCTCTCCCTTGACCTGTTCGACATGGGTGACCCTACCAGTCCCTGTGCTACAGTCGGCATAGCTCTTGGGGTCATTGGAACGCGCAAGCCCCTCGACCTCGTCACGGTGGACACACGGCAGAGGGGTGTTTGCATTCGATATCCATTGTAGTATTTGTGTGCAATTTTTCATCACTCTACACGGGACTTTTTATTTTTGGGTAACTTGTCATCGTGTCCTCACTCAGATCTACGAGCGCCGATAGACAGGCCATGCAAGCTGACGTCATCAAAACATGGCATTATCTGTGTGTGGTCTTGCTTATACAAATGTGTGTGTGGAAAGGGGGGGGGGGTGTATATAATATATATGTGTGTTTGGATTTCTATATGTGTGTGGACACACACACACACACACACACACACACACACACACACACACACACACACACGAGGGCAAGTCAATAAGTAAGTCACACAGTTCTGTTTGGGGGTAGGAGGCACGTAAATGTAGTTGGTGTTTTCTACAGGTGTCATTAGGTGACAACAACATTGAACTTTGTATTCCCGTCCGTTAGGTGGCGCTAGGTGTCTCAAGCGCATGCGCAGCATATAAAAAGAATATCGACTGTACTTACGGAGTGTACAACCAAAGAACAACGTGCTGTTGTGCTTTTTGTTTTTGTGTGTGCAAAAGGATATTCATAATGAAATGCTTCCTGTTTATGCTGACAAATGTTTGTCCCGTAAAGCGGTGCATAGCTGGGTAGAAAATGTTCTCAAGGACGCTCTAAAATTGCTGATGAAATCCGATCTGGTCGTCTTGTTGAGATTGCAACAGAAGCATCTGTGCAGCGGATGGAGGAAATGATTAGAGGTGACAGGTGAGTAACGTTAGACTCTGTAGCATCTGCAATAGGGTGCTCACATGGTTCAGCATGTAGCCTAATGCATGATCGATTGAAATTTAAGAAAGTGTGCTCAAGGTGGGTACCCAGACAATTGAAGGAGGAACACAAAATGAACCGATTTGGCCTGTCCTTGCATCATCTCTGTCGATACGAAGATGAAGGAGAAGACATGCTGAACAGGATTGTCACCGGGGACGAATCATGCGTGCATCACTACCAGCCCGAATCTATGGAAACATCCTTCTTCGCCTTGTGTCCAAAAATTCAAGGTTACGCCATCAGCAGGGAAGGTTATGCTGACAGTGTTCTGGGATTGTCAAGGAGTGCTTTTAACCAATTTAAAGAAGAATGGTGACTATGTAAATTCCCCCTAGCCCCTAGCGATTTCCGCCTTTTTGGTCCACTGAAAACCTACCTTATCGGGAAACATTTCAAGAATTACGCCGAAGTTGAATGTGAAGTGAAAACGTGGTTTAGAAAATAGAAAACAGAGCACGCAGTGTTATGCAGCCGGTTTGGGAAGTCTGATAAAACGATGGGATAAGTGCATCAATGTTTGTGGAAATTATGTTTAGAAATAAAGGGACAATGTATGTATAAAAATAAATAGGTTTCAAGGTGTTACCATATTTAGTTATTTTTCTACAGCCATTTGTGTCCTACTTATTGATCTCCCTTCTCTCGCCCGCGCACGCGCGCACGTGGGTGCGGGCGTGCGTGTGTGTGTTTGTTTGTTGATCTTAACTTGTCGTTTTATATTTACAGAATCTGAATGACGAGTTTCCAAAAAAAAAATAAAATAAATAAATAAAAACATTAAATTTTTTTTAAAAATTTAAATATGATCTTTCATATTAGCAATATGGATTCACAAATATTGTCATCAACGGAGAAGAACGACCTCAATGTGTTATTTGTAGTAAAAGTGTGTCAAATGATTCTATAAGACCGACAAAGTTGAGGAAACAAGTGTTGAATGTTCATCACAAGTACAAGGACAAAAGCTATTTTGAACGTCTTGGGAATGCTGTCAGAAAGGTGAGACTGAACTTAACAGGGGTATTCCAAGAAACAAACCAAAAGGTTACTGAAGCTTGGCATATCGTAGCACTTGAAATAGCGAAGCAGAAAAAAAACACCAACATACAATCGGGGAAACGTTGATCAAACTTTGTTGTCTCAAGATGATGGAAATTGTGTTGGTGTCACATAAGTCCCTGGGGTGAGGGGAACCTGCTATCACACTGTAACAACGGGATGTCTTTAGCCCTGGGATATAGGTGAACTCAGTCCACAAATCCCTTCAGCCCGTGGATCACTATCTCCCTCACTTTCAACCAAGGGACGTTACCCCTTTCAAACCTCGTCCTGAACTCATGACACAACTCTGGTATCTAACTATGTTAACAATATGGTGTATTATACAAGATGAATAAGAATGATGATGATGATTCTGAGATAGGCCTCGCAGTTTCTATGAGAGGCAAGACATGGCAAAGTTCGAGTAGCCTCCCGGAGAAAGTGTCATCATCGTCAGGGCCTCAAGTCTCACACTATCGGGTAAGTCGGACACGCTCACCAAGTATATCCGGCCTCCCGCCAGGTATAGGTTTCTCCACTTAGACAGGATGGCTGGCGAGTCGACTCACTGGTACTTGGGACCTCCCGCGGATGACGTCCCTGAAGTCTGGACCACCTTATGGTAGGGATAAATACTGTCTCTCGGGTGGCTGAGGAAGTAGGACACTCCTCTGGAAAAGTCTGGAAGTGTCCAGGACTCTGCTGGTCTATCAAGATGTGAATCTTCCACTCAATGGTTGTAACAGTCACAACAGTCTATGCGACCAGCGTCGATCATCTGACTCATAGCGCAGATATCACAGCATAGAAACATCCCTTGCTGAAACGTGGCACGGTAGATAAAGTTAAGTAGAAAACAGTTCTTCCACAATATCATGCACCACATGGTACTAGGCATTTGGTAGCGAAGACATCATAGCTAGCAGGCATGAAGGCAGTCAGTCAGGCTCACAACTGGGACACTAACAACATCCAGATACTTGCCTGGTGAAGTATCGAATAAGGCAATAGGGTGCTGTCATGGCGAACAACCTGGGATATCAGAGGTGGAGTGGGCGATGAGTTAGCCGGAACCTAGACTGAGATGTAACTCTTGATGGTAAGTACCTCTCGCTGTGTTGGTGGACTTACAAGCTGCTAACACTGGCTCTCGCCATAGTCCGGATCACTGGACTCGTCCCCAGATCGTCGCTCTGCTCTCAACAAGGTAGAACCTGTGGAGGATAACACTCAGTGAGAGCGCCATGAATCAGACTTACCCACAGCAGATACACTTAGATCCCTCTTACTCAGACGTGTGGGCCCTTCACATAAGGGCCGCACTCTTTCATTGGCTGCTCGAACGGTCGAGGACAGACTGGACCTAGAACCAAAGCGGCAGCTGTCCACCTGCATCCTCTTTCCCAGACGAACGTAGGGCTGGGCCAAGGTTTGTGTCTGAGATGTGGGTCTCTGCTGAAACATAGCCAGACAACACATACGGTTAGTGAATTAGTTGTACTTATAGATAGAAGGGCCCTGAATGAGGGCCGAAGGCAGTACTTCCTCCACCCCCTTCCTGTTATCCGCCAACGCTGATGTCGTACCATGCCGTAGGCACAATCCAGTAAATCCAAATAAATATACAGGGTGATCCCCCTGTAGCAGAAATCCACACCCCGTTCCCCCCTCCCCTCCCTGGTCCCAGGTCGGGCATTTAGAACGGTGTCATGTTCAATATGAACACTTCTGTCGCAACGGTCCCTTCCCCCGTTATCAACATCTCAGGAATCCACTATATATTAAGCTGGTATTCCATCGATGGAAACTAATTAAAAGACAGATGTGAGGAAAGCCAAGAAGAAAGCCAGTGGTCGCCCCACCAAGTGATCCGAAGTTCGACTCCCGGTACGACCTTGAAACGACCTCGGAGGTTTCTGCCGACCGGTGCATTCGATTTGTCGCACTCGCCCGAGTTCATCGATATATCACTCGATATATCCGACGCGACTCCTTAATCTACTGGCGGTAGCGCTGTGGGTACCGGTTCGGCCACGCCGGCTACGCCGACGCTCGAGGTTATAAAGTTGGCCATGTGTGAACTCTAATTACAGGTCTCGCTTCCCTGAACCCGATTTTCCCGATCTACAGAGGCTGCAAATAAGCCGCGCGTTGCTAACCTACGAAATATCTTAGCAGTACAATGCTGGTACACACGCGTTTGCCACAGGCTTAATTTACAGTCGTAAAACACAAGCTTACCAATTTTCACACGTGACCTCCTTTCTCGCGACGGTCAATACACTAGTCAGCGAAATCTCATAATTCGAATCACCGACACCACACTAGTTAAGAAAAAAGGTTGTACACATACCTTCACACAAACAGCACGACAGTGGATAAGAGAAGCGTTGTCACTGCAACTGGACATAATGTCAGAGTCTTCAACCCTCATCAAGACACGGCGTCCCGCTCTCTATCACTTAGCACTGGGCCAAAATGTCGACTGCCTGCCAGCAACCTTCGTCTCCAACTGATCCTTTGTTCCGGGACAATCGACTGCGCTTGCGTCGGACATGTGCAGTCCGTAGTGTTCGAAAACCTGTTCCGCCACCCAAGTGCTGGAAGCTTTTTAAAGGGTGAGCAACGGTTCTGGTCGGGTTGTGTTAAATTACTGGTTCTTTCGCTTTGACCAGTAATATTCTTCACCCGACTGCCCGATGTCTCAACGGACATTTCCCGGAAACGACATGCCGCGTACTACAGCCGCAGGTCTAAGGAAACATCCCGAGGCGGACCGACTGAGTTCCGTGACAGTTGGGAAATGAATCAGAGAAAAAACTTGCAGCGATTTCACTATCAAACGACACTGTTCAAAGGAGGATCAGCGATATGGCCAGTGACATCAAGGATCAAGTTGTGCCAGAGATAAAGTCTGCAGCAGTTGGGCTCTATTCGATTCAATTGATGAATCGACTGATATGGCATCGTGTTCTCAGTTGATAGTGTTTGCAAGGTATGTGCATTCAGGATCATATAAAGAAGAACTTCTGTTTTGTTCTCCTCTTGAAACAACTACCAAGGCCTCTGATATTTTGGAAACGATTTCATCTTTCCTTGCAGTGACATCAAGGATCAAGTTATGCCAGAGATAAAGTCTGAAGCAGTTGGGCTCTATTCAATTCAAATTGATGAATCGACTGATGTGGCATCGTGTTCTTCTTCTTCTTCTTTTCGTTCATCCGGAGTGTTTTTTCAGATGTGATTGCGGTGTGTCTGTTATGCGCCTTTGGGCCGAAACCCGTAGGCCAACACATCGACTTTAGCGTGCTTTTTTGACCAGGTAGCATTCCTGGGAGACTCTCACTTTTGTGGTGCCATCTGCAACCATGCTGGCCAAAGTTGAACGGTCGAAGACAACGGTCATCCCTCAAAGGAAGGCAGGGACAGTCCATAGCATTTTCCGCCATCCAAGGTTGCTTCCATAGTTGCAGGACCGACACATAACGCCCTGGATCTGGGCTCACCGAGGGAGATCGTCACGTCCTGCTCATGGCTACTTTAAATCCTCACTTCAATATATTGGTCATTTCGTTTCCCCGGGTCATTCCCGCACAAACCAGACAGGTTTGCAGACGGCATCCACTCAGCGAGTTTTCGGACATGTGCTTGTCGTTGCGCCCATCAGAGCTTTTCCAGGCACAACAGACATTCGGAAAACTACCCAGTCAGAGCTGTTCCGAACAAGAGCGGCATTCGGAAACTAGGTAGTCAGAGCTGTTCCTAGCACGAGAGACATTCGGACGAGACATTTCACTCGGACGTAATTGCGTAGTGTCAATTTTTAGTTTCCCACCCGTAGAACGACACTTCCGACTTCAGCGGGCATTTTTTAATGAGGTTAGCCTTCCTCTGGTTTCGAGGCACGTTGGACTGTTGTGATGTCGCTAACGTCTCAGCTGGTCAAGATAGAACGATGAACGACATCGTGGTCGGCCCTCAAGGGAAGGCAGTGGCAGACCATGAGCATTCCCTCGCTCTCCAAGGAGGCTTCCATAATTGCAGAGCCGGCACATATTGCTCTGTGACTGGGCTCACCCGAGGAGTTGCCACGTCCTGCTCATGGCTGCTTTAGTTCCTCACTTCCATGTGTTGGGCAACTCGTTTGGCACTGATCGCTCAAGCACACACCAGGGACGGTCAGACTGCAAGCGACACCCACTCGGTAAGCTTTTGCTTTTGACTTCGGACCACGCAATAGGTTCGCTCGCCGTGCGTTCCATTTTGCGTCGTTGAGACGTTCTTCCACTTTTGTCTACACTCTCTATGAGTTAGATACAGTTTTCGCAGCCATTTTCTTCGACTGGGGCACTTTTTTGACTTTTTGTACTCGCTCACGAGGTAGGCTACTTGTGCTGCCGGCTCAGCACCTTACCTTCGTGCAGCGGTGAACGAGAAGCGGCCTGGCTCTCTCATCCGGGAATCTCTCATATCCCCCAGCTGAGAGCCTTCGAACTTCTATCAGACCTGAGCATGTAGCTTGCTCAGTATCACGCCTTTATTTTTCGAAAGGTGGCTATCGTTCCGGCTCTCAGGTCCGAGGGTTTGTGGCTTAGAGGCGTTCAGCCACAGCCCTCGACAGGGAGCCTTTAGTGTTTTGTCCGGACCAAAAACGTCTGCCTTCGTGCGCCTGATTTAAATTTTAGACTGCTATCCTCAGTCTCACCTGCAGAGCAGCAGGTTGTGTCTCTCTTAGTCTGGTCCCTATCCCATAAGCTGTCCGATATGTAGTTTTTTTTCCATCAGCAAGCAAATGGGGTCGATGGGACACGCAAGCTCCCCCACCACGTCAAGGTGGAGACACATCGGGGGAGTCATCGTGTTCTCAGTTGATAGTGTTTGCAAGGTATGTGCATTCAGGCTCATATAAAGAAGAACTTCTGTTTTGTTCTCCTCTTGAAACAACTACCAATGCCTCTGATATTTTGGAAACGATTTCATCTTTCCTTGAATCAGAAAATATGTTACGGGATATTATGTCTGGGTGCTGTACAGATGGAGCACCAGCTATGTTGGGGACCAAATCAGGATTTCAAGTTAGTGTGAAGAAACGTGCCCCAAAAGTGAAAGGTATTCATTGCATGATCCATCGTCAGGCACTGGCCTCCAAAACACTTCCAGCTCCATTGGGGAAGGCTTTGGATCAAACCGTTTAGATAGTGAATTTTATCAAAGGAGGGGCACTCAACTCACCGACTTTTTAAGCAGTTATGCGTTGACATGGATGCAGGCCACCATTTGCTTCTTTTCCACACAAATGTTCGATAGCTGTCAAGAGGAAATGTAACTGCGCGAGTATATGAGCTGAAAGACGAGCTCAAATTATTTTTTGAAGTTTAGGGTAAGATGTATTTTTTCGCCTGGCTGGATGATAAGGAATGAATCATGAGCCTTGCCTATTTAGTTGATATTTTTGAGCAGTTTAATAAACTCAATCTGCAGATGCAAGGACGGAATACACATATCATACAATTTGTGGATGCTTTGAGAGCTTTTATGAGCAAGCTGGAAAACTGGAAAAGAAAGGTCAATATGACAAATGTTGCAATGTTTGAGAAGCTGTCATCCGTTCTCGTTGCTGATGGTAAAGACCAAGTACCTCCACAATTTGCAACAAAATTAAATTTCGCAGCATTTGACAGCACTAGAAAACGAATTTGAGCGATATTTTCCTGAAATTAGTGATTCTGAGCTAGATTTGGTGCGAAACACATTCAAATTATCAGTTTAAAAAGTTTCTGATGATTGTCAAGATGAATTTCTAGAACTGAAAAATGATTCGGGCGCAAGAGATGTGTTCGATGAGAAACCAATCAAGGAATTTTGGCCTTTGATGTTTGATTCCTACCCAAAAGTGGCAGAAAAAAGTAATCCGTGCATTGCTTCCATTTGCGTCATCATATATTTGTGAGTCAGGCTTTTCAACTCTGTTTAAAATTAAAACGAAACGACTTAATAGATTAGATGTTAACAATTATCTCCGTTGTGCCCTTTCAAGCACTACTCCGCGTCTTTCAGAAATGCTGCAGCAAAAACAATAACAGTGTTCAGACTGATTACAATCTTCATTTAAATGAAGTTAATTACGAATCTACAATATCCAAGTTTTGTAATGAGCGTTTTGTTTGATGAAGAACAATTTTCTGGCATTCTTTTGTCGTATATTAAGCTACAATTCTTTGAGGTTTTAACTGTTTGTTTATTGTTGTATGATTAATGTCCATCCATCATGTGCCACGCCGATAAGCGTGGGTGGTCATGTTTAGCCATCTTACTCGATCACCAGAGTCGTGGATCAGCTCCGTGTTTCTGTCTCCACCATGCCACGTGGCCAAGCCATCCAGGTATTTGCTTCTAGGTCTTCCCCTTGGTCTGTTCCCTACCATCTTACCAGTTGTCACCAAATTCTCCAATTCATTTCTTCTCATAACATGCCCAAAAGATTTTGACTGTCTACGTCTAATGTCTCTAATCAATTTACGATCTTCATTTGTTTCTTGAAGGACTTGTTCATTGGTCTTTCTGTCTGTCCATGGTATTCTTTGCATTTTCCTCAGAAACCACATTTCTACAGGCATCAGATGTTATTTCAGTTTGACTGCTCATTGTCCAAGCTTCCCATCCATATAAAAGTACAGGTTCTATGTAGCACTTTAACACTCTTTTTCTCGTTTCAATTGACATCTTTTTATTGGTCAGTATGTTTTTCATCTTGCTAAAGGCTACTTTTGCCATGGCGATTCTTGTTCTAATCTCTTCAAGGCATCTGTGAGGTTTTTTTGTGGGTTTATAGAGAATTACAGAAGTTCCAATGAGTGAAGTTCTATAAAGTATATCTCTCTATAAAAGATACAGGTTAGTAACAGCAAGTATTGTCTAGAGGTATTGATATTTATTCTCGCATAACCCTTGTAGAGAAACCATTCAGAATTTTGGCTCACCGAGTACCCCCACTGTGAGAAATTAGACCTAAGTTAAGTTCTACACAGAATTATTTATAGATGATTTCTCTTCTAGGCCATATATAGATATAGAGATCTTGGCAGTTAGCCACAGTAACCAATGAAAGCAGTTCTCTCATCTTCCAGCTGACTGTGCTCTGGTCGCCCACCTCATTTTTGATCTCATTACTTATTTCAAGTGACACAAGACACTTGGACAAATGATCACATTGACAATTGCACCATTGTAGTGAACATAAACAACAACAACTGTATTTTACACTGGTTGAACAAGACAACATGAGAAGATCTTGACAACAGTTGGACAAACATTCACAAAGAATGATCACACCAACAGATTAGACAAGTCATACATCATGGAAGATACTTGACAACAACCACACAGACTTTCACAATCTCTGTAACCAACAGCAACAGTAGAGTAACAGTCACCATGAAGATGCTTGACACCAGTTGGACATTTCTTTCTCAACAATGTACAAGACAATCACAGAGACATGTATCTCAAAAACTGTTTTCTTACTACTAATCATTTATTAATGTCTGATGAGGTCAAGTGAAGACTCAGGCTTCATATTCTGCCAACAATTTACATCTCAAATATGTTTATATGCAAATTATAGTGACATTATCTATGAAAACCCAAACACATCACTCAATATCCCCACAGAAACATCAATCTAAATAAACCCTCCTCCTTCACATATCTACACCATAGGTTATCCTACACCACAACACTTTAATCATGCTATCACTTTTCCAACAGTCAAATAAGGAAAACACATGATAAACCTATAGCAGGGCACAAGTATAGGGAGACACTGCTATACTGATCCGTGTACCGTCTTTTAGCACCAATGAAGGTGTTCGGAATGTCTCAGGTTTCAGCTTTCCCCATAATGTTTTTCCAGTTTAGGCTATTCCCTACTTTGACTAGTCCGAAGCAAGTGACAAACATGTCCTTCCGAAGGGTGAGTAGACTTCGCAAAGTTGATAATTTGGGATTAGTTTTACTTTTCCAGCAGAGGAAGATCTAAAAACTATGATGTCCCATCATTCTTCTCTGCAAGTCTATCTCCCACAACAGGTTCTGATGTAATTGAATCACCACACCGACTTATCACCAATCCATTTTTTGAATTTGCTCTATTTATTAACTTCTGCTCCTTCAGCTTTCAGCCATTATTAATATTAAGCTGTGGTAGGGTCAGCTCTAAGTGCACCTTTAATGTCCACTCTTAGCCAGTAGTGACATGCTGAAGACCAGATGATCTCTCCTCTTAAGGTTTCTTCTTGAATTTATCTTGAAGATATAGCCTGGAGCTTTTACAAAATTGGAGAGTATCCCTGTCTTAGGCTTTTAAGAAAGACTTTTCCTCAGTGCCATCTGTATAGGCCAGAATTAGTGGATTCAGGCTGAATCTTTGCAACCTGTTGTTCATTTTGGTCTTTTTGGAGTCTGACTTTTCAGCTGGAGTTGAAGACTAGAGCTCAGGACTTCCCTGGAGTTGTCCTGGTAATTGAAAAGGGCCTCCTCCATCTTCCTCATTCTCTGTTAATAAACAAAGGCACAACATGTGTTTTACATCTATTGAACCATTGTCACAGTTATACAGTACTATCACAGATTCAGAGAGGAATGGGAGGGGAAAGGGGAGTGTGATATTCGAACACCCGCCTCTCACTGATGATGAAGTGCAATTTTATTTGGGGGTTTGGGGTGATATCCTTTCTCCAGGTTCATCCCCAAAACCGTGAAGTCATAGGCACATACTCCTAATCAGAGGCAGCTTCACACAATTATCTTGTAAATTCTCACAATGAGTAGATCACAGGGACCGGTGTACCATGAGAACAGACAGTGTGATTAAGCACCAAGAAGTAGGCATTGTATGGCAGAAATCATGCACTAGAATTGCCTTCACATTTAGAATACACATAATGAAAGAAAACATGAATTTTCCCTGACAAATAGCATGAGCCTTCCCATGTATTCATCTGACAGACACTGTAGGTTAATTTCCACAGTGCAATGCAGTCCTGCAAACATGGATTTAATAAGTGTCTTTACTTTTACAAATATGAGAAGTTAATTATATAATTATCATCTCATTCACTCAAACATTCTCAGCCATTATAAGGGAGAAATTACATGCAGTATATAGCATCACACATTCTGAAACATAACTGCCAAAGGTAACTCTCAAGAGCGATGTACAGTTTGGTTAAGAATGGTCATGATAGGCACTCAACGAATGTTCAGAGCGCACAAAGGTTTTGCCATATGCATTGAGCGTGGTTTACAGTCATAAGCATAAGCAAATCATCAAATCAGACAGACAATAGACATGGTAAGAATGTTTCACTGCGGTAGACGTGACAGGTTTTGAGCGGCAGTTTTAGAGTCACTGTACCGAAGTCCTGTCTTCTTTTTACATTTTCTCAAGAAAATACTCGGCCATTCGTCTCTCTCTCACTTCATCAGGTTTACACATAACATATTAAATGATTTAGGTACCTGGAGTGCAGATGATCACATCCTAAAGAATGCTTTTGGGCAAATTTTACCACTGCATCTTGAACACGTCCTTACGGGATGGAATCAAGGCTTCGACTGGCCGGCTAATTATGTATTAAGGAGCGTTACCAGCCCAAGGGTTACCCAATGAAATTGAGACCCCACCATTCATCTACCCTCTCTCGATCTAGAATCTACGATTCTATTTTTAGTTAGGGTATCACGACGGCTTACGTGGTTAACTACTGAGTATTGAGAAATGTAAATGGACTGGGGATGCGAACGTCTGAAGACATCATGCCACAGCATCTCCCATCAGATGTTATTACTGTTCCGAGATAATTGTACCTATTCACTTGTTGAAGAATATTCCCATTTACTTGTATATTACATTGTGGTATTTCGCTCTTCCTTGTGACGACCATAATCTGTGTCTTTTTACAATTGAATTATAACCCTAGTTGATCACTGTGTGTAACAACCGCATCTACTAAATGTTGCAGGTCTTGTTCATTGTTTGCAATCAAGACTGTATCATCTGTATATCTAATGTTATTGATGCATCGTCCCCCAATGTTGATTCCTTCCATATCTTCAATATTTCTGAAAATACTTTCACTCTACATGGAAAACAGATCTGGAGACATTACACATCCCTGTCTCACACCTCTTTTAATAGGTTGATATTGGCCTACTTCATTATCAATTCTGATGGCAGCTTGTTGTTTCCAATATATGTTTTTTACAAATCTAAGGTCTTTTCCATCAATTTGTAGATCTTCAAGCATCCTTATCATGTCGACATGTCTCATTTTATCGAAAGCCTTTGTGTAGTCAATAAAGCAAAGGTGTAGATCTTTTGATTACGTGGTTGTTTCGGGATTTGAAATTTAAATATTGAGCACAACCCACTACTGGCAACGCCGATCGCATTCTGGTATGAACCTAAGGCCTATCCACGTCAATATGGAAGCACTATACTCGAGTTTCGCCCTCGTTTGAGCTCGTCAGTAGTGCATATCCCTGACCGGATCCGGAAACAGTCCCGGATCACGAGTGTGAAGCGGGTGTGTAACCACGCGGCACACACTGGACACACCAAATTATCCCAACAGAATATCACAACGCTACCCATCGTAGGCTATGCTCAAGATTGCCCATTCGCCGCGACCGACGTCCGTCAATCGATGGGACCCGAACGATCAGGACTTCTCACTGGCAAGGAACACCAGGCCTCCTAAATCCAGTGAGCAATAATCAATCTTTGTTTACTTCTATAGAACGATCGATTACGTTTCTCAGTATGTACACAGCATTTACTGTACCCTTGCCTTCTACAAACCCACATTGTTCTTCTCCTATTTCAGGTTGTATTTTGCTCCTAACTCTTTACATGATAATTCTTAGCAAAATCTTCGTGATGTGACTCATTATACTAATTGTTCGATGTTGATCACATTCCAAGGCTCCTGATTTCTTTGGGATTGCAATAAATACAGAATTACATAACTCATCAGGTATATTTCCAGTATCATATATTGTATTAAGCAGACTGGTAACTTTATCTATTCCATATTCTTCTAAATCATTAATCATTTCTGTTGTGACACTGTCTGAACCGGGGGTCTTGCCAGATTTCATATGGTTAAGAGCATTCTGAAACTCCATCTTCAAAATTGATGGTCCTTCATTATTATTTTGAACATCATACTGTTCGTCTCTGTTATCGCCATACAGGCTTTTCACGTAATCTGACCATACATTAAGATCTGATCTTTTTCTATTATGACTCTTCCATCTTTTGTCGTTAGGCAGCCTGCTGGTGTACGTGTTCTTTGATTATTAAGCTCTTCAATTCTTTTGTGCATTAGTTTTGTATTTTTGCTGTTGTGTTGTTTTTCAATTTCTCTGCTATTTTTCTCAAGCCAAGCTTCTTTTGCCTCCTGATTCCTCATGATTAATGTGGTGATTTAATAAAATATTCTGAATATAAAAATGCTTTTATTTAAGTTTTAATATCCATCAACATATTCATTTGCCATTAACTGTAGAAAACTGCCCTATAAAATTTATCTTTGCATGTAAAGGTTATTTACAACTATGGAAGAAAATAAGGATTTTCAGTATTAAAGGCATGTTATGTTTAATGCACCTTTTGAGGCAGACATTTTTTTTAAAGTGGGGGGGGGGGAGGGTGGTGAGGAAAATGACAGTACATACGGAGAAGGGGGGCACGGGCCAAAAAAGGGTGATAACCACTGGTCTAGAGATAACGCAACAGCAAGGGGTGTTCAGAGGGAGTGGTAGACAGTCGTAACTCAGAGGTAAAGCAAGACGGGCATATAATCAGGTTGCAACGGTCCCCGTTAGCATTGGAACTCTTCGTTGGCTGTCGAAGATGAGAACTGAGCGCTTATGGGAATGCTCTGAGTACAATGATGTCGGGTCTTGACTCAACTCAACTCAACTCATCTCTTTATTCAATATCTCGCCGGTCGTGTTTACTTTCCAAGACATTTCCTGGTCTCTTTTTTGTGCTCGGGAGTCCTGAAAGCTAAGATCGATTGTAAACATCCGCCTGGATGCAAATTCGAACCTATGACCAATGAGTCGGCAGGCATGAGTTCTAGTCAGTGCGTTACCGCGGGTCGTTGATGGCGGATGTGGTCATGGAAAACATCAAGACTAGAAAATCGTCATATTTGTTCCCAGTTGGTATCTCTTTCTACGCATGACCTCAGTGTCCAATACAGTTGAATGTAACCAACTATATATATATATATATATATATATATATATATATATATATATATATATATATATATATATATATATATATATATATGTGTGTGTGTGTGTGTGTGTGTGTGTGTATTTATATATATAGTTAGTTAGTTAGTTAGTTAGTTAGTTAGTTAGTTAGTTAGTTAGTTAGTTAGTTAGTTAGTTAGTTAGTTAGTCGACAGATCATCTTTATTGCACATCGAACCATTCAGTCCAAAAGTGCTCGGATCCCCTCCTCAGTAAATCCAGCAGCGTGTAGCGGATTACAACACCAGTTCTGTGTTGGTTTATTAATCTTCTTTTGCTTCCTGCGTAGTGCTCTTGTCTGGCCACACATCTTTTAACCTGCTGTTCTTGCAGTTTGACAAAGGTTGTAGATTTGTTTAGTGAATGATACTACTTTTTGCCAGCTCAACCGAAGAGAACAAGCCGCAATATTCAGACTGCACAAGACACTACAGACTGAGAAACTACTTGTTTAATGAACTAAATATAGGAGATGATGATGGACGTCACTGTGCAGGTGGTAAAATGACATTTGCTGTAGGTGAGCTAACATTTGCAGAACAGAGAAAGTTATTCTAGCTTGCATCTGTTACATTTGATCTTATATGAATGGACAATGGGCTTGTTTAAATTTATCCAGTTAGGCGTCCGAAAGTGTTCGGAGGGGAAGAAGTCAAATGTGTTGTGCGAGGGTAAGTTAATAGGTAAGTCACAAATCGATGTAGAAACATAACTAAATATGATAACAACTTGAAACCAATTTATTTTTATACATATATTGTCCCTTTGTTTCTCAACATAATTTCCACCAACAGTGATGCACGTATCCCATCGTTTTATCAATCCTCCCAAACCGGCTGCATAGACCTGCGTGCTTTGTTTTCATTGGCCTACCATCCCACAGAACTGTGTGACTTACTTATTGACTCAACCTCGTAATGTTTTCTAACCATCTATGCACCCCTTCGGGACAAACATTTGTCAGCAAAAACAGGAAACACACCTTGGCGGTCGACATTTCGCGAATGACGCCGAAGTTGAATGTGAAGTGAAAACGTGGTTTAGAAAACAGAGCACGCAGTTCTATGCAACCGGTTTGGGAGGACTGATAAAACGATGGGATAAGTGCATCAATGTTGGTGTAAATTATGTTGAGAAATGAAGGGACAGTGTATCTATAAAAATAAACTGGTTTCAAGTTCTTATCATCTTTAGTTATTTTTCTACAGCCATATGTGACTTACTTATTAACTTACCCTCGTAGTTATCCAATCTTGCCTTCTGTAAGCGTCAGTCAATACCTATTCTTTCAAGTATCTGCTTTCTTTTTTGGTCCAATTACCTCATCTGGGAGTTGCTGCAGTGTATCAGTTACAGAATGTGCTTATGATGTCCTATACACTATAAACACGTGGGAGAACAGCGGCAGTACATTGCATGGCACAGACTTGCCTGACTCTCCGCTGGTTTTGTATTTGAATCCCCTTACAGACGGGATTTCCCCCCTGGTCGATCAAGCCTAAACAGGTTATGTGAGTCCCAACACATCTAATCAACTTAGCTGAAGCATTATATTATGAGCGACAAGCAGCTATCAGAGAAGCCAGTGAAATATCAAACTAGTCTGAGGTAGTGGCGTAGAACGGCTCAGTAATTCACAATATGTCTTTCAATCTTCCCAGAAGTATAAAGGAGATATGAAAAACGAATAATTTGGTGTGTGTAGGTCCTAGCAATTACACATTCTCGTACATCTATTTATAGCTGTCAAGGAAAGACTCGGTTTACAACATCATCATCATGTGCCATGCCGATAAGCGTGGGCGATCATGTTTCGCCATCTTACACGATCACCAGGAGCATGGATCAGCTCCGTGTTCCTATTTTGACCATGCCATGTGGTCAAACTATCCCCACATTTAGTTCTCTGCCTTCCCCTTGTTTTTTTCCTCCTCAATCTTGCCTGTTGTCACCAAGTTTTCTAGTTTATTTCTTCTCATAACGTGCCGAAAATGTTTTGACTGTGTGCGTCTAATTTCTCCAATCAATGTACGGTTTTATATATTTTTTTTCTTCTTATATTACTTGCTAGTTGATTTTTCTGTCTGTCCTTTTATATTTTGCATTCTTCTCAGAAACGAATTTCCACTGCCGTTAGATGTTCTTCAGTTTTTCTGCTCAAGGTCCACGTTTCACATCCATACACAAGTACACGGTACTTGTATTGGTCAGTGTGTTTTTCATCTTGCAAAAGGCTACCTTCGCTATGACAATTCTTGTTCTAATCCCTTCAAGGCAGCTTCCATCAGATGTTAGGACTGTGACGACCATACAACATTCTGTTCACTAAAAATAAGAAAGTGACCGATGGGTACAAGGCTCCCATTCGCGGAAAAGACTGCCCATCTCACCTCTTTCTCAAATTGCATGTTGAGGCCTGTCAATCAAACAAAATTCTAAGTTACATATTGTCGTTTCTATATGTCGATGTAAAACTATATTATGGTTTCCATCACTTGATACGACGATCACTTCACACCACTATCTAGTATATGTGAATGTCTTTTGTCTCAAAATCATACGTTCACTATCATCATACCACAATCGTCATATTATCAAAATATTCTAATTGATTTAAAAGACTAGAAAAGCAAATAAACACAGTGGTAAATTGTTTACTTCATTGTTCTGCATGAATATCTCCCAAGTGTCCATGTAACTGTGTATGCTGGAGACTTACATGTTCACATACAGTACTTGTTTGGAGAGTCGTTATTTTATCAAGGAGGATTGGTTTTTTTTCGTCCGCTCGCTTTAAACCGAAGCATAGTCCATACACGTTGCTACTTCTGGTAGTCGCCTCTACTAAAGAGTGCACTATGCTAATTTTGCGTGTGGATTAGTCTTCCCTATTACCAATATTTCTCTAGCATACCTACTCTGACTTCAGAGGCACTTGTAATTTACTTCCCCAAATCAAGAAGGAAGTCAACATTATAGTCCAACTGACTGATATAGGGGTTGAACCCGCTATCTCGGCATCAGCACACCGGAATGTTAAGAGCGAGCGCCCTTATCTATTCGATCATGGTGACCTCTTATCATGGAGGTAACCTGCCCTGCCTAGTTATTCATTCATATACGACAATCTAAGCATCTAATGTCCCCTTTCCCACTCCTTGGGGATATCAAGACCAACTACATTTACTTTTCTTCAAGCAATTTCCAGCTGTGCTCCTGGGTGTCCGGGACTTTGTCTTTAATCAGTTCAAAAGAGACATTTGTTGCGAGTTTGCTCACTTGGATTGGACGCAACGGGGATGTGAATCCGCGCCCACTACAACGCTTATATGAGCACTAACTCAGTTTATGATAAGTACAAAGGGCAGTAAGATAGGGCTGCATTATCTCCCCATGTGTGTTCAACATCTAGGCCAGTGGTTCTCAACCTTTTTTGGCCTGTGCCCCCCTTCACCTTATTTTTAGGACGTCATTCCCCCCCCCCTCTCACCATATTTTTAGAACGTCATTCCCCCCCCCCTTTCGTATTTCCTCCCTAAAAAGTCCCCCCTGCCCCTACACAGTATACGTAATAATTGAAGCTAAATCTAATAGCACATAGTAAAACAAGTCTAGACGTCCACATAAAACGTGATTTGTGGGTCTACTTACTTTATAAAATGAATTTTACAAGGGTGAGACGTACAGAACCGTAAAGTATGAAGGGAAAAACAAGATCAAGTAATCGGTTCTTGTATTAATGCAATCTTGAAATAATCTTCATTCCCCACCGGTTGAGAACCACTGATCTAGGCAGATACTGTGATGAGACAGAGTGCTGCAGACTCCGTGGCAAAGTCGTCTGTCTCGTTCTCCGAAGGTTGTGGGTTCGATTCCGGGCTACATCTTTCAGTTCACTATGTGGGATAAAACCAGGTGCAATTAAGTCGATCCTCACGACTTTTAAGACTTTTTCTTTTGTGATGAGACTCGTCAAAAATTCGAAACAATAGTACGACTAGTGAAAGCCTTGATCCATTCACAATTGATCGAAATCCCACTCCAGGACTCAGGTATACAGATGAGTGCTAACAGACTGAAAAAGTTAATTTTGTCTGTCAAAATACTCAGAGAACGTTATAAACTTTGTCTAAGCTTAAGAAGAAAACAAAATATTTTAAAAAAAATCATCTCCACGGATAAAACCACATGTCAACCAAAAATTAGAAACATCAAAGAACATAATGAAAATGACAATCAATCAATCAGGCGCGTCTCCACAATGGAGATGGTTGCAATGTGTCTCCAACACTGTCCGTTCGTCCATAGCTTATTGTTATTTTCTCACTGGTATCGTTGTCTACCTCTTGTTCGCTTAAATTTCCGGGGCCCTGGTGGAGGGTAAAGGGGTTCAATCCCTACACCAGTCAATTGGAATTCAACATAGACTTCCCGTTCAGAAAGCTATGGCAAACTACTGAACGCAAACTTGCCTAGAAAGTAAACCTACAGCTGGGGTTGATCGTAACGTCCTATAAACGACATGAATGAATAACCAAATAACGAAAATTAGATTGTGAGCTTTACTAGAACACGATTACAAATAAGAAAATGGACATTGCGGCTAAAGCCTTCGTCAGCACAGAACAAACAAGCACAAACCGACACACAACTACTCTAAAACATGACAATTTTAATTCTGCTAAGAGATTGGAAAAGTTAATCTTGTCTTTCAAAACACACAGTGACTTTTACCACCTTTTTGTCAACTTAAGAAGAAACAAACATTTTTAAAAATCATCTCCACAGACAAATCAGCATGTCAACCAAAAATCAGAAGTATCAAAGAATATAATGAAACTGTCAATAAATCAGTCAGGCGCCGTCTGCGGTGCTCAGTTTGGACTAAAATGTTGACTTCTCGTTCTTGACTTAAGAACGTAAATTACAAGTACCTCTGAAGTCAGAGTGGGTTCGCCTGATGGCGAGGGACACTGTTAATAGGGAAAGATAATATACACGCACAATTCAGTCCAGTACCACCAGAATTAGTGTGTTTGGACTACTCTTGAGTTCAAAGCCAGCGAATGAAAAAAAAAAAAACATAAACAAAAGAAAAGCAACTTTGTATTATGTATCAGTTGCACAAGTCCATACAAAGTCGTTTTAGATCCAATATTCCATGCGTAGTGTTCTTTATTGTGATTAAGTGAGGACTGGTTCTTTGACGATCTACTTGTGTGATCTGCATACCCAGACCTGAGCACTGCTGGGTAGATTCACTCTACGATTAAGATAGTCCTTGAATCAACTTACTTAAACCGCTAGGTAGCACTGATGGGTAGATTCACACTACAATAAAGATGGTCCTTAAATCGGTTCACATAAACTGCTTGGTTGTACTACTATCTAGATTCACACTACGATTAAGATGGTCCTTGTATCAGTTCACATAAACTGTAGGGTAGATTCACACTACGGTTAAGATAATCCTTGAATCATTTCATTTAAACTGCTTGGTAGGTAGATTCACACTACCACTAAGATAGCATTGAATCGGTTCACGTAAACTGTAGGGTAGATTCACACTACGATTAAGATAGTCCTTGAATCAGTTCACATAAACTGCTGGGTAGATAGATTCACACTACGATTAAGATAGTCCTTGAATCAGTTCACATAAACTGTAGGGTAGATTCACACTATGATTAAGATAATACTTGAATCAGTTCACATACACTGGCGGGTAGGCAGATTCACACTACGGTTAAAATGACCCTTGAATCAGTTCACATAAACTGCTGGGTAGATTCACACTACGATTAAGATAATCCTTGAATCAGTTCAGTCTAGTCTAGTAATAATTGTTTCCTGTTCGCTCGCTGTTGAACTCAAACTTAGTCCACACACATACTACATCTAGTGAGGGGACTAGACTGATGGTTTTGCGTGAGGGTTAGCTTTCCTTATTATCAGTATCCCTAGCCATCAGGCAAACCCTTCTCTTACTAGTGGGGTACTTGTAATTTGCATTCCCACCTCAAGGACGAGAAGTGGAATTTACGTCCAAATGATCGGAGTGAGGAAATAACGCACTACTCCGCGGGCATACGAGAAATCTTAAGCTCTTTAACTTTCCCGTTCTGTTTTATATCCGCATTTTGAAAGGGGCAATTAACTAGAAATGCCTGCTAGACTACGGTAATACATGAGTAAGTTCCCTTTAATACTTTTATTTACAACAACAACGACGACGAAGACGACGACGACGCCGACAACAACAACAATAACAACAACAACAACAACAACAACAACAACAACAACAACAACAACAACAACAACAACAAAGTCCTGAAACAGTCTCCTGCAATGGGTCGGTGATGTGGTAGCGCCATCACATTTCCTAGTCCCGAGATCTAGGGTTAATATTTGGCCATCTTTCCTACAACTTAGCAAGCGGCGAGCCCAGTGAGTTGAACCCACGTCCGACTGTGCTCATACGATTACTATCAACTTCGCTAGCGCACCTTTATTGGTTGTGTACTACCCCGCTAGTTCTTACTCTTTGGCATGTTTACATTTTATAAAGCAATGGACTTTGATATAAAGTGCTGGCTTCATATTTGTATAGACTTCTCGGCACTCCAGTGCTGATTGCATATTTGTATAAACTTCTCGGCACTCCAGTGCTGATTGCATATTTGTATAAACTTCTCGGCACTTCAGTGCTGATTGCATACTTGTATAAACTTCTCGACACTCTTGTGCTGATTGCATATTTGTATAAACTTCTCGGCACTCCAGTGCTGATTGCATATTTGTATAAACTTCTCGGCACTCCAGTGCTGATATGATCAATATCACATCTACCGCCTTTATATCCCAGGACGTTTAATGGTACTCATTTCAAGACGGATCGACAAGGGAGTAATTTTAATAGAAACCACCACCACGTGGATTCGAACCTATGACCAGCGTACTAGCTAGCCACTGCGCTACCGTGGCTTCGAATGTGTTTATGTTAGTGAGGACTTGAGGTCGTCCTTGAGTCACGGCGATGCTTTGAGAGGTTCGTGGCGAAGATTTAGATGTAGGTTAGCATGCAGTGTCAGAGTAGGTTCACATGTAGGTTCACGTGTAGGTCAGCCGTTACGTTCAGATATATGTTCACGTATATGTTCAGATATATGTTCATATGTAAGTTCCGATGTAGGTTCACATGTAGGTTCAGATGTAGTTTTAGATGTAGTTTCAGATGTAGGTTCAGATGTAGTTTCAGATATGGGTTCAGATATAGGTTCAGATATAGGTTCGGATAGAGGTTCAAATGTAGGTGTAGATGTATGTTCATATGTAAGTGTTACATGTAAGTTCGGATGACCAACTACTGATAAGTAAGACTACGTTGTAAGTCTGGTGATGCATAACTTGATATAAACATGGAAGCCAATCACTGTAGAAAACCACACATCTTTAGTCTAATTGATTGACTGACTAGCTGCTTGATTGGTTAATATCTGCAATAGGGCTACCTTTTCCTTTTCATCACCATCATCAAATGTTTTGCTGACAGGCGCCGGTGATCAGGCTTCTTCACATTTAAGAAACAACAGCATGCCAAGTCGTGCGCTGACACCTTTCGTGCCTTGGTGCTCTCTTTCTCTCCCTCTATCTCCCTCTCTCCCTCTCCCGCCCCTCTCTCTCTCTCTCTCTCTCTCTCTCTCTCTCTCTCTCTCTCTCTCTCTCTCTCTCTCTCTCTCTCTCTCTCTCTCTCTCTTCACAATTTTTATTCAGTTGTCGCATTATGTTCTAGCTTCTGTCTTTTCAGAATTTGCCCACAAAATAGTAACTTCTTCTTTTTAAGGTTTGTGACAATTCGTATTTCTGTCTTAGCCTCTTTCAAAAGTTGAGATTACGCATTTTGGCTGTCCAGAGAATTTCCAGCATAGGGAAAATAACTGAAACATGTTACGATAACCGGATAGATTTCCGGAAAGAGAGACAGAGGAAGACAGCGAGAGAAACTTCTTGACTGTCTAGAGTCTAGCCACTACGCTACGGTGGCTCATGTGTGTTGACTGCCAAATAAATACATGAGCCTGAGATATTTCGTTAATGTGACCTGTTACCTGGTCGGGCAGGATTTCTTTCTGACACCACAGTATCATTTTACGACTTTACGCCAGTTTAGCCTTGACCTGCAATAGGTCACTTCTTATTATTAGAAAACAGCATGTATGTTTTACATTTTTGTAATGTCAATATGGATCGATTATCACTTCCTGGTTCTTTTTTTTATTTTTGTCTCCGTGCCGAAGTGGTTAAGTCGCCTGTCTCGCAGATTCGAAGATTGTGGGTTCGATTCCGGGCCACGTCGTTCGGTAGGCGAGTGCAGTTTTCTCGAGATTCCTGATGATTTTCGCAGGCGCTGCGGTGTTTGTGCTTTGTGCGACGCTTTCGACAAGCCGCCATGCGGAAAGAGACCGAGCCATTTGGGATTAAACCCGGTGTAATTAATTTGATCCTCTTGATTTTCAAATCCTTTCTTGTATCTGGAGTCAAAGTATAACCTTGCTTTTATCTCATTTTAGCCTTTACCTGCGATAGGTTACTGTTTGTTATTAGCAAACGGCATTTATGTTTTACATATTCGTCATGTCAAAATGGATCGATTATCACTTCCTGGTTCTTATGTTTCTGTATGCCCCATTGGGGTAAAGGCTGTCGACCAAACCACGCCAAGCCGTCCCATCTGTTGCTATCCCCTGTAGCTCAATCCACGACCTCCGAATATTATTTCAATGTAATTATTTTCTCTAAGTGTCCTAGGTCTCACGTTATTTCATTTGTCTTGAACTCCACTCTGGTGATTTTGTCATAGGCTGTGTAATTTTCTACAAATACAGTGGAACCTCTGTTTTCGTCGATTAACCGTCCGAAAACAATCGACGAAATCCGAAACCGACGAAAACCGAGGCAATTATTTCCATATTAATCAATGTAAATCCAATGAATCCGTTCTATAAACTCCGAAAAACATACCAACAACACATTTCATAGAGAATAAATATAGTTTTTAGTACTAAAAATCAATAAGAAAGTAATATAACATGAATATAAACGACTAATATAAAGAATAAATGAACATTTAACGGGGCATTTACCATTCTGAAGACTTCTTGGCGTATGGAAGACGGCGAGGAGGGGAGAGAGCGGTGCAGATATTATTGTTTTGATGGGGAATCTCTGTCCATAAGGACCTTAGGTATCAATGCACTATCTGGGGGAAATTCCTTTCTTGGTCTTCTTATCTTGTGGATGCCAGTGGGCCTCGTGAATCTTTCAAACTATTCTCTGCCAGCCTTAAAATAACTAAGTTTACTAGCTCTAGTCCAGACATTTTCGTAATGAGATCGGAATGCAACAGTCTGGCCTTTTCACATATGATTGCCTCCGAAACAGAATCGCCATCTGTTTTTGAATTATCCAAATCAATAGTAACTGTTCGACATCTTCAATTGTTTGCAATCTCTGTTTCATTAACACATTTTCGCTACATTAGCCTTCTTTATATCTTCCTTTGTCACCACAATGGAACTTATCGTGGGTGGCGAATTCCCGTACATGCGGCCATTTGCAGAAAACTTAATGCTGATCTCGCATTTTTCAATGATTTCCTTCTTCTACTCGATCGTGTTCCTGTCCTTCTTCTTCGAAGGCCTGCTGGCTCTGGAAACTGTTTTGGTCCCATGATGGAACTAAAGGGAAAGGGTTAACTTACTAGCAAGTGATGCTTACACAATAAGAAACAACGCCAAACTGAGCAGAAGAAAGCGTTTTTGTTTTCGCAAAATTAGCAGCTTGGCCACGTAGGCGCGCCGACGAAATCCGAGGTAACCGACGAAAACCTAGACAAATTGTTCGCGAAAATAATCGACGAAAACCGAAGTCAACGAAAACCGAGGTATTATTTCCACTGTATTTATTTTGATGTCAAAATTCACCTCTGTCTGGTATTCTCTTCTCAGTGTGTTTTAGGTCTCCCGCTATTTCCTCTCCACTGTGGATTTCATACAAGATAATGTCTAGTTATACTGTCCTGACAAGAGAATGTCTAGTTATACTGTCAGCGAGTTTTCTCAATGTGTGTCCTCTCCAGCCCCTGCGTCTTTTCCTTACCTCTTGCATTACAGAGATTTCCTTAGTTCGCTCCATGAGCTTCACATCGGTGATTCTGTTATACCATTTTAATCTCATTATTTTGTGCAGACATCAGTTGTTGAATGTTTGTACTTTATTATAAATTCTTTTTGTTGCTCTCCGTGATTCTGACCCATACAGTAGTACTGATTTAACACTGGAGTTGAACATTCTAAGTTTGTTGTTTAGTTTCTTCATTACTTCCTGGTGTGAGAATAAAATGTATTATATTATTTCAGCCGTTTCGATCACCGCACTATTCAATGAGCAGCCCGCTGCAATAATTCATGAAACAAGGAAGCAGATTGATCGCGAAACATATTTGATATTCATAGCAACATGATTTTAGCATCAGCACACCGGATGTTTAAGAACTATCGCTCTTGTCCATTCGGCCATGCTGAACTCCTTTTATAGTATCACTGTTGGTTAATCAGATCTGTGTGTGTGGAAGTGGTCACATAATAGCCACACAGCCACTGCAGCCCAGTCCAGCTTGCAGTTGTCAGATCTGTGTGTGTGGAAGTGGAAGTAGTCCCATGTTGGCCACACAGCTTCTACAGCCCAGTCCAGCTTCCAGTCGTCAGATCTGTGTGTGTGGAAGTAGTCCCATGATAGCCACACAGCTACTACAGCCCAGACCAGTTTGCAGTTGTCAGATCTGTGTGTGTGGAAGTAGTCCCATGATAGCCACACAGCTACTACAGCCCAGACCAGTTTGCAGTTGTCAGATCTGTGTGTGTGGAAGTAGTCCCATGATAGCCACACAGCTACAACAGCCCAGACCAGTTTGCAGTTGTCAGATCTGTGTGTGTGGAAGTAGTCCCATGATAGCCACACAGCTACAACAGCCCAGACCAGCTTGCAGTTGTCAGATCTGTGTGTGTGGAAGTAGTCCCATGATAGCCACACAGCTACAACAGCCCAGACCAGTTTGCAGTTGTCAGATCTGTGTGTGTGGAAGTAGTCCCATGATAGCCACACAGCTACTACAGCCCAGACCAGTTTGCAGTTGTCAGATCTGTGTGTGTGGAAGTAGTCCCATGATAGCCACGCAGCTACAACAGCCCAGACCAGTTTGCAGTTGTCAGATCTGTGTGTGTGGAAGTAGTCCCATGATAGCCACACAGCTACAACGGCCCAGACCAGTTTGCAGTTGTCAGATCTGTGTGTGTGGAAGTAGTCCCATGATAGCCACACAGCTACAACAGCCCAGACCAGTTTGCAGTTGTCAGATCTGTGTGTGTGGAAGTAGTCCCATGATAGCCACACAGCTACAACAGCCCAGTCCAGTTTGCAGTTGTCAGATCTGTGTGTGTGGAAGTAGTCCCATGATGGCCACACAGCTACAACAGCCCAGACCAGTTTGCAGTTGTCAGATCTGTGTGTGTGGAAGTAGTCCCATGATGGCCACACAGCTACAACAGCCCAGACCAGTTTGCAGTTGTCAGATCTGTGTGTGTGGAAGGAGTCCCATGATGGCCACACAGCTACAACAGCCCAGACCAGTTTGCAGTTGTCAGATCTGTGTGTGTGGAAGGAGTCCCATGATGGCCACACAGCTACAACAGCCCAGACCAGTTTGCAGTTGTCAGATCTGTGTGTGTGGAAGTAGTCCCATGATGGCCACACAGCTACAACAGCCCAGACCAGTTTGCAATTGTCAGATCTGTGTGTGTAGAAGTAGTCCCATGATGGCCACACAGCTAGTACAGCCCAGTTCAGCTTGCAGTTGTCAGATCTGTGTGTGTGGAAGTAGTCCCATGATGGCCACACAGCTAGTACAGCCCAGTTCAGCTGTAGTTGAGAATGAAGGAAAATACACGGCGTAAACCAACCTCCGGCACCAAAAACTGTGCGGGGATGCTCATATGAACTGGAAACTAAATACTGCGCTCATTTGAGATGGTGACACGGAGATCTGAGTGCGACAGAAGAAGAGGAAGGACCGATCAGAACAGGACACAACAGGCCGCGGACACACTTGTTGTGATGGGCAATGAATCGTTCAAGACTTAAAAAATCGTAGATAATATCACAATAAGATGATGAAACTGCAAAATAGAAATTTTTGGGGTGTCGTATTTCATTATGATTTTTGTTTCTTTTTAGGTGTAGAGTGACATACATCCACAGAGCTGAAGCTCTTATGTAGATATAACTAAATAACTGCACATGAAAATAAGAAAACAGCAAGTTTTAGTTTTAATTTATTGAAAGCCTTTAAAGAAATCATGGGAAAATATCACAATAAAATGAAAAGACTGCACACACAAAAAATGTTGGGGGTAAAATTTATTTAATTATGATTTTGGTTTCTATGTGAATGTAGTGAATACAGGAAGGAAAGAATGAACGTGCCAACTTCATTTTCACAGGATTACGAATTGTAGGACCGTTTTACATTTGTCCATTTCTACTACTAATAATATAAATAACACAATATTTAAACATGAAATAGCAACAACACGTATAAACATATAAACCAATATGGTTGTTATCAATTTAAACAAGATCGCATTAAATTATAAAAAAAATAAAACACTTAGATTTTTTATAGTTTGACAACACATGACTAAAACACTGTGCTTTTATACAGTCTGACAACAACACTTCAATAAAACAACGCGGTTCATGCAGCTGTATTACATTTGTCTTGATTAGTTGCAATGAAGCCACTGAGTATTTCACTAGACATTCAAGCAAGAATTAGGGTGTGTTACTAATCGGACAGCTGTTGCTATATATATATACTAGCAGACCCGGCCCGGCTTCGCCCAGACCCTGGTGGGGAGCATCTCATTTAATTCATATAAGTAGTCATATAAGCTCCCGTTCCCGTTTCTGTCTGTCTGTCTGTCTGTCTGTCTGTCTGACCCTGCCCGGCATCGCCTGGCTCCTGGTGTGGAGCATCTCATTTAATTCATATAAGTAGTCATATAAGCTCCCGTTCCCGTTCCCGACTATCTATCTGTCTGTCTGTCTGTCTGTCTGTCTGTCTGTCTGTCTGTCTGTCTGACCCGGCCCGGCTTCGCCCAGTCCCTAATGGGGAGCATCTCATTTAATTCATATAAGTTCCCGTTCCCGACTATCTGTCTGTCTGTCTGTCTGTCTGTCTGTCTGTCTGTCTGTCTGTCTGTCTGTCTGTCTGTCTGTCTGTCTAATCATTTATTGGTTGCGGTTAGAACAACCTTAGGTAAACGAAGACCAACTTACAAAAAGCATTAGAAAGAGCACTTGAATGATCTTTACATATTCCCCCAACAATTAACTTGGGTAAATGGAACAGCGGCAGCAGCAGCAGAAGAAGAAGAAAAAAGGAGGAGTAGGAGGAAGGAGGAGGAAGAGGGTGGAGGAGGGAGGAGGAGGGAGGAGGAGGAGGGAGGAAGACATAGGCGGAGAGAGGAGGAGGAGGGAGGAGGAGGGAGGAATAGGAGGGAGGAGGAGGGATTAGGAGGAGGAGGGGGGTAAGAGGAGAAGGAGGAGGAGGGAGGAGGAGGAAGAGGGAGGAGGAGGAAGGAGGAGGAAGGAGGAGGAAGGAGGAGGAGAGAGGAGGAGGAGTAGAGAGGAGGAGGAGGGAGAAGGAGGAGGAGGAAGGAGGAGGAAGAGGGAGGAGGGGAGGAGGAGGGAGGAGGAAGAGGGAGAAGGAGGGAGAATGAGGAGGAGGAGGGAGAAGGAGGGAGGAGGAGAACGCAGGAGGAGGAGGGGGAGGAGGAGGGAGGAGGGAGAGGGAGGAGGAGGGAGAGGGAGTAGGAGGGAGAAGGAGGGAGGAGGTGGAGGGAGAAGGAGGAGGGAGGAAGAGGTAGAAGGAGGAGGGAGAAGGAGGAGGGAGGAGGGGGAGAAGGAGGAGGAAGAATGATGAGGAGGGAGGAGGAGGAAGAGGGAGGAGGAGGGATGTGGAGGAAGGAGTAGGATGGAGGAGGAGGGAGGAGGAGGGAGGAGGTAGAGGGAGGAGGAGGTGGGAGGAAAATGGAGGAGGCGAGAGGAGGAGGAGGGAGGAGGTAGGAGGAAGAGGGAGGAGGGAGGAGGAAGAGATAAGCGGAGAGAGGAGGAGGAGGGAGGAGGAGGAGTAGGGATGAATAGGAGGGAGGGGGAGGGAGGAGGAGGGATTAGGAGGAGGAGGGGGAAGAGGAGAAGGAGGAGGAGGGAGGAGGAGGAAGAGGGAGGAGGAGGGAGGAGGAGGAAGAGGGAGGAGGAGGGAGGAGGAGGAAGGAGGAGGGAGGAGGAGAGAGGAGGAGGAGGAGAGAGGAGGAAATATTAGGAGGAGGGAGAAGAAGGATGGAGGAGGGAGGAGGAGGGAGGAGGAGGGAGAGGGAGGAGTTGGAAGAGGAGGGAGGAGGAAGAGGGAGGAGGAAGAGGGAGAAAGAGGGAGAAGGAGGAGGAGAAGGAGGGAGGAGGAGGGAGGAGGAGAACGCAGGAGGAGGAGGGGGAGGCGGAGGAGGGAGAAGGAGGGAGGAGGTGGAGGGAGGAGGAAGAGGAGGGAGAGGGAGGAGGGGGAGGGGAAGCCGAAGAGGGTAGGAATTGGAGGAGGGAAGGGGAGGAGGAGGGGGGAGAAGGAGGGTTTCAGAGTCTTGCGTAGAGCAAGAATAGTGGCTCGTTTTCTGGCAAGTGTGAAACAATATCAAACTATCAAATCACACGAAGTGAATATCCGAAAGTACCTGTCCGTTCAAACACCTAAACCCCGTCTGCCAGTTCTGGCGTTCTACATGCTACACGCCAGTCGGCGCTCACGTCAGCTAGTGTGACCCCTGCAAGGTTCACGGGTTGTACTGCTGACCAGTGGTCGTTTACGCTTCGCTCAATTGCTGTGCTTGGCTGCTTATCCAGGCGTCGTCGAAGACGCCGCGTTCTCTCTGCAGTGTTTAACATCACTCAGGGTTGCGTGTTGTTATGTTGTCTGGCGTTGGTACAGACAACGCGTCGCAACCTCGGATGTGAGACCTTGACACTCTCCACACCCCTTTTTCATGAAAGGATTTCCTTTCATGTACAATATATATCTAGGTGTTATTAACCATGTCAAAGTCGAACATTATACCTTAACAATTATAATAAATATATACAGGTGAATAGTAACCAATATGTATACACCAATTATGTTGCACTATGAAGTACAACAGTCAAGTACAATCTATTTCATGGGCATTACCTCGCTGTGACACAGCTAGTCCGGTAGGTATCGGCTAAACTGGCCCCTACCTCACAACCAAGAACAAAAATACTAAAATAATCAGGTCAAGCCGTGAGCATCTCCCTCTGAGATAGCTCCATCATCAGACCTCTGTTTAGAGTTTCTAATGAAGGTCAACAGTTTTGGCAATATACTGTCCATATCTAAACGACGTTACATTGACATGTTATTTATCAAGCACACATGTTACTGGTTACAATACATATTTACATATCACCAACAATTTAGAGTAATGTCCCCTGGTTATTATACAAAAAATTTAGGAACAATAATTTATCGTCGTTTACAAGACATAAATTACCACTGTAAATTTATTTCTTAGTGTCATAATTTGAACCTTATTGACAAATGTGCACAAAAAGTCACGTTTGTAAAGAAGCAATCAAGTTACGATGCTAAGATTACATCTTATAAAAATCGACATATACAATTCCGTATATGGAAATATTTTAACTTACAATTTAATACAATTGTCATACATTTATAGACTTGTTAGCGTAGTCTGATAACTTTTAATATTAATATGCAAAAAATCGGGAAGTATACAGCTGTACTATTACATGTGTTGTGGTGTCATTCATACAACGTTGGTCCGTTCTGGATGGATCTTCTATAAACGGAGTAGTAGTTGTTACTATCAGCTGTTGGATCGTCTCTTCCGCCTTCTGCTCGGATTGTACTGTCGCAGTCATCTTTCGTACCTTGTTAAAACGTCTTGGACAACTCGGTCTGGATACCTTCAGGATTACCTCACGTTGTAGTGGCTTGGTAACTTCCTTGATCCTGTAGTGTTGTCCAGTGACACTTCTCTGTAGTGTCTGGTTGTTACAATATTTATGTATTTACAATAATAATTACATTCTTTCTCATATCTCACAGTTATACAACACATTAGTTTACATAATACTGATTCCATTCTTTCTCATATCTCACAATTATACACGCATTCATTCGCATGATAATAATAAGAATACAAATATGTACATATGTTATATACATTGGGAGATACAATCTACCCTATCACAATGTTGTACACAGCGTTACTGACATATTGTCACAATTGGCTGTGGTACTGAGCACTATCTACGTTGCAGTTTTATACACCCTCTGCACTGTGCTCTGGTGTTGACTGGGTATTAGGTTCGTTGTATGGACATCTCGACAAGAGATCTGCAAGACAGTTTTGTGAACCCTTTATATGGTTAATCTCATAGCTATAGTCCTGCAGAAGAAGGGACCATCTTGCCACCTTGCTGTTACTTGGCGTTCCTCTGGTAACAATTGTCAGCGGACTATTATCTGTTTCAATAATGAAATGTTTGCCTAACAAAAATCTAGAAAGTTTACGTACCGAAAATACCATGGCAAGAGCCTCGAGTTCCGGTGTACTGTAATTTCGTTCGCTGGTGTTCAGTTTTCGAGAGACGTAGTATACTGGGTACAAGATTTGGTCGTGTTCTTGGAGAAGCACACCTCCAATGGCCACGGAGCTCGCATCACATCTTAATCTAAAAGTAATATTCAAATTTGGCAATTTCAGAATAGGTGATTTAGAAAAATATGACAGAATCTTATTAAATGCTGGCCTTAAACATTCACTGTTTACAATCACGTTGGGATGTTTATTTGTTAGTAGATCAGTGAAACATTTGGTCAATTCAGCAAAATGAGGAATAAACTGTCTATAATAGTTTAAAAGACCTAACACACTTCGCAACTGTTTCTTAGTTGTTGGAAGCGACAATTTCAAAATTCTGGACATGATGTTATCGTCAGTTGATATAAAGCCATTTAAGATCTTATAGCCCAAAAATGAAATTTCTTGAAAGGCTATATCAACTTTGGAAGGTTTTACAGTCAGTCCATGATGTCTAATCCTGTCAAATGTCTGCTGTAGTCTGTTATGTGCTCTGTCATGTCCTTTGTGTGTATGCAAATGTCGTCCATGTACCAAATGATGTTAGCAATGTCTGTCAAAAGAATTCTTGTCATTCTGACGAAGGTAGCTGGTGCATTGACTAATCCGAAAGGTAGTTTACACCATTCGTATAAACCCCACGGTGTGGCAAATGCCGTCAGATGTATACTATCAGGATGTAAAGCTATCTGCCAGTAGCCTTTTGTCATGTCAAGTTTAGTAAAATAACGTGAGTCAGATAGTTCAGTCAAGATGTCTTCACAGTTGCTCATTGGTTCTAAATCCAACTGTGTAATGCTGTTGAGTTTACGATAGTCCACACAAAGTCTAATAGTGTTGTCCTTTTTGCGTACTAAAACTATTGGTGAACAGAAATGAGATTGTGAACGTCGAATAATATGATTTGCTTCTAAATCAATGATTTCTTGATGAAGTTTTTCTTTATAGTGTATTGGGATGGAATATGGTCTACACTTAATAGGAACGTCAGATGTTAAGATGATTTGGTGTTGCACTAAATCTGTCTGTCCTGGGCTGTCAGAAAAGATCGTCCTGTATTCTTGTATCAGTTGTCTGCAACTGTCAGTCTGTGTCTGCGTCAGTTTAGGATTTACCTTAATGTCCTGTAAGTTGGTCGTCGTGTCAAGAACTGGTGTCGGTATCTCGTCAGTGTCGTTGTCGTCCGTCTGGTCCACTATGGAGGTGCTTGCTGCAGTCTCTACTTGTTCGTCTTGCCTGTGGTGATATGGTTTGAGCATGTTAATATGGAAAATTTTATGTTTGTCCCTAACTGCAATCTCGTAATCTACCGTCGAAATTTGTCGTAGCACTTTGAACGGTCCTTGCCATGAGTCAGTTAGGAGATGTCTATCAATTGGCAAAAGGAGAAGAACGTCCTGTCCTGGCGTCATTGTAATAGTTCTATTTCCTCTGTTAGCATATTGTCGGTAAATAGCTCCTGATTTTTGGAGAGCTTCTTTAGCTAACATACATGATTTCATAATTCTATCACACAATGATGTTACATGTTCATATGGTGAAATGGGTATAGACAAAGTTGTACTTTCAGTCAACATAGATTCATACAGAGATAATGGGCCGCGTGGTTGTGCACCATATAACATTTCGAATGGTGAGAACCCAGTGCTGGAATGGGGCACTTCCCTATATGCAAACAGAATTGCAGGCAGATAAGTATCCCAATCTTCAGGATGTTCTTGGGTTACCTTAGAGAGCATATGTTTCATATCGCCATTCATCTTTTCCACTATACCGGTCGAATGTGGGTGGTATGGACTGTTGAAGCATTGTTTAACACCCAACATTTTGGTAAAGGCTTGTGTAGCCGAGGAAATAAACTGGCTACCCCGATCTGAAAGGATGGTATAAGGGAATCCTACCCTCGCAAAAATATGAAAGAACACTTCCATGATGTCTTTGGAAGTTATGTTCTTCATTGGAATCGCTTCTGGCCAACGAGTACATAGATCAATGAGTGTTACAATGTATATATTACCTTTAGATGTTATATGGTTCAGAGGACCAACTATATCGACCGAGATCTTTTCAAACGGTCTACTAGCCAAATCAGTAACTTGCAATTCAGCTTGTGGGTGTTTACCCTTTTTGACAAGCTTTTGACAGATGTTACACGATCTGCAATACTGTTTGGTATCGTTGCAAAACTTTGGCCATTAAAATTGAGTAAGTAACCTTGCTCTAGGTTTAGCATACGCCATGTGTCCTGTAAAGGGTATGTCATGAGCTATATTCAATGCTTGCTTGCGGTTTTCTAACGGTAGCACTGTTTGTTCTATAGTGCTGGAACCTTTGGTGTAATACCGTGTTGGAATTCCGTTCTTCAGAGCAAAGTACCATTGAGCATTCTTTGCTACTCTTGGCGTTTGGCCTACAAGTTTAAAATATTTTTGCAGAGATCGATCGGCTTTTTGAGATGTTATAAACGTCTCCCTAGTTGTCTCAGGAGATGTTACAACTGGACTTACTCGTTGTACAGCCTCTATCTGATCAATTCGATCTTGCATCTGTGCAGTAGATCTAGTTACTGCATTTACTACATTACAACGATCATTCTCATCACACATTGATGTTACATTCACACAATTACATGCATGTTCTGGCGTAGCCAGGTTGGTATTTGTACATTCATTTACAGGTGGTAATACATCATGAATGGTGACTGGTGATGAAGGTGAAATGGTAGTATCAATATTACAACTGACAGTTGATGTACTGCTGTCATGTGGTATGTCATTCACTTCAGGAAGGTTTCCAATGATAATATCGCAGCAAGGATTGGTTAATGCCGCGCATTTAACCTTTCCTGTAAGGAATGGTGTCGTTATATATGCCCATGCAAGTGGATA
The DNA here is from genome assembly GCA_963921405.1 of Cepaea hortensis. Classification (NCBI taxonomy): domain Eukaryota; kingdom Metazoa; phylum Mollusca; class Gastropoda; order Stylommatophora; family Helicidae; genus Cepaea; species Cepaea hortensis. Next base: position 83,878,026 of record OY992879.1, read on the forward strand.
TTTCTCTATGTTTCCTGAGAATGTCCTGCATGTGACATATTTACCACTATATTGTGATGGTAAAATATAATCTCTCTTTACACCAATGAGAGTACTCCCGCTATCACGTAAAACTGTGGCAGCTCTACCATTAACATACCCCTTGTGGATGTTTAGTTTACCTTTGGAGTTTACTACAGAATTGGCCTCCTCACTGGTAAAAGGTATAGAATGGCCGCATGTTAACACGCCATCCTCATGAAATTGATCACAAATGGTACATTTTTCCTGATGGAACACCTCAATTGAATGTGCTGAGTTTACTGGGTGATCTTGTACACTTTCATCTTCTGACGAAGAACTGTCAAACGTGGCTGCATTAGCCTTTTTGGTCATTGACTTGCCTTTACAATCTTTAAGCCAGTGACCATAAGCTTTACAAAGGTAACATTTGGTAACTTTTCTATAGTTCTTCCTTTCTTTATCTTGCTTAGAAATGTAATTATGCAAGTACGTAGTGTACTTAGGGTGTTGGTCGCACATATCATTCTCATTGTGTTTATAATCGCAATATTTGCACTGATACAATTTCTCTGCAGCTTGTTTATAAGGTCTTTGTTTGGTATTTGACCCTGTCTGATATTTGCCATATGTAGCTGCTGCTACAAAGTCTGTGCCGGTCAGACTACTAGAAAAACAATGCTTATTGGCTGCAAAATAACCAGAGCCACGACTTTCAATCTGTTGAACACTTTCACACTGACATTCCAACAAAAATTTAGAAAAGGGGGGTGGGAGAGATGCGATAATCTTATCTCTCAACATAAGATCAACTAATTTGTCATAAATTCCATTTACTTTGGCTGCTGACAGCCATTTAGAAAAAAATATTTTGAATTTCGGAGATGTAATCAGAGAACGTGTGTGTTGGCTTGGGAGACAACTTCCTAAACTGTTCTCTATAACCTGATTCATCCAGTAGAAAATGTGACATAATTTTAGATTTAATGTACAGATAATCTTCTTTCAGGTCATTTGGGATCGACTCTATGACTTTAAGAGGTTCCCCAGAAAGACTTCTTACATATACTATCCCCCATTCAGGTTTTGGGATTTTGTAATGATCCATAACAAATTCAAAATTTTGGGTGAATGCTGCTATGCAATCACCTGTGTTGTAACTTCTGATCAGACCTTGGTACTTCTTATGAGGTTGATCTTTGTCTGTTTCTCTATTAACTTTATCTTTAGAAGATTCAGCTTTAAGCTGTTCAATTTTCATTTGTGTTTCTTGCTCTTCTTTCTTACTCTGGGCTAAGATCTCAGCTTGCCTCACTGCAGCTTCTGACTGTGCTTGTTGAAGCTTTAAAGCAGCTTCTGATTGTGCTTGTTGAAGCTTTAAAGCAGCTTCTGATTGTGCTTTTGACGCCCTTTCGGCAGCTCTCTCATTCCGCTCCATAATCTGCTCTTGTTTCACAAGATATTCTGCATATTTATTTTCACTCCATGTTCTCAATCCTTCACCAGACATATTCATTTTTAAACCCATTTAAATGAAATCGTTTAAAGAAGACATGATGAACAATAGGTATGATGGAATAAATATAAACAAAATTACTTATGATGTTAGTAAGTTACCAATATTTGTAGCACAGTTAATGTCTAAAGCCAGACTAACGAAAGTATAAAGAGGAATGGAAAAAATTGATACTCAAGTAATCCTTGGGTAATGTGCTGTTCAGTGGTGCTCGAAATCACACTGGAACATCTTTCGGGTTGACGCACAAAAAATTTTTGAAGTTCACCAGACTCAGGTAAAGTTGACAAAAAAACCTGTACTTTTTAAACTAAACGAAATTAGAACGTTTGTAAATGTATGGTGTGTGTAATGTCACTGAAGTCTGTAAAGGTTTGTATGCTGTCAAGTATTATTGTTAGTCGTTACCTAAATCAACAACTTTCACACTAACCCTACTCAATGACATTCAAGGGCACGGCCGCCATTTTGGATTTTAGGTACAAAATTTGTTGAATTTAGTGATAAGTCCGAAGACGCCTCGGTTGGCTTCAAATAATATCTTCACACTTATAATTTAATTAAATCAACTCTATTGAATCGTTACTTTACCTTAATCTATGACTTGCGCACTTCTATCGGCATTTTCACATTCGCTTCAAACTCGGACCAAAAAAAATTTACAAGTTCGCATTTGGTTCAAAACCCGGACGAAAGCCACCACGTTCGCACTTGTCAGAGTCTTCCGTAGAGCAAGAATAGTGGCTCGTTTTCTGGCAAGTGTGAAGCAATGTTGTTGTTGTTTGTCCATCAAGAATGATGATGACCATTCATTTCATCCAGTGGGGTTGAAGGTGTGGAGCCGTGGGTTCTAAGATGGCTGATAGGGCCTATTTTGGCTAGAAATGTTCTTTGACAATGTGGGCAAAGAATGCTTGACGTCTCTGGAGGAGGATTTCCTGCAGTGGTTTTTCTGTCCTGCCTTTCTTCACAGCTCTTGCAGTCCTGGTTGCCTCACATATGACTGCACCTTTGCGCAATGATGCACGCCACGAATTTCGGTCTCTGGCTGCAGCCTCCCAGGTGTCATGATGAATTCCAAAAGCATTCAGTGAAATTTTCAGAGTGTCTTTAAAACGTTTCCTCTGGCCACCTTGGGAGCGTTTACCACAACGCAGTTCGCTGTAGAAAATTCGTTTAGGGAGCCTGTGATCTGGCATGCGGGTCAAGTGACCAGCCCAGCGAATCTGAATCTTCATCAGTAGAGTGTGGATACTGGGCATGGATGCTCTTTCTAGGACTTCAGTGTCTGGAATCTTGTCTTGCCATTTAATCTTCAGTAGCTTCCTTAGGCAGACTGTGTGGAAGTGGTTTAATTTCCTAGCGTGTCGCTGATAAACAGTCCAGGTTTCACAAGCATATAGCAGTGTGGATAATACAACTGCTTTATAGACTTTTAGCCTTGTTTGCAGGCTTATTCCAGTTCTGTCCCATACATTCTTGTACAGTCTGCCAAAGGCTGCACTGGCCTTGGAGATTCTTGCATTCACTTCGTCATCGATTTTGGCAGCTTGTGACACAGTGCTGCCAAGATAGGTGAATTTGTCCACAACACTTAGTCTATGATCATTCACTTTGATATTCGGCACAGTGTGATTATTCCCTGGAGCTGGCTGGTACATCACTACAGTCTTCTCCAAGTTGATATTGAGCCCAAATTTGGCACAGGCATGTGAGAAAGCTGAAACATTATGTTGCATGTCCGCCTCTGAGTTGGCGTATAGAGCGCAATCATCAGCAAACAGGAGCTCCCTGACGGTGCCGCTGTCAATTTTGGTTTTAGCTTTCAGCCTTCTGAGATTGAATAACTTTCCATCCATACGGTAGTTGATGTCTATTCCAATGTCGTCGTTCTCGAAGGCATTCATCAGCATGGCTGAAAACATGAGGCTGAACAGTGTTGGTGCCAGGACACATCCTTGCTTCACTCCATTGGTGACAGGAAAGGGTTCAGACAGTTCACCATTTTCCTGTACTCTTGCCTGCATGCCGTCATGAAATAGCCGCACTATTTGGACAAACTTTCGTGGACAGCCATATTTTGCCATAATCTTCCACAATCCATCTCTGCTGATTGTATCAAAAGCCTTGGTAAGGTCAATGAAAGTGGAGAACATTTCGCAGTTCTGTTCCTGACATTTCTCTTGCAGCTGCCTTGCAGCGAAAATCATGTCAACAGTTCCACGTTCTTTTCTGAAGCCACATTGACTCTCAGGAAGAAGACCTTGATCGAGATGGGCTGTGAGGCGATTGAGAAGAATTCTGGCGAGTATCTTCCCTGCAATTGAAAGCAAGGAGATGCCTCGGTGGTTGTCACAGGATTGGCGGTTTCCTTTACGTTTGTAAAGGTGTACTATTGACGCATCCTTAAAATCTTGTGGCATGGTCTCGTTCACCCATATGTTTGTGAAGACTTGGTGAAGCTGCTCTGTTAGGACCGGCCCACCTGCCTTGTATATCTCTGCTGGGATGGAGTCAGGACCAGGTGCCTTGCCGCTGGAGAGTTGCTGGATGGCTTTGTTTATTTCCACTATGGTTGGCAGGTCACCAAGTGTCTCATTGGTGGGAACTTGAGGAAGGCAGTTGATGGTTTCATCATCGAAGAAGGAAGTTGCATTTAAGATTTTGCTGAAATGCTCTGCCCAGCGTTGGAGGATTTCTTTCTTATCGGTGACCAATGTTCCCCCGTCTGCACTGAGGAGGGGAACTATGCCTGGCGATGAAGGACCATAGACCGCTTTCAGTGAGTCGTAGAAGTTTTTCATATCATGTCTGTCAGCAAAGCCCTGAATTTCATCAGCTTTGCTGCTCAGCCAGGAGTCCCGCATGTGTCGAAGTTTCTGCTGCACTACTCTCTGAATGTTCTTGAAAGCATCTTTTTTTTATGTTGACTTTGGGTCATTCAAATGTGCCTTGAGGAGAAGATGTTTCTCGGCCAGCAATTGGTTGATGTCTTCGGAATTTTCATCAAACCAGTCTTTATGCTTTCGGGGGGCTGGACCCAGGATTTCCATAGCAGTGTTGTAAATTGTGTCCTTTAGGGCTCTCCATTCTGTTTCTGTATCCTGTTTAGCTTCAGCATTGGGCTTGATGCGGTCTTCCAGCATATTTTCAAACGACTGCTGCATTTTCTTGTTGTTTAGGCGGGTGACATTTAGCTTTGTTTGCATTTTCGCCCCTTGAGGACGCCGTGGTGGCCTGATGTGGATGTTCATTTTCGAGACAATGAGACGATGGTCTGTCCAACATTCGGCACCACACATGAATTTTGTCACTCGAACGTCTTGTCTGTCACTCCTCCTGACGATGACATAGTCAATGAGGTGCCAGTGTTTCGAGCGAGGGTGCATCCACGATGTCCTATTTCTCATGGGGAGACGGAAAATTATGTTCGTAATCACGAGATCATGTTCGGCACATGTCTGAAGGAGGCGGAGTCCATTGCTGTTACAATTTCCGACTCCATGCTTTCCAATAATGCCACTCCAAGAGGTGGTGTCCGTGCCTACTCTGGCATTGAAATCCCCAAGGAGTATAAGTTTGTCTCCTTTGGGAACAGATGTTAATACACTGTGCAGGTCCTCATAGAACATGTTCTTGACATCATCTTCGTTGGTCATAGTTGGTGCGTAGACACTCACAATGGTTGCGTGCTTCCTTCCATTCAGCAGAGGCAACTTCATGGTCATGAGCCTGTCGTTTATAGCCTTTGGAAATCCAGCTAATTTGCCGACCAGGGCCGACTTAATGGCAAATCCCACACCGGATTGGCGTCTTTCCACGCTTTTCCTTCCACTCCAGAAAAATGTGTAGCCGGCACCAATTTCACAGATTTGGCCTTCTTCTGCAAGTCGTGTCTCGCTCAAGGCTGCAATGTCGATGTTGTACCTGCCCAGCTCTCTCCCAATCAGTGCTGTTCGTCTCTCTGGACCCGACGCGCCGTCTCTGTCAAGTAGGGTGCGTACATTCCAAGTTCCAATTGTTAAGGGAATATGGTTTACTCTTTTAGCTTTGCTTGTTTTATCTTTCTTTGTATGTCGACCGCAGTTAAGGGTACCCACCAACCGCGGCTAGCTGGTTAGGTAGTGTTGAAGCAGACAATGTTTAGGGCACCTTTTCTAGCCCCTTCCTCATGCTATGGAGGTGAGCAGTGTGTTCCTATAGAGGGCTGCTCAGTCGCTCAGGGGGCTGCCGAATCCCACTGCTGCTCCGGTCAGTAGAAGACGACCATATGGCCTGAGCCGCCTGTGTGCAGGTCTGCGACTACGGCTGCCAGCGTACCCACGCCTGCCGCTTTGCCGCTCGCCCATCGCCACAGGGCTTGAAGGTGATATGTGACGTTGGATGAAGAATGACTTGCGCGATGACTTGGATTAAAGTGAGGAAGAGTTGCGCAATTCGTCGACCTCACTCTCTCGTCTGAGTCCATCTGAGTCCAGTGGCAAGACAAATCGAGACGATTGGAGACGAATACAGGTGCAGTGGATGACAAGGGCGCTCTACGTGCCTTGCCGTGCTCATTACGTTCCACAACGCTTTGCAGGTAAACGCCGTCTTGCCCGTTGAATCAGGAATGATTTCTTCCGCGCAGTCTGCCGAATCCTGTCTTCACATGCTGGGTAGGCATACCCTAGTTTACCTCTTAGTTTGACACCAAATCGGATACCCATGCCTGATTTAGCCAGCCTCTCACAGCTGTTGCCCGGGGGGTGGCCGCTGTCGCATGCTGACAGCTACTAGGAGCCACAGGCACGAGCTGGGTGTCAGACTTGGACCAGTGGGGGATGGGTCCTGAAAGGACATGAGAGCCATCCTTACCAAAGGTGCTACCTATGCCTGACACCCCGTACCCCTCTGTGAAGCAATATCAAACTATCAAATCACACGAAGTGAATATCCGAAAGTATTATTCACACGCTTTATTTACGCGCTGCATTTATTATCGCACAAACATCGCGCACTGACAATCCATAGCAATCATTACGACATGAACAATATCCCTACAATACATAATAATACATGCAAGCAATAAACATCTCACTTACAAGTCAAACTATTCAAGCGTTCGAATCAATCTCCCACTGTCGTACAGGCTAGCTCTCAATGCAGATTCAAACACTTCTCGCATACCCATGCGACCTGTCCGTTCAAACACCTAAACCCCGTCTGCCAGTTCTGGCGTACTACACGCTACACGCCAGTCGGCGCTCACGTCAGCTAGTGTGACCCCTGCAAGGTTCACGGGTTGTACTGCTGACCAGCGGTCGTTTACGCTTCGCTCAATTGTTGTGCTTGGCTGCTTATCCAGGCGTCGTCGAAGACGCCGCGTTCTCTCTGCAAAGTTTAACATCACTCAGGGTTGCGTGTTGTTATGTTGTCTGGCGTTGGTACAGACAACGCGTCGCAACCTCGGATGTGAGACCTTGACAGAGGGAGGAGGAGAAGGGAGGAGGAGGGAGGAGGGGAAGGAGGGAGGAGGAGGGGAGAGGAGGAGGAGAGAGGAGGCGGAGGGAGAAGAAGGAGGTAGGAGGGAGAGGGAGGAGGGAGGAGGAGGGAGAATGAGGAGGGGAGGAAGGAAGGGAGGTGGAAGAGGAGGAGGAGGGAGGAAGAAGAGGAGGAGGGTGGAGGAAGGAGTAGGATGGAGGAGGAAGAGGGAGAAGGAGGGAGAAGGAGGAGGAGGGAGGAGGATGAGGGAGAAGGAGGCAGGAGGAGGAGGGAGGGGGAGGGAGAGGGAGGAGGAGGGAAGAGGAGGGAGGAGGAGGGAGAAGGAGGAGGTAGAGGAGGAGAAGGGAGGAGGAGGGTGGAGGGAGGAGGTAGAGGGTGAAGGAGGAGGTAGAGGGAGGAGGAGGAGGGAGGATGAGAAGGGAGGAGGAGGGAGTAGGATGGAGGAGGAAGGGAGAGGAAGAGGGAGAAGAAGGAGGGAGAGGGAGGAGGAGGAGGAGGGGGAGGAGGTAGAGGGAGGAGGAAGAAGAGGAGGAGGGGAGGAGGGAGAAGGAGGGAGGAGGAGGGAGAGGGAGGAGGAGGGAAGAGGAGGAGGGAGGAGGCGGAGGGAGATGGAGGAAGGAGTAGGAGGGAGGAGGATGGAGGAGGAAGGGAGAGGAAGAGGGAGAAGGAGGAGGGAGAGGGAGGAGGAGGGGGAGGAGGTAGAGGGGGGAGGAAGAAGAGGAGGAGGGAGGAGGAGGAGAGAGGAGGAGGAGGGTGGAGGCAGGAGGTAGAGGGAGGAGGTAGAGGGAGGAGGAGAAGAGAGGAGGAGGGAGTTCGCCATTCCGAATTCATACTCGTCTAGGTTCTGTGATTTCGGTCCTTCCATTGATTGTTCTTCCCTTCTACAAACTCAAGAGGATCGACATCATGACACCGGGTTTTATCTCATAAGTGGCGCCTCTCCACAGGGCGTCCTGTCGAAAGCGTCGCACAAACTACGAACTCCAAAGCTCCAGCGCCGATCCACAGGAGTCTACAAGAAAATTTCACTCGTGAACCTAACGACGTAGCCCGGAGTCGAACTCACAACCTCCAGGGAGAGGCAGGCGGAGTAAGCAATTCACCCAGGAGATTTCCTGCAGGGATGGAAAGATGTTACACTAAAACTGGAGGTGTTTGTGAATCAAGAATAATGATGACCTTTCATTTCATCCCGTGGGTTTGAAATTTTGGTGCCGTGAGTTCTAAGACGGCTGGCAAGGCCTATTTTGGCTCGAAATATTCCGACAGATTAGTCGATGCAGTTGTATGGGAATATGACTGAGACTCGCCGTCATTACAGAAACATGTGGGTGGAACACAAATACACTTGATTGTTCGAGATGAAGAATTAAGAAAGTGCATATTTCATCATCATCATCATCATCATCATCATCATCATCATCATCATCATCATCATCATTATATCATCATCATCAAGTGCTTTGTCGACTGGCTTGGGCGATCATGCTTCACCACAAACTGCGATCTCCGACGGCCAGGATCTGTTCATGTGTTGACTCCCTCCCGTGCCATGACACAGGACTGTCGAGACTGGTCTCCTCAGATCTACTGAAGATAAATCACTTTCATGGTCAGGAAATATGGAATGAGTTCACAAACCCCCGACCTACAGAGTAGAGGGTTTGAAATCTGCCGTGGACGAATTGGAAGCAGATCGCATTGCGTTGATTTCTATGGAATGAGACGTCTGGTGCGCAGAAGGAAATACCAAACTATTGAACGTAAAATTGCCTAGTAAATCACAATCAACCATTACATGATGGGGTTGATTGCAGCGCCCTGTGAATTACATGCGACTGACTTTTCGTTTCTTTTCGACACACACACACACACGCGCGTACGCGCCAACGCTGGCACGCACACGCACGCACACGCACGCACACACACACACACACACACACACACACACAAACACACACACACACACTAACGGCGTGGAGAAATTTACAAACACATTTTATAAAATATGGAAGTGGGGACTGAAAGAAACATTGCAAACATGTCACATATGTGGAGAAAACACACAGCTGAATCAGCCTCTGCCATAAAAACATAACCGCTAGACGAAGGTACACAGACAACCCAACAACACCATGTTTATTTGAACAGCGTAAACACACAAAATGGAGATTGGAGACATTATAATATACACACACCAGAAAGACTGTCAATCCTCCCTCTTGTATTTGGACCAAGTGAAGGCCTGTGACAGAATCGCACACTCTTATTTGCACAAAACCCTAGAACACTGCAATATAGGACAGTACTACAGAAAGTGGATACAGGTTTTGTATAACAACCATGAAAGCAAAGTCTTAGTGAACCATTCACTGACTGCTAGCTTCAGGCTGACAAGATCTGTAAGACAAGGGTGCCCACTATCAGCATTTCTGTATATACTGACACTAGAGCTATTATTAGAAAAGGTCAGACAGGATACCAACATTAAAGGCACTTTCATACAGGGAATAGAAGAGCAAAACGTCATTGCTTATGCAGACGATATTTTATTCTTCCCTACAAGCAACACATTCATCAAAAACATACTGCACACCTTCTCCCACTTTGAGAAAGGCAGTGGAGCCAAAATTTATATTAAAAAATCACAAATTATGGGCCTGGGAAAGTGAAAACAAAAGTCTGATTTCCCTCCAGACCTAACACATACACAAAATATGAAACTGTATGGGATCACATTTCCATGTGACCTCAGAACAACACACAAAGAAACATGGCTACAACTAACACAACAGATCACAGATGTGCTACACAGGCATTAATACAAAACAGCATCAATATTGGTAGAAGCATAATAGTTAACACATACATCATACCAAATATAATATACTTAATGACAGTGTTAAACCCTCCAAAACGGACAATCACGGACATAAATAAACAGATAATGCATTTCATATTTAGTAAGACAATACACAGCATACCGCATAAAACTCTCATACAGGACAAGAAACAAGGAAAAATAGCACTTCAGCACATACAAACAAAGATACAAGTACTTAGAATCAGCCACATAGGCAATATTATCAAACATTCAGAACAACATAGATCAGCATTATATTATAAATCACACAAAATGAAACATCTCACAAAACTAAACAATGCAGCAGCACATTATCCGGGCATACTACCAATTTCTATCACACTTGTATAAGGCAATATAAGGATGTAAACATTTAATACATGAAACAACACGAGAAATATACAAACAATTAGTTAATAAACAAGCACCATTACTTAAACTGAGAATCAAAAGAGGACAAAAATATTTCATATCAGACTACACATCCTCCTTTTCCAACTTACACAACAAACACATCACACCTAAAGCAAAAGAAGTCAGTTACAGACTGATTGTTAAAATGACTCCCATAATACCCAAAGTAGCATTCAGATCCAGACAAATAGTAAAATGCCAACTATACAGGAACAACACACAAGAGACAGAAGTACACATATTCTACACATGGCAAACTGTCACAAATGCGGTGGAAACTCTGCAACAACTAATACAAACACACACAGGCCAACAAAAAGACATCTGCAAGGCAATCTTTCTTAACACTCTTCCTAAAACATCAAAAGACACACACACGAAAAAGACTTCAAACACTAACAGAATACAGAAAATTAGCTTGAACTTGCAGAATCAAGGCAAGGTTCAATTCCCTTACATACAACAGAAACTTATTTTAACTAATGTTCAAATACAAACTATCTACTATTTTTCCTGATTGAAATGTGTAAACTTTCTTTAATTTCATGTTCTCTTGCAATTAGAATTACTGTTGAGTCTATTTAAAACAAAATGTATGTCTGTATCGTTGGCAGTAACATATGTATGCATCTGTTTGTGGGTGCAGTGTGTGTGTGTGTGTGTGTGTGGGTCATGTATTTGCATGCGAGTGTACATGAGTATGTGTGTAGATGTGTGTGTGTGTGTGTGTGTGTGTGTGTGTGTGTGTGTGTGTGTGTGTGTGTGTGTGTGTGTGTGTGTGTGTGTGGCAGCCTTTAAAGCAAGGCGATATCTCAAGTATTAAAATAATGTTATATGGCAATGATACGTTTGAAAAGAGAAAGTATGGACCACCACGTCTACATAAATTAAATGAGCCCTTTAGGTACCTAAAAAACAAAGGGGCTTGTAGTGGTCAGTTTTATGTCCTTCCCATTGTATTTGACACCCAGACACTATCATAACTTTGGACTGATTATCTCCATGTGGACAGGTCATGGACTCTAATTGCTAGTTATAGATCTCTGCTTCTTGTCCCCCAAACAAAAGTTGTCATGGAATGTCCAAGGCACTAGAGCGTTACCATGTAATTTGATATCAGTCCAGCAACACCAAACATGTGATCCTTCACCTCTGTACCTATGTGGCCTAATAATTATAGGAAAGCGGCATTTTAATAGGTATGATAATGTAACGGTTATTGCCAAGCTCACCGCAATCAATGTACTGCTATCTCCCGAAAGCACGAGATACATCAAGAAAGAATGTGTGTGTATGTGTGAATGTGTGTGTGTGTGTGTGTGTGTGTGTGAGAGAGAGAGAGAGAGAGAGAGAGAGAGAGAGAGAGAGAGAGAGAGAGAGAGAGAGAGAGAGAGAGAGAGAGAGATGGACAGGTGCAACAAGCATTCCGCTTGTGGAGGTGGAAATGAAGCATATGCAAGGAACGTGTGCTTACTTGCACTATGCCATAAATGTCATATTATCATAAATACATTTATGTATGTATTTGTTTTATTCACACATGTGACACTTAACACTAACAAACGGCAACGCTCTGTGATATACACAAACAAGAAACACACATTACACCTCGTAAATATACATTGCTTAGTATAAAATTAACGTTTGAATAAAATGTATGAACGTGTCAAGAATAAATAAGTACATCAAATAACAGACTGCAGCAAGTGTGATTAATTCTAGATGTGTGGACGAAACATGGCTGGTTAGGATATGTGTGGAGAAAAAATCACACACACAGTGCTTTCCCTTTTAAACAAAACACAGCACCCCAATCTTGTGGTGAATGGAGTAAAACATATTACCCCAATCTAATGGTGAATCTAATTAACATATTCTCCCAATCTAATAGTGAATGGAATAAACATAGTACCACAATCTAATGGTGAATGGAATAAACATATTTCTCCAATCTAATGGTGAATGGAATAAAACATATTATCCCAATCTGGTCGTGAATGGAATAAAACATATCACCTCAATCTAGTGGTGAATAGAATAAAACATATTATCCCAATCTAATGGTGAATCTAATAAACATATTTCTCCAATCTAATCGTGAATGGAATAAAACATATTATCCCAATCTGGTCGTGAATGGAATAAAACATATCACCTCAATCTAGTGGTGAATAGAATAAAACATATTACCCCAATCTAATGGTGAATGGAATAAACATATTTCTCCAATCTAATGGTGAATGGAATAAACATATTACCCCATTGTAAAGGTGAATGGAATAAAACATATTTTTGAAAAGTCTTAAAAGTCGAGAGGATCGACTTCATCGCACCGGGTTTTGTCCGATATGGCTCTGTCTCTTTCCGCAGAACGGCGTGCCGAAAGCGTGGCACAAAGCACTGACTCCGTAGCTATAGCGACGACTATCATAAGTCTCCGAGAAAATTGCACTCGTGAATCGAAAGACGTAGCCCGGAATCGAAGCCACAACCTTCGGAGAGCGAGGCAGACGACTTGACCACTTCGTCACGGAGCCTCCCTGTCTATCTTTATGGAGATACAATGGCATCGGCAACATCTGTAGCACAGGGTGAGTGAGTGAGTGAGTGAGTGAGTGGTGGGTGGGTGAGTGAATGAGTGAGTGAGTGAGTGAGTGTGTGAGTGATGGAGTGAGTGAGTGAGTGAGTGAATGAGTGGTGGGTGGGTGAGCGATTGAGTGAGTGAGTGATTGAATGGTGAGTGGGTGGGTGGGTGGGTGGTTGAGTAAGTGAGTGGGTGAGTGAGTGAGTGAGTGAGTGAGTGGTGGATGGGTGGGTGGGTGAGTAAGAAAGTGAGTGAGTGAGTGAGTGAGTGTGTTGTGTGAGTGAGTGAGTGAATGAGTGAGTGAGTGAGTGAGTGAGTGAGTGGTGGGTGGGTGAGTAAGTGAGTGAGTGAGTGAGTGAGTGGGTGAGTGGGTGGGTGAGTGAGTCGGTGGGTGAGTGAGTGAGTAAGTGGGTGGGTGAGTGAGTGAGTGAGTGAGTGAGTGAGTGAGTGAGTGAGTAGGTGGGTGGGTGGGTAAGTGAGTGAGTGAGTGGCGGGTGGGTGGGTGAATGAGTGGGTGCGTGGATGGATGAGTGAGTGGGTGGGTGGGTGGGTGGGTGCATGAGTGAGTGAGTGAGTGAATGAGTGAGTCAGTGGGTGGTTGGGTGGGTGGCTGAGTGAGTGAGTGAATTAGTGAGTGGGAGAGTGGAGTGGATGAATGAGTGAGTGAGTGAGTGGGTGGGTAGGTGGGCGGGTGGGTGGGTGAGTGAGTGAGTGAGTGAGAGAGTGAGTGGGTGGGTGGGTAGGTGGGTGTGTGTGTGAATGAGTGAGTGAGTGAGTAATTACATAACCCTTTTACACACTCTCTGGCACATTGGGCATACGGAGCTAGACCAGTATATTTATAGACATCGGCAGTCGGTGGGTGATGGAATCTGTGTCACACTGGCCGCCTTTACTTCCAGGGAAATTTATTAAAACTCATTTAAAGCCAGAAATATTTGAATAGAACATATTCATCGTATAAAAGAACAAACATGACGTGCTAAATAAAATAGATAAGCAGGACAACATCATAGCTATGGGAGACTTCAATGCAAGACTAGGACATAACAGAGTGGGCATAGAAAAACATCTGGGAGCATTTGGAGATCAACAAATGAAAGGAATGATAACGGAAGTAGACTATTAGAGCTTTGCAGCCAACACGACCTCTATATAACAATCACATTCTATAAACATAAAGATTCACAAGTATACACCTGGTATAAATGGAACGATCTAGATACTAAAACCCAAATTGATTTTATATTAACAAGAAATAACAGAAAGAGAAATATATTAGATGCAAGAGCAGTGCCCAATTTCAGTATAAACACAGATCATAAAGCAGTCGTTGCCACAATAAGAACCATCAGAAGAAGAAAACAAAGAGCAGGAAAATACATGCCATGCGAATCAGTAAACTTAAAAACCTTAAAGACGAGGCAGTAAGGGAAAATTATGAGAAAGAACTAACTGAACTCTTTGAAAAATTACCTACAGAGAGAAAAACAGTGGAAGAAGAATGGGAGATGTTCAAATCAAGCATTTTAAATACTGCAAAAATAACATGTGGAACCACGAAAAAATGCAAACCACGGATAAAGAAAATAACAAGTTGGTGGAACGCACAAGTAAAGAAAGCGGTAAAAGACAAAAAGGAAAAATATAAAAATTGGTTGAAGAGCAAACAGGAATGTGATTACATAGAATATAGAATAGCGGGAAGACATGTGAATAGAATAGTAAAGAGGGGAAAATAAAAAGACCGGGAAGAGTATGGAGAAACCCTAAATAAAAACTACAAGGAGGCAACTAGAAACTTCTACAAAAAGATAGGTGCAATGCGAACCAGAGGAGAACCCTTTGACCTAACTGAAATAATTAACAGCGAAAATGGAGAACCAATAAGTGAGGAAAAACAAATCCTAAAAAGATGGAAGCAGTATTTCGAACAACTTCTCAACATCCCATCAGATGTCACAGGAATTCAAGAGACCTATACAGATGTCACCGAAGAACTAGAACCAGACATACTGAAAGAAGAAATTATAGAAGCCATCAGATTAGCCCCATTGAACAAATCACCAGAACAGGATGAAATACCAAATGAACTAATTAAATCAGCAAGAGAAGTAGGAACAGCTTGGCTACATAGACTATTCAACCATGTTTGGGTAGAACAACAGACACCACGAGACTGGGGAAATGCCATAATTATCCCAATTTGGAAAAACAAAGGCTGCAAAAAAGACTGCACACAATACAGAGGCATTTCACTGTTGACTCATACTGGGAAAATATTTTGCAAAATTCTTGGAAAAAAGATTACGAACTACTTTAGAATCCCAGTTAAGCGAAACACAACTTGGATTTAGGAAAAACAAAGGATGCACAGAATGCACAAAAGAATGCACAAAAGTCAATCGAATTCAATGAAACACTCTACTTAGCCTTTGTCGACCAAGAAAAGGCATTCGATAGAGTAGACAGAAACAAGCTGTGGGAAATCCTTAAACAATATGGAGTAAGTACACATCTAACAAACCTATGTAGAAGTGTATACAACAACAGTGAATGCATAGTGAGAGCAACTGGAGGACACTCAGAACCCTTCACCATAAGATCTGGAGTACGGCAAGGTTGTGTCCTGTCCCCTCTCTTGTTCATATTATATATAGACAACATATGTAAAGAAACCAGCCAAGCAGAGACAGCAAGAATACCACATGACGAGAGCACAGAAGAAGAACCATCTGCAAATCTAACCGTTAGAGAACTCCTGTTTGCGGACGACCAAGCACTAATAGCAAAAACAGAAGCTGAATTACAGGACCACATGAATAGTCTAAACGAAATGTGTAGGGAACAAACATAACATGAAAATTAGTACAAGCAAAACAAAGGTAATGACCTTAACTAAAGAAGAGCAAACAACAACAATTCACCTAAACGAACATCCCTTGAAACAAGTGAAGAGTTTCAAGTACCTAGGAAGTATAATATCAAATGGCAGATCAGAAGACGACATCGAAAATAGATGCAATAAGGCAAATCAACTCATTGGACAAATGGCACCAATACTAAAGAACAAACATGTATCAATAACTACTAATAAAGCACTTTACAACACAATCTTCCTACCAACTCTATGCTACCAATGCCAAACCTGGACAATGACAGAACAAGAGAAAAGAAAAATCACAACAACAGACAGTTCCTGAGAAGAATACTCAACGTATCAAGAAGAGATAAGATCAGAAATGAAGAAATCAGGACTAAAGTGGGGGTTAAAGCAGCATAGATTTTATTAGAAAGCAGCAAGTCAAATGGTCTGGCCATGCAAGTAGGTTACCAGTCAACAGCATACCACACCAAGCAATGATGTACAGACCAGATGGAAACAGAGGAAGAGGCCGACCACGTAAGCGTCGGACGGAGGGAATAGCAGAGTCCATGGGAATATCGATATATGAAGCCCATAATCGGGCACTGTCACGAAGTTTATACTTCACCTCGACACCGCAAGGTACAAGAGGAACATTATGAGATGAGATGAGATGAGATATTCATCGTTTTCTTCTACAACATGGCAGCCATGTCACCAGCAGTTTAACCTCATCTCTGAACTTGTCATTCATCAACCCATAAATGATTGGGTTGGCCACGGAGTTAATGAAATACGATCTCAGAAAAATGTTGTAGAGAGCCAGCAATGCGCCTTCCAGTTTCTCGGGCCACCCTTGCTGAATAGCGTAGGCTACCGAGAGACATAGATGTGGAACGAAGCTGATAATAAACACTAGTGTCACCACAAACGCAATGATTGTAGTTTTACATGTCAGCTTTCTCTGTTTTCGCGTTTCCACTTCCTGTTTCGTTTCCTTGGAGATATCGTGCTTTTGGTTGTGATCGTTGGACTTATTTTGGTCTTCCTTAATTTTCTGCATTTTAACTATCTGGTGTACGCACTTCTGCGACGGATTGTCCAGGTCCCTCAACAATGAGGTTTCAGACAATTTCCTTTTGTTAGTGGATCCCAAAGGAGGAATATCTCGAGACCATGTTTTTAAGTCCGGCAGGTCTGTACTTTTTGCACCCGAACAGCTCACATCAAAAGACACGTGCTGAACTGCGGTTGGCCTTTTTGGACCAGCATCTTCATTTCCAGAACTGTGATCTTCAATTATGGTGGTGTCTTTGGTATCATAATAATCCTTATAATTGTTATCTTCCCTCGAATGTGATTCGGCTATAGGAGCTGTATGGTGGCACGTCTCGATATCGTGTATGATATATTTATCAGTATCCAGTCTAACAACATGTGTATCAGCAACATAGCTGCTGTTCAAGATGAAGGAATTCATCTGTGTAGTCTCAGCCATATCCTTCTGGTGTAAATCATAGGATTCAGTAAGATCACAGTCTTTCGGTCGTAAAGTTGTTGACTGATCCCTTGGATTACTAGAATTGTTGGCAGCATTCCAACAGGAGGATTTATTACTCCCTTTATCGCATCCTTTAAGATCGCCCGC
Source organism: Cepaea hortensis (assembly GCA_963921405.1). Lineage (NCBI taxonomy): Eukaryota > Metazoa > Mollusca > Gastropoda > Stylommatophora > Helicidae > Cepaea > Cepaea hortensis. The sequence continues at coordinate 83,895,401 of OY992879.1, forward strand.
AGAAAGGACGTCTCCAACATAATCAGCAGGTTCATGACAAGATTGCGTAAAGATACTCTGCTGCTTCCGTGGATTGTCACAATCAGTCAAATGCCCACTGGAAATTGATTCTTCATTTGTTGAAAAGGTCTCATTTCTACTCATCACCGTGGACACAGTACATGTTGATAGTTTCCTGAACATCTTAGCGTGTTCTTTGAGACTCCGAAGAATCAACGAGTACATCACAATCAGACTCGTAGCTAGAGTTATGAAACAAATAAACAGAACGCCGTTGTAAATCAGCGGGACAGTGGTCAGCTTCGCCTGGTCAGAAATGGAGCAATCCGGTGCAGGGACTCCGGGAAATCCTGTCTCTATAGTTCCGATTCCATAGACATAAATAGCAGGCGCGGAGAAGACGAGGGAAACTGCCATGATGGGGATTACAGATAGTAGAGCCTGATAAGGCGTCATCTGGGGTTTTAGAGGCATCCGGACTTTCCTGTAGCGGTCGACAGCAATGACAATAAGTGTACAAATGGAGCTCATGGTGGTGAACGAGTTGATAAACCTGTGGATAAACAAACAGACACCAGGTAATGATGAGGGACCTAAGACTTCATTTGCATCAATCTGTATCAAGGAACACGCTACACGTTTATTGTGTGTAACATACATTCAAAGTAGCGTTTTCCCGTTGGGAATTTGATTGATGAAGACACTACGAAGATACATCAAAGTTTTCAAAGCAATACATTGTGCAATATATTATTTATGTTTACATTATTCAAATATATAAATGGTCGTGTCGCGGTGACACAGTAGACTGTCAAGGCTTGAATGGCGGCCAGATAGAATTAAAAGAGTGACTAAGTGCACCAGAACATGGAATTAGAAGAAGGTAATAAAATTAGCACGATGGAGCACTTAGACGGAACGAAGGAGAAGTCACAAGTGCGTATATTGACAACCAAACGGTTGTCGTGAGTCAGTTGTTGGCCAGTCACGACAGGACTCACATGTAGCAGGCAGATATGAACATTGTACCTTCAACGCATGCACACACTCCACTCACATGAGGACACGGCACGTTACATCGCAACTCCTTACACGATCAGGCATCGAACGAAGATGGATTTAGCCGGTGAAGAAATCTAGCACTTCGGGCATCGGCAGGTCGCCCAGAGGTTGGAATAACGGATGCAGGCCGACGAGGTGTCATGCATGAATCGATTGTAGCTTCAGACACACGAGTGGGATAGTGCGAACGCTTCTTGCACCAGGTAACATCAGATTAACCTAGACATTTCGGACTGTAGCCGGGTTGACAGTGCATGATGTGGGAATGATGAAGGAATGTTAGACGGGTGTGAGGGCCTGAATGCATAAGCATCATCAACATGTGAGTACTTCATTCATGTCTTGCCAATGGTCAATATACTATTGCTCATCACTGCACCGGAGCTTACTCAAGTTCTTTTGAGTGTTATGGTTGTCTTGTTATCGACTGATGTAGGCAGGTACATACACACTCAGTGTACAGCTCACTCATAAATCATACGAGCCAGAGCGCAGAGACAGCTGATACCACAGTACAGCCACCAGCTCTGTGATACAGTAGACAATGCGTGTATCTACCAAGTTAGTGGTCCGTGTTCAACACTCTACACTGGCAGGATTCTGTTTACTCACTGGTACGGCTTCAGGGTTGAATGTCAGGATCCAGAGTGTGTAAGTTCACTCTAATCACTGTTGAAAAGTGCGGATAGCCTTGTGCAGGAAGCATTCTTTCGACCGCCTCTGGGAGAGAAAGGTATCTACTAAATAGAACACTTGAGCTGAGACCGTGGTAGAGGTTAGACGTCTCAGATTCATTGTTCGCAATGGCAAGATTTATATTGCCGCTATTTTTATATAGTTATAGGAGTTCATAGTTATAGAGTGTTTAAAAAAAGTATACTTGGTGAGAATGAAATTCTTAATTCAATGATAGAATAAAAAATGTGAAACTGTACGGCGTTTTGTTAAGTACTTATAGATAATGTGTCACTCTGTAATTCCGGAATGGTAGAAGAAGGATGTGAGAGAGCCAAAATCATTATAAACAGTCATTCAATAATAGTCAGCAAATCTGTACCATGACAACTTGAGGACACACCTTGGTAGGGACTATCGTGAGCCACACGTTATACTAGACCGGCATCAATCTATTGATGATAAGATCAAAACCATGTCATACCAGGAGGAACACCATCAATAGACTCGCCCAAAGCATCAAGGAAGAAGGTCTGTGGAGAAACATAAATTCCCGCACCATGTGTCTTGGCGCGTGATGCTCATGAGATTTTCAAAGACCAGAGGAGCTCTCAGGTCGGCCCGGCCTCAATACAGGAACCAGAATAAATTCTTCTGTACGTGTAAAATCAATACATTTTGTTTTTGTGTTCGCTCGCTTTGAATTCAAGTGTAGTCCAAACATATGCAACTACTTCTAGTGCACTGGACTAATTTTTGCGTGTGGATTAACTTTCCATATTACAAGTGTCCCTCGCCATCAGGCGAACTTACTCACGAGCTGGTTACATCATCTCGCTTTGTATCCCCATTTTCTGACGTGCATCTGGTTGATATTATTCCATTATAACTAAATGTCCGAACCATTTAATTCGTTGGTGTTTCATAATCAGTGTTATCCCTACACTTGTTCTTAGTCTCTCATTTGCCTCTCTTTCTACTACTTTTTTCAGCTGCGTTTCTTATTTATCTCATCAGAAATAATGCAATTTTACGCCCGTGTGCTTCTAGAAGTGTCAATGTTTAAAATTAATAAAACATCGTTGGAACGAATAAAAGGTCTATCGGCTTCTTGTTTGTATACACGTGTTATACTATAGTATCAACGATAACGTCTTCTTTCCATGTGGCTCTAGGAGTAGAAGCAATGTCATAATAAAGCTGATGTCTGTTGTTGTTGTGTTTTTTTTTTCGTTCGCACGTTATCAGTTATCAGTTTGGCTATCGTAATTGCACTCTGGACAGGTCCATAGGTGCTCAGATCCTCCCCCAGCATTTGCATCAGCGTCCAGTGGCTAATAGTGCCAGTTTTGTGTTGGTTGACGAGGCCCCTCGTTTTCCCTCTGGACAATGATGTGGATTCACTGACGTCAAAGTTCTCTGTTCTCGACATCTCATTAAGGGTGTTAATAACATCGGCGCGATCCATGGGCTGGCCATCAGCAGGGGATGCAGAGCCGGCCAATTTATCAGCTCGTTCAATTCCCTCGACTCCCGCATGTCCCGAGATGAAGAAGAAGGTGACCTTACGGACAACGGACTTCCGCAGCGAATCAGTCCACTGTCTACGTACAGATCCTGCATCGACCCTCCGAATCATGCTCATTGAATCACTTAGTACACACACATTGGTATAATGCTGTGATTCCAGCCACATAAAAGCTTGTGTTACTGCCATCAGTTCCATCGTTATGCTGTTCGTGGTCGCGGAGTGGGCACCACTGGTATCTTGAACGGTTCGGCCCGCTGAACGGGCTGTAAATGCTCACGCACTTCTCTGCTTAACAACAGATCCAACTGTTTAGATTAGCACTTCGGTGTTGTCTGAGTGTTCATTGATGAGCGAGTTGACCTCTGCATTGATAGCGGCAGGGTTCTGCCTTCTGCACCGTCTGTCAAGTGTGATAATGCAGGAGAAGTTGCACTTAAAAGCTGGAGAACAGTCACCCATTCCTTGCCGGTGTTGATACTGATAGAACTGCAGACCTGTCTGATGACATCATCCGCTCGACCCATCCATGATTTGCCCCTCTTTAGCCTGTGGCCCTTTTCTCTGAATATATCTTCATGCAGAGGGTGCTGCTCATCTGCACTTATTTTTAAGTATGCACGAGCTCTCCAGATCTTGATCCTGTGTTCCATTGTCGAGAAGTCAAGGAGGTATCTCACTGCTACACAGCTGGTGTCTCTCGTGCAGCCCAAAATGATGCGCATGGCTTTGTTTTGTACCTTTTCAAGTCTTCCAATCTGTGTAGGGCTGAGAGTGAGGATGGCCAGGGCATACTCGATTGGTGAAAGTACCAGTCCTTGGAATAGAAGTACTAACAATCTTTGCTCATTATTGGCAGTTGCCATGACTCTCATTGCTGACAAACCTTTTCGAGCTTCGTTATGACATAATCAACATGATCTCTGAATGACAGGCTACGATCAAACCTCACGCTAAGATATGTAATCGACTGGGTTCTGCTCAAAATACTCCCATCCATCCTCACTGCCGGCAGGTCTGTTTTCACAATATGGTTGTTTAGGGAGAACCATGTAACCGATGTCTTTGTAGGGTTGACAAGGGCATCGACATCAGCACACCATGAGGAAATTCGATCTAGTTCGCCCTGCATATCATTGGCAACCGCCTGTCTATCTCGACCCTGTCGATACACGAGAATGTCGTCAGCAAATGACAAGAGTCCTACCCCTCCCGTCCAACTGTTGTTCAGTGATCGGCACCGTATACACGTTGAATAGTACTGGTGACAGTGATGAACCTTACGGCAATCCTGGACATATTGTTGTCGGCTCAGAAGACCAACTCCCACATCTTAGGACTACCTTCCTCTGGAACAGAACTGCAGCTATCCATCGTATAAGGTGGGGGTACACTTTCAGTCTGAGAAGGGTTTGCATCAAGTACTTTATTGTATGCGTCCTCTAAGTCTATGGCAGCCACACATGTTTCTTCTCTGCTCTGAAACCCTTCATTAACGTCCTGAGCAAAGACCGCCGCATTCAGCCACTACTCTTTGTTGAATCTGTATCCTCCAAGTGTGGGCGGGAAGCAGCTGAGTTGTTCCAAGTCACAAGCAAGTCTGTGTGCTACAATTTTCTCCAGTAGCTTGCAAGCACTGTTCTGCATTGTTTTGATTCTGTAGCCGCTTATCTTGGAATGCTCGTTGTGAGGTTTTGGCAGTGGTAACAAGTAGCTGTGTAGCCATTCCTCTTTGACCAGGCCCCTTTGGATACTGGTGTTAAATTCTCTGGACAATTCTTCCATGTCATCATCTGACATCGTCTGTAGGTACTCATATCGGACGCCGTCTGGGCCTGGTGCAGTGTTGGGTGATTTCTTGAGCATTGCGCGGGATTACAAATTCTTCACCCGTCCCGGCCTCCTCGCACAACTGAGAGAGTGTTGTTGTGGTCCTCTGTCTGGTGACCTCGTCTTTCCGATCAGTCTGCTCTAAGTAGTGTGCAAGGGGTGCCTTCGCTTTATCCGCATCCGACTTTTTCCATGTAAGGTCTGTGCCTTGAAAGTCTGGAATACCCCTACGTTGTGCAGCACCGTTCATGCTCTTATGGAGGCGCCAGAATGTCGTGAGAGACCGCTCGGAGTACACCTTCATGCAGAACTCATCCCATTTTTCGGCCTTGGCCTGTTTGGCGCATGATTTGAATAAGGTCGTCGTCCTATGGACCTCAGTCTTCAGGTTCACCAACTCACCCTGTGGCATGTTAGCCTTGCTGGCTTTTTGCCAGTCTTTGTCAGCCTGTCTCTTTCCCAGCCATGCGCTCTCGAACTCATCGTTCCACTATGGTGGTTGCAACCATCTTCCTTGTCTCCTGCGGGAGGAGGTTAGTTTTCTTCTTCTGATCTTGCTTAAGACGTCTTGAACTGTGGTGTCATACGAGAAGGCATTTGTCTTGTTTCCGTGACTCCTGGCCCTGTCTTTCTCGATCAAGATGACGCAAGGGTAGTGATCACTGTCATGGTATCCCAATGTGTCCCACCGGCACCTTGGTGCGATGGTGGGTGACACCAGGGCCAAGTCAATGGCACTGTCAGAATCACCTGGTCGGGTGGCCATTCTAGTGACCTTCCCATCATTCAGACAGACTAGGGCAGCAGATACCAGGGCATCCTCCAGATCTTCTCCTTGTCTATTGGTGATGTTATTCCCCCATTGACTGCCTCTGGCCTTGAAGTCCCCGCAGTAGATGATATGCCTTTCCTCCATAGCGAACAATCTCTGCCACTGTCGAACGTCGGCCTTCCCGTTATACGCAAAGACGTTCACAATTACAAGTTGCACTGGCGCCATTATTCTTATTGCCTGCACTTTCAGGGCATCAATGTTCCAGGCGGGCATATCGACCTTAGACATCAGTTTGTTGTCTCGTACCAGAATGGTCTGGCCGAGGTGCCGCCTGTTACAAAAGCCATGAAACCCCCCAAAATTGGCTACACCGTCGAAAAGCTCTGTTTCTTGTAAAACCACATTGTCGTTTCCGTAGAGTAGTTTTTCAAGAATGGGTCGGTATTGATTAAGTGATGCACAGTTCCAGTACAGTACTCGAACGTGTCTGAAGCCCAAACTGTGACACTTTAACCGCGTTCTACGGGCGCCGGCTCGTTTACCACGTCGTGTCATTGTCGGGCGTCGTCTGGTCGTCATGTTAGGATTAACTATCGCCACCGGGCGCCGATGATACATCGAAGGGAGTCCGGGTGTGCGTGCACGAACTCCGTTGCAACGGTCCGAACTCCATTTCACCTCTTGATTGAATACTAATACTACTACTACTACTACTACTACTACTACTACTACTACTACTACTACTACTACTACTACTACTACTACTACTACTACTACTACTACTACTACTACTACTACTACTACTACTAGTAGTAGTAGTAGTAGTAGTAGTAGTAGTAGTAGTAGTAGTAGTAGTAGTAGTAGTAGTAGTAGTAGTAGTGATGGTGGTGGTGGTGGTGGCGGCAGTAGTAGTAGCAGAAGAAGAAAAAGAAGAAGAAGAAGAAGAAGAAGAAGAAGAAGAAGAAGAAGAAGAAGAAGAAGAAGAAGAAGAAGAAGAAGAAGAAGAAGAAGAAGAAGAAGAAGAAGAAGAAGAAGAAGAAGAAGAAGAAGGAGGAGGAGGAGGAGGAGGAGGAGGAGGAGGAGGAGGAAGAGGAGGAGGAGGTCAGCTCTTATATTTACCTCATCGCCTTGCACAGAGCTGGAGAATGAAACTTGAAATGCAACGTTAGGTCAATAATTTCCGCCGACAGACCTAAGGTGCAGCTCAGAAGGTCAAGGACAGCCAACAACCAGATAAAAAAATTCTGCGGATTACGTTTTAACCGGAAACCAAACACGTAGAACACAAGCGAGTTTCCGATGATTCCAATTACTATTAGCAATCCGATGTAGGCTGTACAGGGAATCAGTGCCTTATTAAATCTCCTGTTTGCTTCTTCAATATTTTCTAAGTGGTTTATAGCAGTAATATTATTGTCCATCATTTCTTCATTGTTCAGATTCGTTGTGATATCGTTAGTCATGAAGCTGTCGTTGTAAGACGAGGCAGCAATAACTGCTGGAACAAAGGCACCCATCTGAAGAATCGCCATGACAAGTTTAACTAAACACTTGAGCATCATTGTGACTTTACTGTTCACAGGTTCAATGATGTAACTGCTTAAGCTGCAGTTGACTGGAATGTTCCTGGAATTTTCACTTATTTATTTGTAAACTTGTTAAACTTTAAAGTATAGTTAAAGTTAGTTGCATATCGTTTACAGGACGTTGTTGTCCCCAGTGTTTTTGGCCGTGTGTGATTTTTTAGCAAGTTTACGTGCAGTAGTTTGTCATTGCTTTCTGAACGAAAAACATACTACAAGAGTTTTAACCGAAAATCCGTTGGCTTTACAGTTGTTCAATTCAAATATAATAAAAATTCTGGCATATTTCTAAATTCCTACGATGACTGCAAAAGCAATTAGACCGTTTCATTCACACATGATCTAAATCATATTTTAATACTCAGCTGTAATTTCACAATTCACTCTTGGATGTGAAAGTTTTATGGATATTAGAATTACATCTACAAGAATTACTTCACAATCAATTGTGACAATTCTAATCGTAACATGAAAGCCTCGCTAAACTTTAGCCATAGCTAAACAATCCACGAAATGCTATGGAAGATCCGTGTTTACTCTAATCACGTGTACCAGAACGTCTTCCACAATTCCAAGCAGCTACATCACAATCCACTTCTAGTCATAACATTGTTCAGTCATTATAATATCCAGAACTGTGCTGGAATCATATGTTTTGAACCACCTCAATAATAACCAAGGCAGAGACAGCAGGTAAAATCAGGTGACATTGTTTGTTCTTATATCGGATCAGATAATCACAACATGGAAGTCTTGCCTAATTCCCAACTATAACTCTACATCCACCGCTGTCTGTCACAGTTCTGTGTTTATTCTAACAACATATGCTAGAAATACTTCCATAACCCTAATCTATCATTTCATATTCCACTTTTGGCTGAAAAAACTCTATGGCACTTCTAATCCTTTTAAAAATGAAAATCTTGTTAATTCCCAGATATAACTCCACATAACCGCGCTGGGTTGCATTCACACATATAATCGAAATAAAAGGGCAAATTCCCAACATTGTGCCGAAATAAGCTGCTATTGTAACAATGGAACACTGATATGATTTGGAAGTTGTCTGAAGTCGCAGCTAGGCGTTTGACTATATTGCATCTTCCGCGTGAGTACTTGTGAATACTCGTTCATCAAAGTCACGGTTTGTGTATCCGGTTGCAGTCGGGTCTTCCTGGTAACGTGTTTAACTCTCAGATATCTGTAACCGGAAAAACACGTCTAAGTTAAGTGTGCAATTAATATGTTCATGGCACGACAACAGAAATGAGATTCATTAGAAGAATACTCCGTGTATCAAGTAGAGAGAAAATCAGAAGAGGAAAAAAAATCACTAAAGTGGGGGATTTAGAAGCGCTAGATTTCATATGAAAATAGCAAGTTAAAAGATTTGGCTATATAAGTAGGTTACCACCAAGCATTATACCACAACAAGCAATGATGTACAGACCAAATGGAAGCAGAAGAAGAGACCGACCATGTAAACAATGGACACAGGGAATAACAGAGTCCATGGAAATCACGATAATTGAAGCTCATAAGCAGGCACTCTTCCACTGTCGACGCCGCAAGGTACAAGAGGAACAAGATGAAATGAGATGAGATTAGATGGCAGTAATCCGACATATAAACATAAAGATTATAATAAAGTTGGAACTGAATTAAACTGAGTGGAGAACCTACATCAAAGTACACAGGACATTCATATACGTGCTATGTCCTAATCTTCAACAGCCAACGAAGAATCGCAATATTAATGGTACCAGTTGCAGTATGGTAGTGTTTAACCTTTTCTCGGAGATCTGAGTGTTGGTCAGATCCTCTGGTTACTCCCTGCAACACCATACTCTCCAGGCCATGGTGATGCATCTGTTCCTCCACACTTTACACATGATCCCATTGGGCCATGACCACGTCAATCGTATCACAGAGTTGGAGTGAAAGACAAATATACAGGCATATTGGAGAACAGAGGGCTCTGAAGGTATATACGTAAACTCATGCATGGATTTAATTGATGAATAGACAGACACACTAGCTAACTGACTGGCAGCAAGCAGACATATGTGGGCAGGTAGGCAGGCACACAGACATACAGGTAGGTTGGTTGGTTAATACTAGGTTACTAGGTAGGTATGTTCATTCATTGGTTGTTATGTTGGTAGGTAAGTAAGAAGGCATGCATACTGGTAGGTAGGTAGAATGCTAGGTGGGTAGATAGGTAGATATATAGGTTCTTGAGTTAATAGGTAAGCAGGTAGGTAGGTTGGTAGGTAGGAAGGTATGTATGTTGGTATGTAGGTAGCAAGTAGGTAGGTAGGTAGGTAAGTAGATAAATAGTGGTACAGAACAAATTTCCGTGCCACAAGGCGGAATGTGTATAGAGTTGACTTTACGCGTTAAAACCATGTTCAGGCCACGACGCGGGCTGTGTATAAAACTGTCTTTACGCGTTAAAACCATGTTCAGGCCACGAGGCGGACTGTGTATAGAAATGTCGGCACTCTTCCGACAGACGGGTCTAAATAGTTCTGCAGTGAATAAGTGATTAGGGTTAGGGTTAGGGTTAGTGTTAGTTATATAAAATTATTCACTGCAGAACTATTTAGACCCGTCTGTCGGAAGAGTGCCGAAATGTCTTTACACGTTAAAACCATGTTCAGGCCACGAGGCAGACTGTATATAGAGATGTCCTTAAACGTTGAAAAAGGAGTAATGAGTATATGGTGCTAGCCGCAATTATTAAACCACTCAGAATTCCATAAATAACGTGGTCAATATCACGCCTCCACCGCCGCCTTTACTTCCCAGAACATTTCCTAGTGCCCGTTTTCGTGACTCATGTTGACCTGGTTCCATGCACAGCGTGGACTTTAACAAAAATAAAAATATGCCTTTAAAATTATTAAAATTTAAAATATTTAAAGATAAACATTATTTAAAATATGCTGGTATAACATCATCATCATCATCATCATCATCATCATCATCATCATCATCATCATCATCATCATCATCATCATCATCATCATCACCAACTTATACTTTTGCCGTCAAGCTCCGTGGGGAGGAATAATTGGCCTTCCAGCTCTCGTCACAGATGATCTTTGATGTAGGGCCAGTGGTGGTAGTCGATGATGTTGCATTCTAACGAGATCCCCAAACCACTTGATCTTCTGTCTTTTAATAAATATGGCACAAGGTGTCGATCCCACTGTCTGGTATATATAAAAAACAAAAAATTCCCGATTAAGGATAGTGGATCGTACACCTTCTCTGCTCGGACAAGGGCGAATTGCTCTTGGATCCATGCACACTTTGTACGTGTGTAAAATCCCTCAGCAGATGGAACTCGAAAAGATCACACCGTATAGACCCCCTTCCTTGGCTACATTTCACAATGGGAAAGCCTATCCACAGAAGAATATGTGATTCTGGTACACAAAAACACAGAACTGATCCACAACACTTGTCATCGTGTGAGATGGCCAAATATGACCACCCACGCTTATCTGTATGGCACATGATGATGATTATTCTGGTTGCACACAGATGAATCCGCACCTGTGCTACGGATTTCGTGCATTGTGCTAAAAATCTCATTGTTTGATATATGGGAGGAAACTGGGGCACTTATAAAGATATACTCGTGCAATGAACACACTGCAATAAGAACACACTGCAATGAACAGTGAACCAAACTGAACCTGAACCAAAACTGCTAGATACGTAATAATAAAACTATGCTTACCACGTCCACCTTAATGTAGAGCTAAACCAAATAATACAAGAACAATCCAGGTTTTACGTAGACATGATTTCACTTCCTGGGCCATGCAGACTGACCTTTAGCATCCATCTCATTACACGGAAAGTGTGCAGGAGGGAGCACTGAGAACTCATCATTATCATCAAGTACCATGCCAGCTGGCGTAGGCGTTCATGACTCTCCACAGATCTTTGTCTTTGGTTTTCTTCTTATGATATTCCTCCATACCACCGTCTCAATCCATTCAGCATAATTTCTCTTAATCTGCCTCTCTTCCCCTCGATCTTTCCAGTTGTCACGATTTTCTACTATGCCTCTCTTCTCATCACATGACAAAAAAGCTGCTTTCCTCTTTCTTATTGTTGTATATAATGTTCCGGTTTCATTATCCTCTTTCAGGCAATCGTTGTTAATTACTTTGGCAGTTCAAGGAATTCGCAACATTCGTCTCAGGAACTACGTCTCTTATGCTTCCAAGTTCTTCCTAATTTGTTCATTTAATTTCTAAGATTCACTGCCATACAACAAAATAGGTTCTGTATAGCACGTCAGCACTCTCTTTCTTACATTAAATGATAGTGACTTATTGCATTAGCTACACTTCATTTTCTTAAATGCTGCTTTTGCTTGCCCTATTCTGCTATCCTGTACAGTGAAAGTATTTTCAGAAATATTGAAGATATGAAAGGAATCAACATTGGGGGAAGATGCATCAATAACATTAGATATGCAGTTGATACAGTCTTGATTGCAGACAATGAACAGGACCTGCAACATTTAGTAGATGCGGTTGTTACACACAGTGAACAACTAGGGTTAGAATTAAATTGTAAAAAGACACAGATTATGGTCATCGCTAGGAAGAGCGAAACACCAAAATGTAATATACAAGTAAATGGGAATATTCTTCAACAAGTGAATGGGTACAATTATCTCGGAACAGTAAAAATATCTGATGGGAGATACCTTGACGAGATTAGAACAAGAATCGTCATGGCAAAAGTAGCCTTTAGCAACATGAAAAACATACTGACCAATAAAAAGATGTCAATTGAAACGAGAAAAAGAGTGTTGAGATGCTACATAGAACCTGTACTTTTATGTAGATGTGAAGCTTGGACAATGAGCAGTCAGGCTGAAAAACATCTGATGGCTGTAGAAATGTGGTTTCTGAGGAAAATTCAAAGAATACCATGGACAGCCAGAAAGACCAATGAACAAGTCCTACAAGAAACAAATGAAGATCGTAAACTGGTTAGAGACATTAAACATAGACAGTCACAATTTTTTGGGCATGTTATGAGAAGAAATGATTTGGAGAACTTAGTGACAACTGGTAAGATCGAGGGGGACAGACCAAGGGGAAGACCTAGAAGCAAGTATCTGGATGGCTTGGCCTTGTGGCATGGTCGAGACAGAAACACGGAGCTGATCCACGACTCTGGTGATCGAGTGAGATGGCAGAACATGATCGCCCACGCTTACCGGCATGGCACATGATGGATGGATGGATGGATTCTGCTCTTAATCTATGTTGTACATCGTCCACCTGATGTTATAATATCCCTAGGTTTTTAAATATATCCACTTAGTTAAGAAGTTTCCTTTCTATTTCCATTTCACATTTGGGTGTCACCTTTTTCTTTGATATCACCATTGTTGCTGTTTTCTTGCTATTGAAGGCGAGTCCTTTCTTGGCACTCTCTGTTACTACAATGTCCAACAATTGTTGTAAATCTTTCGCATTATCTGCCATAAATACTGTGTCATCTACAATCTGTGTTTTGTTTATAGGATAATCTCCGATTAGCTTTCATGGCTTCTCTTTAATCTCTCTCATGATTACTTCGCTGTAAAGGGAGAAGAGATCCGGTGACAAGACACATCCCTGTCGCACTCCTAGCTTTGTTTGTTCACAATTGCCCTCTTTATTTCTCATTTTAATTGCTGCTACTTGGTTCCTGTAACTAGGCTTCATTATTCTGAGATCTTTCCCATGAAGGTTAATATCTTCCAACATTTTAATCTGTTCATCATGCTTTACTTTATCAAATGCTTTAGTATAATCGATGAAGCACAAATATATGTCTTTCTGTGTCTCTGTTGATCTTTCTATCAGTGTCCGTGATGTATATATTAAACTACTGAAGGTAAAACTTGCCAAGACATCAACAGCAGCTGAAACATGCTGGTGTTGACTGCAATGTCCTGCAAAGGATATACGAAAAGATGTATGTATTGAATTGTTTGTACCCTTTCTTTCCACAAATCAGTACTGTTCTTACCAATTTCCATTCTTACTTTCTTTCTTGTTCTTATTATAATTTTGAGCAGAAGTTTAGTGACATAGTTTATTAGGTTGATTGTACTTAAATCTTCGCATTCAATAACTCCTGTCTTTTTAGTGGAGCTATAAATACAGATTTCAATATATCATTCGGTAAATATCCACTGCTGTAAATATCATTCAACATTTTAGTTAATATGTCTACTCCTAATTCTCCCAGTACTTCTAATTCTTCTATTGTGATTCCACCTGGCCCAATTGTTTTTCCTTTCTTCATATGTTTTATAGCGTCAGCGACTTCTTCTTTTATAATTGGTTGACTTTGTAAGTTACTTTCTTCTGTTAATCCTTCCATTTCGCCATCATATAATTCTCTTACACACTCATTCCACCTCTTCATTACAGCACCTTCCTCCAATAATATCTTTTATTTTTTATTTATTTATTTTTAATTTTTTTTTAAATCTTTAATAAAAATGAATTCAATTTTCTTGCACTGCTAGTTTAACCAACCTCACTATCGCTGAGGGGCGTGGACCTGGCAAGACGTACTATTTATTCCACTACAAGTCGTTGTTGCCAGCGCTTGGCTGCAGAAGTTCGACTTTGAATGATATTTTCGGTCTGGGTCTTCGCTACAATATGGTGCGTCCACCCATCTGTAGCGCCACAGTTTGGGTGCCCTGTTCTTCCATGCTAGGGCCCCGGGTCGGCACGAGATCGTAACTGTTGTTTCGTCTCATTGTGAGGTTGCAATCTTATGGAGAGGTTTCGGTGTTACTGAGTTGTTCTTCTGGAGAGACGGTGACTCCCATTGCAGGCAAAGTTGGACTGTTTACTGCGTATCATTGTCCCACCCAGCATTACGCTTGTTCCATAGCCATAGTCGCAATGTTGTGTCCAGTATAGTAACGATGATAGACCTGGCTAATAAATACACCTTTCTGTGGTGTTTAGTTGGTCATGCGTTGAAGTACGCTTGTTCCTGCTGCGAGGCGCTGTCGTCATTTGGAGGTGACAGGTTCGAATCTCGGTCGGTAACTATAGCTTTCAATGTTCATGTTGTCTAGTGCGTTCTCTGGTCTCTCATCCTTACCTCTACTTCTTTGAGCGCCAAACAATACATGATTATGTTAATAGCACACTAAACTTAAGCGTATGTTTCCAATTACAAATACTTGACAATTGAACTCTTTACCAGGAAGACCTGTTGTGCAGCCGGATACATTCTTGATGAGCGAGTATGCGGAAGTGCTCACATGAAGTTGCAGTTATAGAGTGGTGTTAAAGTGTGGAGTTATAATGTGAAGTTATAGTGTGGAGTTATAGTGAATGAATCACCAAATAACGAGAGTGAGGAGTTATAGTTTTGAGTTATAGTGTGGAATTATAGTGTGGATTTATAGTGTGGAGTTATAGTGTTGAGTTATAGTGAGGAGTTATGGTGTGGAGATATAGTGTAGAGTTATAGTATGGAGTAATAGTGATTAGTTATAGTGTGGAGTTATTGTGTGGAGTTATTGTGTGGAGTTATTGTGAGGAGTTGTAGTTTTGAGTTATAGTGTGGAGTTATAGTGAGGAGTTATAATGTGGAGTTATAGTATAAAGTAATAGTGAGGAGTTATAGTGTGGAGTTATAGTGTGGGGTTATTGTGTGGAGTTATTGTGTGGAATTATTGCGAGGAGTTGCAGTCTGGAGTTATAGTGAGGGGTTATAGTGAGGAGTTATAGTGTGGAGTTATAGTGAGGAGTTATAGTGTGGAGTTATAGTGTGGGATTATGGTATGGAGTTATAGTGATAGTGTGGAGTTTTTGTGTGGAGTAATATTGAGGAGTTATAGTGTGAAGTTATAATGTGGAGTTATAGTGTGGAGTTATAGTGTGCAGTAATAGTGTGGAGTTATAGTGTGGAGTTATAGTGTGAAGTTATAATATGGAGTTATAGTGTGTAGTTACAGTGTTCAGTTATAGGTGAGATTATGGGAAGGTCTACATGTTTATATGATTAGAATCGGCACATAGTTTCCTCATCCAGCGGTGAATAACCATTTGGGGTACGCGTTGACGAAAGCCTGCATGTTTAGTAAGATATTCTCTGAGATCTCCGACCTCTGAACCAGAGAGCAGATTAGATGTGTTGTCGGTGCCATTATATATCTCTGCAGCTAGAAGTGGAGCGCGTAATCATCTTTACTGTGTTATTATTTATACTTCGAAACACACTCAGTGCGGGGAGCCGCTAACCTCAGTGGCTAACACTTGTGCCTGCCGGTCTGCTGGTAATGCGTTCGGTTCCAGAGTGTAATTTTCTTAGAGACTCCTTGGGATCGTCGTTGGAGCTACGGAGTTCTTGCTTTGTGTGATGCTTTCCGCTGGCCACCCTGCGGAAAGAGACGGACCATATTGGATAAAACCCGGTCCAATGAAGTTGATGGTCTTGCCTTGTAAACCGTTTCTTTTACCTGGAATCAAAGCATGACCTTGCTTTTACCTAATTTTAGTCTTGACCTGCCAACGGTCACTGCTTGGTATTAGCAAACGGCATCTATGTTTAACATATTGGTCATGTCACCATGGATCGATTACCACTTCCTTGTTCTTCTTTTCTTTATGTCCCATTTAAGTATAGGCTGTCAACCAAACACCACGCCTAGTCGTTCTCTTGTTTTGAGCTCAAGCGTAATCCATATACACTACTTCCAGTAGTAAATAAATAAATAAAATGTTTGCATATCCTTTACAGGACATCGCTGTAAACATCAGCATCGTTCAGCTGATTGTTGATTTCTTGGCAATATTACGCTCAGTAGTTTGCCATTGTTTTCTGAACGGCCGGCTCACATACCCCGTAAGTTACCGACGCTATTCGAACCACTGCTGATTCTCACCGTCGTCACGTTATTTACGAGAGTATACGAGATTACGGAGAAAAGTCGCTAACCTCTAGGCCAGGAATCCGGCTACTTCCAGTAGTGCTGGACTGAAATTTTGCGTGCTAGTTAACTTTCCCTATTAACAGTGACCCGCGCCATCAGGCGAACCCACTCCGACTTCAGAGGTCCTTGTAATTTACGTCGCCAAGTCAAGAACAAGAGGTCAACATTTTAGTCCAACTATCGGTGTAGGGGATGAACCCCTTACCTCGGCATCAGCACACTGGATGTTTAAGAATACCCGTTCTTATCCATTAGGCCTTGCTGACCCGCGGTGTATAATTATATACATATACTTACATTGATATCCACATTCACCTATGTCTGGAATTCTCTCTTCTCCGCGTGTTTTAGGTCTCCCGCTATTTCCCCTCCCCTGTGGGTTCCATACAAGAGAATATCTAGTTATACTGTTCTGACAAGAGAATGTCTAGTTATACTGTCCTTAGGTGGTCTCAATGAGTGTCCTCTCCAGCCCCAGAGTCGTTTCCTCACCTCTTGCATTACAGGGATTTATTTAGTTCTCTCCACGAACTCTGCATTGGAGATTTAGTCTCACTATTTTTCGCAGGCACCAGTTATTGAATTGGAATCAACGACTGGCAAGAGAAGGTCCACCAGAGAGACGAATGGAGACGGATTGTATCTGCAGCAAAGAACCTCAATGGCTCGGAACGCTGAAGAAGAAGAAGAAGAAGAAGAAGAAGAAGAAGAAGAAGAAGAAGAAGAAGAAGAAGAAGAAGAAGAAGAAGAAGAAGAAGAAGAAGAAGAAGAAGAAGAAGAAGAAGAAGAAGAAGAAGAAGAAGAAGAAGAAGAAGAAGAAGAAGAAGAAGAAGAAGAAGAAGAAGAAGAAGAAGAAGAAGAAGAAGAAGAAGAAGAAGAAGAAGAAGAAGAAGAAGAAGAAGAAGAAGAAGAAGAAGAAGAAGAAGAAGAAGAAGAAGAAGAAGAAGAAGAAGAAGAAGACCAGTTATTGAATCTTTGTACTTTATTATAAATTCTGAGAGTTGTTCTCCGTGTTTCTGGTCCATACAGTAGCACCGATTTAAGACTGCAGTTAAGAATTCTAAGTTTGGTGCTTAGTTTCTTCATTACTTCCTGGTTAGACTAAATTGTATCATTTTCTTTCAACCGTTCCGATCACTGCACTATTCAATGAGAAGCGGCCCACTGCAATAATTCAGGGAACAAGGAAGCGGATTGGTTGCCAAAACAGATTTCTTATACACAGTAACATGATTTTAACATGGCTTAAGAAACAGCTTTGGCGTCAGGGTTATGACGTTACGATGGCAGTGATATGAGCGAGGTCGGGTGAGGGGTCGATGCTAGCTCTCAACGTAAAATATTGGGACTAAATCACCAAATATAAAAAGTGGACACATCACAGTGAACCAAGCGCTGGTGAAAACATTCTGGCGCAGAATAGAACACATTGAAAAACCCGAGAACAGTAAAATTAGTCACTCTCTTGCATAAAAACACACAGGATGAGGGGTGGGGGGGGGGTGGGGGGTGGGGGGGGGTTAGATATAGAGGGAAACAGAAAACACACGGAGAAGAGATTTCCAGACAGAGATTAATAACATGGGGGAGGGGAGGGGAGGGACATAGAGGAGCATGGGATGACAAAACGTGGCATGCTTTGGCGTGTGTTGGTTATGTCACAATGTGGGATACAGTGCCGGAGAAAATCTTTTATAGGTGCCTCTTTCGTGACACAATGGACAAACGCCCACGTCATGAAAGAAACGCTTATCCAGTTTCAAGACAAGATCAGGGCAATGATTTTTCAATTACAAACAGGACACAACCGGTTGCGATATGATCTTGATATATGTTTTATTGTTTTTTACATTCGCTCGCTTAGAACTCAAGCGTTGTCCATACATGTGCTACTACTTCTAGTGCACTGAACTGATTTTTGCGTTTGTATTACCGCTCCCTATTAAAAGTGTCCACCCCCATCAGGCGAACCTACTCAGACTTAAGAGGTACTTGTAATTTACGTCACCAAGTCAAGGACGTGACATCAACATTATAATATAACAGACCGGTGTAGAGGTTGAATCCGCTACCTCGACATTAGCACACCGGATGTTTAAGAACGTACACTCTTATCCATTCGGCCGTGTTAACCTCCTTTTATAGGTTCACTGTTGGTTAATCAGATCTGTGTGTGTGTGGAAGTAGTCCCATTATAGTCACACAACTATTACAGCTTGTCCAGCTTGCAGTTGTCAGATCTGTGTGTGTGGAAGTAGTCCCATGATAGCCATACAGCTACTACAGTCCAGTCCAGCTTGCAGTTGTCAGATCTGTGTGTGTGGAAGTAGTCCCATGATAACCACACAACTACTACAACTCAGTCCAGCATGCAGTTGTCAGATCTGTGTGTGTGGACGTAGCAAAACAGAAATTTTTGGGTGCAATATTTCATTATTTTTTTTTTCTTTGGGTGTAGAGTCACACAAAGCAATTCGGCTGACTCGATGAACCACCTTGCAGCGACATACATCCACAGAGCTGAAGCTCTTATGTAGATATGACTACATAGTTGCACATGAAAATAAGAAGACAACATGTTTTAGTTTAAATGTATTGAAAGTCTTTAAAAATCATTGGAAAATATCACAATAAAATGATAAGGTTGCACAATAAAAAATGTTGCCCGTACAATTTATTTAATTATGGTTTTTGTTTCTATGTGAATGTAGTGAATACAGCAAGGAAAGAATTAAAGAGTCAACTTCATTTTCATAGGATTACGAATTGCGCCCGTGGGACCGTTTTACATTTGTCCTTTTCTACTACTAATAATATAAATAATACAATATATAAACAAGAAATAACAGCAACACATCGATAAACCAATATGACTGTTATAAATATAACAACAACACACTAAAATAAAACACTTATTTTTTCTTTTATAGTTTGACACCAACACATGAATAAAACACTGTGGGTTTTATACAGTTTGACAATAACACTTCAATAAAATAACGCTGTTCATACACTTGCATTACATTTGTCTTGATTAATTGCAATAAAGCCACTGAGTATTTCACTAGACATTCAAGCAAAAATGTGTGTGTGCTACCAAGCGCACAGTTGTGGCTAAAATATAGATATACACTGTAACTTGGGATCTAACCAAAGTAAAACAAGTATCCGAGTTCAAATATCTAGCATATTTGAAAAAAAGGAAATGATAGAAAAGACTATGAGAACTATAAACAGAATAAGAAATCGGCAAGAAAGGGTAGAGTTAAACATGAAATGCTAATAGGGCTGGGTACTAAGACCACAAGGAAGCTTCTTAAAGTCATCAGCACAGCTGGAAGAGAGGAATGATCCAACAGGGATGGCGTAAACAAGTGTTAATACTCAAAAGGATCGACTTCATGACACCGGGTTTTACCCCATAAGGGGCGCATCTCTGCAGGGAGTCCTACCGAAAGCGTCGCGCAAAGTACGAACTCCGAAGGTCCAGCGACGATCTACAGGAGTCTACAAGAAAATTTCACTCGTGAACCTAACGACATAGTCCGAATTCGAACCCACAACCTCCAGGAAGAGGCAGGCGAAGTAAGCAATTCACCCTGGAGACTCCCCGCAGAAAGGAAGAGACATGTTAGGAGACATGTTAGAAGCAAAGGGCTATCGACAGATTAGTCTACGCAGTTGTGCGGGAACATGAATGGGACTCGTCGCCATTACAGAGGCATGTGGGTGGAAGGCACATACACTTGATTTCTCAAGGTGAAGGATTATGAAAGTGCATATCTCATCATCATCATCATCGTCATCATCATCATCATCATCATCATCATCATCATCATCATCATCATCATCATCATCATCATCATCATCATCATCATCATCATCATCATCATCATCATCATCGTCATCATCATTATCATCATCATCATCATCATCATCATCAAGTGCATTGTCGACTGGCGTAGGCGATCATGCTTCTATACAATCTGCGATCTCCGACGGCCAGGATCTATTTCTGTGTTGATTCTCTCCCGGGCCATGACACAGGACTGTCGAGGCTGGTCTCCTTAGATCTACTGAAGATAAATCACGTTCAGCGTCAGGAAATATGGAGCGAGTTAACAACCCCCAGTCTTACGGAGTCCAAGGTTCGAAATCATCCGCGGGCGAATTGGAAGCAGGTCTCTTTGCTTTGATTTCTATGGATTGGTAGTGATGGGGGAGGGGTCGGATTAGTCACAATCACCTAATAAATGATAGGGTTGATTGCAACGCCCTGTGTTTGCTTTTTGTCGAAACACACACACACACACACGAGCACGCGCACACTCACGCACACAAACACTAACGGTCTGGTCTGGAGAGATTTACAGAGACATTTGATAAAGTATGCAAGTGGGGACTGAAAGCAACATTGCAAACATGTCACATGTGTGGAGAAAATACACAAGCTGAATCAGCCACTGCCATAAAAACAGAACCGCTTGATAAAGTTACACAGACAACCCAACAACACCACATTAATTTGAACAACGTGCACAAACAAATGGTGAAAACAAAAAAAGTCCAGTCGAAAATACGCATGTCCTTCTTTGCAGACGACCTCGCTGTATGGACGTGTGAAGAATAAATAAGCACAGCAAACAACAGAATGCAGCAAGCCTGATCAGTGAGAGAAGTGTGGACAAAGCATGGCTAGTAAGGATGAGTGTTGAGAAAACACCATGCACAGCGATCTCCCTTTTAAACAAAATACAGAACCCCAATCTAGTGGTGAATGGAGTTAATCACATCACCTCAATCTAGTGGTGAATGGAATAAAATATATCACCACAATCTAGTGGTGAATGTGGTAAATCGCAGCACCTCAATCTAGAGGTGAATGGAATAATTACCCCAATCTAGTGGTGAATGGAATAAAACATATTACTCCAAATTAGTGGTGAATGGAATAAAACATATTACTCCAAATTAGTTGTGTATGGAATAAAACATATTACTCCAAATTAGTGGTGAATGGAATAAAACATATTACTCCAATTTGATGGTGAATGGAATAAAACATATTACCCCAATTTAATGGTGAATGGAATAAAACATATTACCCCAATTTGATGGTGAATGGAATAAAACATATTACCCCAATTTGATGGTGAATGGAATAAAACATATTACCCCAATTTGATGGTGAATGGAATAAAACATATTACCCCAATTTGATGGTGAATGGAATAAAACATATTACCCCAATTTGATGGTGAATGGAATAAACCAAATAACACTAATCTAGTGGTGAATGGAATAAACCAAATAACACTAATCTAGTGGTGAATGGAATAAAAAATATTACCCAAATCTAATGGTCAATGGAATAAAACATAACACCTCAGTGTCAGGATCTCCATAGCCTGTAGGTGAAAGGCAACGTACGACAGTCAACACCACCGGCAGCAAGGTGTCGCCGAGTACAGGCTAGCCACGACAACCCCTGTTCTGAGAGAGCGAGCCAAATGTCCATATAATTTCAGATCATGACACCCAGTCTAATAGTGAAAGAAATTTAAAAAAAACACCCCAATCTAATGGTGAATAGAATAAAACATAACACCCCAATCTAATGGTGAATGAAATAAACCATAGCACTCCAATCTAGTAGTGAATGGAATAAAACATAGCACCCCAATCTAATGGTGAATGAAATAAACCATAGCACTCCAATCTAGTAGTGAATGGAATAAAACATAGCACCCCAATCCGATAGTGAATGGAATAAAACATAGCACCCCAATCTGATAGTGAATGGAATAAAACATAGCACCCCAATCTAATGGTGAATGGAATAAAACATAGCACCCCAATCTAATGGTGAATGGAATAAAACATAGCACCCCAATCTAATGGTGAATGGAATAAAACATAGCACCCCAATCTAATGGTGAATGGAATAAAACATAACACCCCAATCTGATAGTGAATTGAATAAAATATAACACCCCAATCTAATGGTGAATGGAATAAAACATAGTACCCCAATCTAATGGTAAATGGAATAAGTGCCCCACATCTATTTTCAGGGAGATACAATGGCATCGACAACATCTGTCGCAAATGGTGAGTGAGTGAGTGAGTGAGTGAGTGAGGTGAGTGAGTGAGTGAGTGAGTGAGTGAATGAGTGAGTGAGTGAGTGAGTGAGTGAGCGAGTGAGTGAGTGAGTGAGCGAGCGAGCGAGTGAGTGAGAGAGTGAGTCAGTCAGACAGTCAGTCAGTCAGTCAGTCAGTTAGTCGCGGTTCCCCATTATGCTCCGTTCCTCTGCCAGTGAATATCACACAAAATGTTCCTCACTGCCCTATGTGAACAACGGTATAGACAGGAGTATCGGCAAGCCAACAGCCCGCACAGATACACTGTGCATAATGCCGCCGCCAGAATGCCAACACAAAAGTCCTCCACGAGAAATACAGTTCATTATCGATGGAAACGGCAGTCACCAGAAATACTTCATTGACCCGGGTTTTATCCCATATTTCTCGGTCTCTTTCCGCAGGGCAACCCGCCGAAAGCGCCACACAAAGCACGAACTCGTAGCTTCAGTGACGACTCCCAGGAGTCTCCTGAAAAATGCACTCGTGAACCGAAAAGGCAAACTAGTCAATCCAGCAACAGCCGGCCGCTATCGTTCCGAACATGCAGTTCACGCTACAAACTGCAAACAGATGTAAAAGCATTCCACGCGAAGTTCACAGCTCACAGTGTCGCGCCACGCACTCACTCAGTAGCTGAGCGACGGAACCATAGCCTCCTTAGTCGCCTCTTACGACGTGCATGGTAGGCAACAGTGTTACTATTCTTTGCTCCCCCGTAAGGGCCCCGGCAACACACGGGCGTATATATATATATATATATATATATATATATATATATATATATATATATATATATATATATATATATATATATATATATATATATATATATATATTAGGGCTGCGACCGATTAATTTAAATTTATTAGTTCACTTTTGAAAAATTAACTATTAATTAATCGTTAATTTCGATTTAAGCAAAACAATTATAGTCATATATCTCACATTATAGTCGAATTTGTCAAAAATCGAAATAACACTGGATTGTCTTGTTCATATGTCATCTAATAACCAACTATGCAAACAGACGAGTATGTTGACAGTATTTGCTTCAAGTGAGGAGTGCGTCTTATTAACAATATAAACAGCAGAGCTGAACAATCGTTCATATGGAACTGAGGTAGCCGGTATGCACAGAATGGTCTTGGCAAGGAATGCCAATTTTGGATATCGATGTTCATTACGTTTCCATTTGTAAAGGGTGAACCGATTCAGCAACTTTCCTATCCATTTCAGACTCAATTAGTTTAATACTCTCTTCATTTGGTTCACGTATAGTTTCATTGTCAATGTCAGTATCATTCGTTGCAGCAGTCTCCATCTGCTCATCATGAACATTAACTGCTATTTGTTGTTCAATACGTGACCAAGTTCGTTCTTTTGCATCTTTTGACAAACATTTCAGGTATTTGTAGCGTGGATCAAGAGCTGTTGCAATCTGTAGTATTTACATGCTTGTCATATTAGCTACACGTTCACTGAAGTCATTAATACATGCTGAATTAAATTTAGCTATGTAGCCCGGATCATCATCGTGTACAGTCATATGCTTTGTCACCGATGATAGCAGTGGCAATACACAGCTACATGAAACATAATCTTGACCGCCAAGCAGGACCGTGGTCTGATAGAATAAGTCCAAAACTTTGACATATTTGAAAATCTTCTCCCAATCTGAACCTGACAGTTTTGGACCTTTGTATTGCTTCTTTTCATCTGACATGTAGACAGGTAATGCTTCTCTGATCTGTAGAAGACTCTGCAGCATAATAAACATACTGTTTCATCTTGTTGGTACATCTTGCTGCAGCTTACACAATGGTGACTCATTACAATTTTGCAACTCGATTGTGTTTGCAGCACTATGTTTAAAATGTCCGACAATTTTTCGACATCCGGTTCATTTGTATAAGTGATGGGAGAAAAGTTTTCGATTA
>OY992879.1:83927425-83964925 GCA_963921405.1 Cepaea hortensis
GTTAAACTTTAAAGTATAGTTAAAGTTAGTTGCATGTCGTTTACAGGACGTCGTAGTCAACACCATCATTGTTGGCCGTTTGTGATTTCTTAGCAAATTTACTTTCAGTAGTTTGGAATTGCTTTCTGAACCAACAAACATACTACAAGACTTTTAACCTAAACTTCCCTGGCCTTACAACTATTCAATTCAAATATAAAAAAAATTCTGACATATTCCAGAATTCCTGCGATAACTGCTAAAGCTATTATATTGTTCCATTCACATATGATTTAAATCATATTTGAATTCTTAGCTGTAACTTCACAGTTCACTCTTGGATGAAAAGGTGTTATGGATATTAGAATCACATGTACAAGAAATACTTCACAATCAACTACTAGCTGCAAAAATTGTGAAAATTCTAATCGTAATATGAAAGCCTGTCTGAACCTCATCCATAACTCGACAATCTGCAACCCCCTATGGAAGTTCTGAGTATATTCTAATCACGTGTATCAGAAGTACCTACATAATTCCAAGCTATGACTACACAATCCACTTCTAGTCATAACATAGGTCAGTCATTATTATATCCAGCGCTGTGCTGGAATCGTATGTTTTAAATCACCTCAATAATAACCCGGGCAGAGAAAGCAGGTAAAATCAGGTGACATTGTTTGTTCTTATATCGGATCGGGTAATCACAAAATGGAAGTCTTGCCTAATTCCCAGCAATAACTCTACACCCACCGCTGTCTATCACATTTCTGTGTTTATTATAACAACATATGCTAGAAATACTTCCATAACCCTAATCTATAATTTCATAATCCACCTTTGGCTGCAAAAACTCTATGACACTTCTAATCATTTAAAAATGAAAGTATTGTTAATTCCCAGCTATAACTCCACACTCCACGGCACTCTATAGAAGTTATGTGAATTTTTTAATCACATACTTTAGAAATGGGTCCATAACTCTAAGTCACAACTTCACAATCCAGTGCTGCATATGGCTAGGAAATTGCTTGGCTATGGGTTGCATTCACACACATATTAGAAATACTAGGATACATTCCCAACATGCCAAAATCAGTGCTAGTACAACAATGTAACGCTGGTGTGAATTCGCTCAAGATGTCTGAAGTCACAGCCAGGCGTTTGACTATAGTGCACCTTCCGCGTGAGTATTTATGTATATTCGCTTCTCAAAGTTACCGTTTGTGTATCCGGTTGCAGCTGAGGTTTACTGGTAACGCGTTAAAATGTCAAGTATCTGTAACTGGAAAAATACGCTTAAGTTATCTGAACAATTAACGTGTTCATGGCAAGACAACTGACATGGGATTCCCGAGAAGAATACAAGAATCAAGAAGAAAGAAACTCAGAAGTGAAAAAGTCAGGACTAAAGTTGGGGTTATAGCAGCGCTAGATTTCATCAGAAAATAGCAAGTTACATGGTTTGGCCATTTAACTATGTTACCAAATGTAAGCAGAAAACGAGGCTGACCATGTAAAATTTATAAATTTTTATCAAGTTGGAATTGAATTAAACTGATTGGAGAACTGATATCAAATCACTCAGGGCATTCACATACATGCTACGTTTTCATCTTCGACGGCCAGCGTAGAGTTACAATACTAATGGTACCAGTTGCAGTCTGATTTTGAGTCTGGCCTTTCATCGGAGATCTGAGTGTCGGCCAGATCCTCTGGTCACTCCCTGCAGCACCATACTCTGCAGGCCATGGTGAAGCATCTGTTCCTCCACGCTTTAAACATGATTCCAATGGACCCTGATCACGTCAATCGTATTATAGAGTTGGGGTGAAAGACAAATATATAGACAGACTGGAGAACGGAGGGGTCTGAAGGTATATACGTAGACTGATGCATGGATTTAATTGATGATTAGACAGACACACTAGCTAACTGACTGGCAGCAAGCAGACATGTAGGAAGGTAGGCAGACAGACATACATACAGGTGGGTAGATTGGTTGGTTAATAGGTAGGTCACTAGATAGGTATGTAGATTCGTTGGTTGTTAGGTTGGTAGATAAGTAAATAGGCATATATGTTGGTAGGTAGGTAAATCGCTAGGTATATGAGTAGGTTCCTTGGTTGTTAGGTAAATAAGTAGTCAGGTAGTATAATTAATATATTATTAATATGTAGGTAGATCGCTAGGTAGGTAGGTAGGTAGGTATGTAGATTCCTTGGTTATTAGGTAAGTTGGTAGGTAGGTAGGTAGGTAGGTAGTTAGGTAGGTAAGTAGAAAAGTTTGCATGTTGGTAAGAAAGTAGATAGGTAGGTAAGTGAGTAGATAGTGTCGTTGTAATACGACAGTAATCAAGAACAGAGCAAATGTTCAGGCCACGAGGAGGACTGTGTATAGAGTTGTCTTTACACGTTAAAACCATGTTCATGCCACGAGGAGGATTGTGTATAGAGTTGTCTTTACACGTTAAAACCATGTTCAGGCCACGAGGAGGATTGTGTATAGAATTGTCTTTACACGTTAAAACCATGTTCAGGCCGCGAGGAGGACTGTGTATAGAATTTTCTTTACACGTTAAAACCATGTTCAGGCCACGAGGAGGACTGTGTATAGAATTGTTTTTACATGTTAAAACCATGTTCAGGCCACGAGGAGGACTGTGTATAGAATTGTCTTTACACGTTAAAACCATGTTCAGGCCACGAGAGGCTGACTGTATATAGTATTGTCCTTAAACGTTAGAAAAGGAGTAATGAGTATATGGTACTAACCGCAAATATTCAACCACTCCGCACTCCATAAATAACATGGCCGCCGCCTTTACTTCCCAGAACATTTCCTAGTGCCCGTTTTCGTGACTCATGTCAACCTGGTTCCATGCACAGCGTGGACTTTAACAAAACTAAAAATATGTATTTAAAATTTTAAACATTTAAAATATTATTTACAAAAAAAATAAACATTTTTTAAAACATGCTGGTATATCATCATCTACTTCATAATCTTTTTCAACGTCCACTTTTGTCGTCAAGCGTCGTGGGGAGGAATAATTGGCTCTCCAGTGCCCGATGGGTGGCACTGGATAGTGTCATTCCGTGTGATTGTAAAATGTCTCTGATGTCGTCAGCCCATTTTCTTTTCGAGCGTCCTCTTGCTCTCATCGCAGATGATCTTTGGTGTAGGGCCAATGATGGTAGTTGATGGTGTTGCATTCAGTCGAGATGGCCAAAACACTTGATCTTCTGTCTTTCAATAAATGTGGCACAATGTTTTGATTCCACTGTCTGGTATATTTAATAAAAAATAATCCTGATCCTAAGATAGTGGATTGTACACCTTCTCTGCTCGGACAAGGCGAATTGCTCTAGGGCCTATGCACACGTTGTACGTGTGAAAAACCCCTCAGCGGATGGAAATTGAAAATATCACACCGTTGTCACAGTCTTAGATCGCTAGGGGATCTGGACTCGGGCTCATACAGGCAACAAACTCCGTGAGATACAATATAGCAACATTTATGTAATTTATATAATATATACAGTGCGCTGGCGAAGTGGGTTTTAACAAGCCCGCGCTCGACAAGTTGCGTATCACAGAGGTTGTACATCACACATGATTATAACAAACAATTCTAAGCAACTATCTAGCATATGTCTACGACCCCTAAATACACATGGGTCTGAACTATCAAGTCCCTCTAAGGTAAGCCCTGTTGCTTCCTCGATGTCCAGTCTGTCTCTGCCCTTTCACACGTGTCGCAATCCGACACGGGTGGTAACTCTATCCGAGTTTCTCGTGGACCCCGTAATAGGCGGGCCACATCAGTGTCCACGGGACAGTGGACCCACTGACCAGTCCTTCGAGAAGGCTGTGGATTACTCAAGCCTTCGAGTGACTCACTTCTTTCCCTTGAGCGGGAGTTGTAGTCCTTCGCCAGTGTCTCTTACTTTATGTCGGTTACCGCCCCTATGTGAGGCTGTGACAGGAGTCCCCCTCTTCCCCCTGATTAGATGGGTTATTATAAGGTAATTAGTTTTGTACTAATTCTGTCACAGAATCACATAAAGTCGGTGTTTGTAGTTTGGTGGATAGTAACTCGGCAACCTTCATGTCTGCATCAACACTCATGTATTCTCCGATACACCACTTCACGATGATTTGCTGAAGAGGTTTCTCTCTTCTGTGTCCTTAAAAATGCTTATCTGACCGAAGTTACGTGACGTTTCCTAGTTGTTTATACAACCCGCCCTTCTCAAGTATCCCATTGATACCAAGATAATTAAACTCTGTGTAATAGAGTATTAACAAGACAAAAGTCTTGGCTAATTAAGTGCACATGCAAATCTTGTCCTGTGTGTGCATTTGGATACACTTTTACTTTCGTATGTTGTATAATGCTGAATATGTAGTTATGCTGTTGTTTTATCCCATCTGACTACATGTGTCCCTGTTGGCTTGTTAGTGTATTGACTAATATGTTGCTGTTTCTAATAAAGTGAATGTATTTTAATTGTTAGTGTTCAGTATTGAGTTTTGTATAAAGTGTGTGCTCAATGTATGGTTTATCTCCAAGCGTCACGAGTTGGGATATCCTTTGTCATGAATTACCCCACTGTGTGTAATGCATGACAGGGCATTCCAAGCAGTGGCGCTTAGATGTAGTGTCTTAAATACTAAACCTGTATCAACAATTTAGACAAGTAACACATTTTACATAAAAGACGCAGACAAGTTAAAATAAATACGTTTTGCGTACAATTTGTCCGCTCACTATATCACTCTCTCATTTAATTCATTCACCCTGTCATTCACACATCTTTCATACAAAATAGTATTTCGTTAAAATATCTAAGTAAAGTTGAGGTAAGTCTTATTGCCCTTAGAAAAAAAAACGGATTAGGCGATATGTTCCCTTTAAGATAATAAGTACTTTTTGTACGAGTACTCAAAAAATGGTTCATAATTTAAATAGAGAAAATTTCTTAGGAAGGATATTTCGCTTATGAGTGGAAATACCTGTAATATTATGGTAGAAAATATACAAGTTACAGGTTGGCATATTTTATATACATAATTCAATTCAAGTATACTACATATTAAATACTACTAAATTAATTAACTAATTAACTAAATCCAACGATGATGTGTGCGTTGTCCTCCTGATGTCCGTGTGTCGTGCCATGAATGTTAACGGTTAATATGGCTGTATCTTGCATGTTGTAATCGACGTCGTTCTATTCCGGCTGTTTGCATAGTTTCTCAGCAACAGCAAATATACAATGTTCTTAATGTCGAGTACACAGTGTTCTTACTGCTTTGATGATCACTGTCTCAGCAACAGCAAATATACAATGTTCTTAATGTCGAGTACACAGTGTTCTTACTGCTTTCATGATCACTGTCAGTTCACTGGTTGAAATTATTTCACAGATAATGTCTCGCTCGGAATGTTTATAGAGCTTTGGTAATTGGTAGTATAGGGTTCTCAAAGTTTCATGTTCGTGGGTGTTATATGTAACCTATTCAATTGGGTGATATTACTTCTAAATGAAAGTTCTCTAGCAGGTGTAGAGGTACACTGTTCTATGTCACAGAATAATATATCACAGCTTCTTGTATGGCGAATTATTAATGTGCCTAATGTTAATCTGATGGTGCATTCGTTTGCCGCGATAAAATATCAGCAATAATGTTGTCAGTGCCTCTGATATGGCGGATTTCGAAGTCGAAATCTTGAAGAAGAAGACTCCATCTTTGTAAACGATGGTTTTTAGGAACACCTTGCTTAAGTACCAACAATGGCGAGTTATCGGTTAACACAACAAAATGGTAACCTAAGAGGAACTTAGATAATCGGCGTATACAAAATAGTAGACTCAATGCCTCCAATTCCACCGTGGAATAGTGGGTCTCTGCCTTGTTCAGCTTCCGGCTTACGTACAGTATAGGATGCCTCACCCCTTGCACTTCTTGCATTAGGCAGCCTCCAATTGCAATAGCGCTCGAATCTGTGGTCAAAATAAAGGGTATATCTATATTTGGTAGTGTTAATACTGGTGGGTTAGAAAAAATGTATTTCAATCTGCACATTGCATCCTCTAAGCGGGTACTTTTACAAAATTTTTCTGGATGATCTTTTGTTAACAGATTAGAAAAAACTGATGTAAGTTCTGCCCAGTTTGGTATAAATTTGGCATAATAGTTTATGAGACCTAATAAGCTTCTAACTTGTTTCTTTGTAGTTGGAACTTCTAAGTTGAGAATTTTCGATACAATTTTATCATCTGTCAAAAGTTTGCCTTCGGAAATCCTATGACCAAGGAAGTCTATCTGTTTATAGCCTATTTCAACCTTGGAAGGTTTGATAGTAAGTCCAAAAAGAAAGATTTGTTTAAAGACTTGTTGGAGTGTAAGTAAGTGAGAAGTCATGTTAGAAGAATGAATGCATATGTCATCAATATAAGATTGCACGTCCTTAATGCCGTGCAATAACAACCTAGTTAACCTGACAAATGTGGCGGGAGCGTTCTTGAGACCAAATGGAAGATATCTCCATTCGTACAACCCCAGAGGTGTAGCGAATGCTGTTATATGTCTTGAAGAAGGGTGTAGTGGTATCTGCCAGTAACCTTTCGCTAAATCAAGCTTAGAAAATAATGATGATTGAGACATATTCAAAATGAGGTCTTCACAGCTGTTCATTGGCTCAGCATCTGTTGTGGTTATCGTATTTAACCTTCTATAATCTATGCACAAACGAATCGTATGGTCCTTCTTTTTCACCAGGACTATAGGCGAAGAATACTGGGACATAGATTTCTGTATTATTCTATTTTTCTCTAAGTCCAAAATTTCTTTGTCTAAATTTGCTCTATAATGCAAAGGAATAGAATATGGTCTACATTTGATTGGTTTAAGATCTGTCAGCACAATTGAATGTATTATTTTGTCAGTCCGTCTAGGTTTGTTTGAGAAGATAGTTTTATAGTTGTTAAGGAGAGACAAAATGTCTTGTCGCTGCTGTTGTGTCAAAGTGTCAGAGATTTGTATGTCCTTCATACTACTGTCGTCATTCATAATTGGTACTGGAATTTTCGTATTGTCTACGTCCGTCTGATTTATTACTGATGCCATTGTTTGTAAATTGTCCTCAATGTCATTGTCGTCGTCGTCGAGACTAATAGTTGTCAAAATGTCGTCAAATTGGTCGTCGTTGTCGGTATCCCATATTGTCGGTACTGTAAATATGTTTTCGTCGTCTTCGTTGTCGCCACAATGAGTCGTTGACGATGCTTCGTTTGTCGAGGTGTCATTCAGTTGAGTAATTGTCGTTTCGTTTTTGTCATTTGTTATCTGCGTCTGCTTACTCGTGTCATTGTCTTTTATAGAATAGTATGGTTTTAACATATTTACATGGAATATTTTCAATTTTCCATTCATAGAAATTTCGTAGTCAACTTCCGAAATTCTTCTCACAATTTTAAATGGTCCCTGCCAAGAGGTTGATAGTAAATCTCTCTTGTCAGGTAGCAATAGTAAAATATCCTGATTTGGTTGTAATACAATCGTTTTCGCCCCTTTGTTGGCGTACTGCCTGTACCTAAAACCTTTCTCCTGTAATGATGTTCTGGCCAGTATACAGGATCGAATGATTTTGTCTCTGGTGTCAGTGACTAAATCATAGGTGGAAACTGGTAATTGGGTATTTACAGGTTGTGATATTATATCTTTGTAAATAGTGAGAGGTCCTCTTGGGTTCGCTCCATATATCAATTCGAACGGAGAGAACCCTGTGCTTGATTGTGGGACTTCTCTATATGCGAACAGCACCGTTGGGAGAAGTATATCCCAATCGGCTGGATTTTCAGCTGTCACTTTGGATAACATATGTTTCAGGTCCCCATTTAGTTTTTCGCAAATTCCATTCGCGGCCGGTCGATAGGGACTGGTGAAACATTGTTTTATGCCTAGTAACTTAGTTACCGATTGGGTGGCATTAGATATGAACTGTGTTCCCCTATCTGAAATTATTTTCTCCGGGAAGCCAAAACGGGAGAATATATGTACAAATACGTCCGTCACATCCTTAGAGGAGATAGATTTTAATGGAATCATTTCTGGCCATCTCGAACATAGATCCACAAGTGTAAAAATATATCTATTTCCTTTGTTTGAGATGTGGTTCAAAGGACCTACTAAATCAACTGCCACAATTTGAAATGGCCTCGAGGCAGTTGTGGTTGATTGAATTTCTGCCGTAGGATTCTTTCCCTTTTTGACCAGTTTCTGACATGTATCACATGATCTACAATAGGTTTTTATGTCTTGGCAAAATTTAGGCCAGTAAAATTGGCTCAGGACTCTGGCTCTAGTCGTTTCGTAACCCATATGACCTCCGAAAGGTGAATCATGGGCTATATTTAGTACTTTCTTACGATGTGATTGAGGTAGAACTACTTGCTGTATCGTGGTCTGATCTCTGGTATATAATCTAGTTAGAACATTGTTCTTTATTCTAAATGTCCATGAAGCATTTTTAGTCAATTTTGGCTTAAGTCCTACTAACCGAAAGTATTGTGAAAGTGTAGTATCTGCTTTTTGTTCTTCTACAAAATCAGTGGTGGTAGTGTTAGGTGATATGATTTCTAGTGACTCCTGAAGTTGGTCGGTGTGGGTTTTGTGTGTTGTCTGTCGTGTTACTACGTTAGTGTGTTGTGTGTGTTGTTGCACATTTACAGGCTTAGTAATTTGTGCATCGATGGCATCCTCAGTTCGAGGTTTTAAGTTGGTGGTATCATTGACAGATTCAACCGCTCCTGCATTCTGTACCTCGGTGAATTCATTTCGAATTACGTCATTGGTTGTCTCCCTTGTACTTTTGGCAGTTTGAGACGAGCACGCGTGGTGTTTCCCTTTAGAATCGCTGTTTGGGTTCTGGATACAGTTATTTTGTTCCCAATCTCTGATTTCCTTTTCAGAACAAGATCTTATGTTGGGCAGATTCCCAAGAATAATATCAGCGACAGGATTTTCTAGGACTGCGCATAATACTAGTCCTGATATAAACGATGTGCGAATTTCGACAAGTGCTAGGGGGTATCTTTCGATCGTGCCTGCGAATGTGCGACAAGTTACGTATTTGTGTGTGTAGTCTTTGTCGTTAACTAATGTTTTCTTAATTCCACAAAGAGTTGCCCCGGAATCGCGTATTAATGTGCACTGTTTGTTATTTACAAAACCTGTTGAGAAATTTAATTTGCCTGTTGATGATAAGGCTGCGTTGGCCATTTCGTTAGAAACTGGTATTGTGTGGCCGCATAACAATGTAGTATCAAGCTGAAATTTTCTACAGGTGTTACATTTATTGTCAGTGATGGTGTCAATGATTTGCACTGCATTTCCTAGCTCACTCAAACTTTCATTTTGGTTGTCACATTCGTTCAGTTGTTCAATCTCTTCATCTGAGGATGTCTCAATTAGTGCGGCATTGGCCTGCTTCATTATCTTTCGTCCTTCACAAAATTTTGAATAATGTCCAAAGCTGGAACAAAAATAGCATTTGACCGCTCTCTGATACGCATTTCTCTTGTTCTTTTGCTTTTCCACTATCATTTGGAGATGATGTGGATAATTCGGTGATTTGTCGCACATTGCGTACTCTTCGTGTGTCAGATGACAATACTGGCACTTGACTGGTTTTCTGAACTTAGAGTGTTTTTTGAATCTATTTTCAGTTGGTTTCGAGTATTTAGTGTTTGTAACTGCTGCTGTTTCATTTTGGCTAATGTTTAAATGGAAAATATCGCGGTTCGCTGTAAAAAATGCGCTCCCCTTGGCTTCTACCTCTTGGATAGTTTTACAATCCATTTGTTTCCAAAATTTAGAAAAAAGGTGTTGGAATTGTATTAATAATTTTGTCAATTATAATGAGTTCTTTTAGTTTGTCATGGTTGTTATTTGTTTTTGCTGAGGTTATCCACTTTGTACATATATCCTGAACTGTAGACACGTAGTCTATGAAGGTTTGATTAGGTTGTGGGGCTAATTTTGCGAACTGTTGTTGATAGCCTGCTGTATCTAGTGAGAAATGTTGAAGTATCCTTTGCTTTAAATAATCATAATCTTTCCTCATATCTTGTGGAACTGTCTCTATTACTTTTAAGGGCTCTAGTGCTAAATTTCTCATCAAAATAAATGACCAGTCGATTTTTGCGACCTTATGGTAGGTCATTAAACACTCAAAGTTTTCTAAGTACGCGCTGATAGTATCTCCTGAGCAGAATGCTTTAACGAGGCCTTTATATTTGTTGTATTTTTGTTCCTCTTCCTTACTTCTCATTTTGTTTACTGATATTTCTAGGTTGGAATCAATTTCCATTGGTTTAGTCTTATCTGTGTTTCTGCATTTAACTGGGCTTGTTTGGCCGCGGCTTCAAGCTCCATCTGTTTCTCTTGAGTCTGAAGTTGCATTTTCTTTTCCTCAGCTTGCAGTTGCGTTTTCTTCTCTTCAGCCTGCGGTTGCATTTTCTTCTCTTCTCGTTCCATTGCTCTTTCTTCTCGTGCAATATTTTCTGAATGTGTCTTCTGTGTCCATTCTGACAGTTTTTCCTCTTTATATCCTAATCTAATGCCTAACTCAATACATTGTTCTAACGTTGACATTTTGTCTTTTAGTTGTTGTTAACTTTACTGAAATTAAATCCCTTAGAAAATAGTTGGGAAATACAAAATTTAGTTATTTCCCTTAATGTTTACATGAGCAAATACACATGAAAAGTTTTGTTAGTTATGAGGTTATGAATATACATACAAATCAATGCAAAGCAACAATGTTACGTGAATGGAAGATGGTAAGTACCGCTTAGGGTTGCAATGAGCATGAAATGAAACTCATCTTATTTTCCATGAGCTCTCGAATGTAGTCTTGTTCTCTCGCCACTGTTGGAGGAAAGGATACGTACACCCGATAATTCGCGGAACAATCTGCTGTTGGAATCCAAAAAAAAATTAGTAACAGTCACGTAAATGTCACAGTCATGTCAAATTTCATAATGTTAACATCATTTGAAATGTATCTGAAGAGGAACTAATACTAGTTCATTACTAGATAGCTGCAACGTTTTTTTTTTTTTTTTTTTTTTTTTTTTTTTTTTTTTAAACTTTGCTCTGTATTAAACCTTGATATAATTTAATTAATTTTTTACTTGGCAACCAAGAGCTGTCTGAAACGTAAAGCGTGTGCCAAAACCGGCGATTTCCCCCACATAGCCTGTCACAGTCTTAGATCGCTAGGGGATCTGGACTCGGGCTCATACAGGCAACAAACTCCGTGAGATACAATATAGCAACATTTATTTATATAATATATACAGTGCGCTGGCGAAGTGGGTTTTAACAAGCCCGCACTCGACAAGTTGCGTATCACAGAGGTTGTACATCACACATGATTATAACAAACAATTCTAAGCAACTATCTAGCATATGTCTACGACCCCTAAATACACATGGGTCTGAACTATCAAGTCCCTCTAAGGTAAGCCCTGTTGCTTCCTCGATGTCCAGTCTGTCTCTGCCCTTTCACACGTGTCGCAATCCGACACGGGTGGTAACTCTATCCGAGTTTCTCGTGGACCCCGTAATAGGCGGGCCACATCAGTGTCCACGGGACAGTGGACCCACTGACCAGTCCTCCGAGAAGGCTCTGGATTACTCAAGCCTTCGAGTGACTCACTTCTTTCCCTTGAGCGGGAGTTGTAGTCCTTCGCCAGTGTCTCTTACTTTATGTCGGTTACCGCCCCTATGTGAGGCTGTGACAACCGTATAGACCCATACGTCACCTACATGTCACAACTGGAAAGCCTACACACAAAGGAATATGTGATTCTGGTACACAAAAACATTAGAGCTGATCCACACTCTGGTGATTATGTGAAATAACGAAACATGACCGCCCACGCTTATCTTCATGGCACATGAACGTGATGATGGTGATTCTAGTATAAAAAAAACACAGAACTGATCCACGACTCTTGTCATCGTGTGAGATGGCCACATATGACTGCCCACGCTTATCTTCATGGCAAACGATGATGATGATTCTGGCATGCAAAGAGATGTAGCCTCACCTGTGCTACGGATTTCGTGCAATGTGTTAAATACTCATTGTTTGATCTATGGGAGGAGACTGTGGCACTTATAAATATATACTCGTGCAATGAACACACTGCAATGAGCAATGCCTGAACAAAACACAAAAACACACGGGAACCAAACTGCTAGATACGTAATAATAAAACAATGCTTTTACGTCCACCTTAATGTAGAGTTAAACCAAACAATATAAGAACAATCACCAACTAATCCAGGTTTAAGTTTAAGAGGTGGTTTCACTTCCTGGGCCATTCAGACTGAACTTTGGCATCCGTCCCATTACGTGGAAAGTGTGCAGGAGGAAGCACTGAGAATTCATCATTATCACCAAATGCCATGCCAGCTGACGTAGGCGTTCATGACTCTCCGCTGATCTCTGTCTTTGGTTTTCTGGATCAACTCTTCTCATGATATTCCTCCATGACACCTGTCTCAATCCATTCAGCATCATTTCTCTTGGTCTGCATCTTCCCCTCGATCTTTCCAATTGTCACGACGTTCTCCAATGCTTATCTTTTCCAATTGTCACGATGTTCTCCAATGCTTATCTTCTCATCCTATGACCATAGAAAGCTATTGGTCTCTTACTTATTGTTGTATATAATGTTCTAGTTTCATTAGCCTCTTTCAGCCAATCGTTGTTAGTTACATTGGCAGTCCAAGGAATTCGCAAAATTCGTCTCAGGAACCATTCTGTTCCTTCCAAGTTCTTCCTAATTTGTTCATTTACATTCCAATATTCACTGCCATACAACAAAACAGGTTCTATATAGCACTTCAGCACTCTCTTTCTTACATTCAATGACTGTGACTTATTGCATAAGATACTTTTCATTTTCTGAAATTGAACTTTTGTCTGCCCTATTCTGCTCTTAATCTCTGTTGTGCATCTTCCATCTGATGTTATAAATGCCCCTAGGTATTTAAAATTATCCACATTGTTAAGAATGTTCGCTTCTATTTCCATTTCACATTTTAGTGTCACCTTTTTCTTGGATATCACCATTGTTACTGATTTCTTGCTATTCAAGGCGAGTCCTTTATTGGCACTCTCTGTTACTATAATGTCCAACTGTTGTTGTAGATCTTTCGCATTATCCGCTACCAAAACTGTGTCATCTGCATAACGTATATTGTTTATATTATAACCTCCGATTATTATTCATAGCTTCTCTTTAATCTCTCTTATTATTCGCTATAGAGGGAGAGGAGATCCGGTGACAAGACACATCTCTGTCGTATTCCTAGCTTTGTTCATAATTGCCCTCTTTATTTCCCATTGTAATGGCTGCTACTTGGTTCCAGTAATCAGTCTTTATTATTCTGAGATCTTTCCCATCAGTGTTAATATTTTCTAATATTTTAATCAGTTCATCATGTTTTACTTTATCAAATTCCTTAGTGTGATCTCTGAAACACAAATATATGTCTTTCTGTGTCTCTGTTGATCTTTATATTAGTGTCCGTAATGTATATATTGCATTGTTTGTGCCCTTTCTTTCCACAAATCCATACTGTTCTTCACTAATTTCCATTCTTATTTTCTTTCTTATTCTTCTCATTATAATTCTGAGTAGAAGCTTAGTGACATGGATTATTAGGTTAATTGTACGAACATCTTCGCATTCAATTGTTCCTGGTCATTTTAGTAGAGCTATAAATACAGATTGTTCCGTATATCACTTGGTAAATATCCACTCCTGCAAATATCATTTAACATGTTAGTTAATAAGTCTACTCCAAATTCTCCCACTACTTCTAATTCTTCTATTGTGATTCGATGTGGCCCAGCAATTTTTCCTTTCTTTATATATTTGATCCATCCATCCATCATGTGCCATGCCGGTAAGCGTGGGCGGTCATGTTCTGCCATCTCACTCGATCAACAGAGTCGTGGATCAGTTCCGTGTTTTTGTCTCGACCATGCCACAAGGCCAAGCCATCCAGATACTTGTTTCTAGGTCTTCCCCTTGGTCTGTTCCCCTCGATCTTACCAGTTGTCACCAAGTTCTCCAAATCATTTCTTCTCATAACATGCCCAAAAAATTGTGACTGTCTACGTCTAATGTCTCTGATCAGTTTACGATCTTCATTTGTTTCTTGAAGGACTTGTTCATTGGTCTTTCTGGCTGTCCATGGTATTCTTTGCATTTTCCTCAGAAACCACATTTCTACAGCCATCAGATATTTTTCAGCCTGGCTGCTCATTG
The DNA here is from genome assembly GCA_963921405.1 of Cepaea hortensis. Taxonomy (NCBI): domain Eukaryota; kingdom Metazoa; phylum Mollusca; class Gastropoda; order Stylommatophora; family Helicidae; genus Cepaea; species Cepaea hortensis. The sequence continues at coordinate 83,941,768 of OY992879.1, forward strand.
TCCAAGCTTCACATCCATATAAAAGTACAGGTTCTATGTAGCATCTCAACACTCTTTTTTTTTGATAGCGACAGCGAATTTTTCTTTTAGAATAGGTTGACCTTCTATGTTACTTTCTTCTGTTAATTCTTCCCATTCTCCATCACATAATTCTCTTACACAATCATTCCACCTCTTCATTATAGCACCTTCCTTCAATAATATCTTTCCTGTTTTTGATTTTAAACACCCTGTATTTAATCTTACTTTTCTTCCTGTGAGCTCACTGATTTGTCTGTGCATAGTTTTTGTATCTTTAATAGAATTGAATTCAGTTTTCTTGCACTGCTAGTTTAACCAACCTCACTATCGCTGAGGGGCGTGGACCTGGCAAGACGTACTATCTATTCCACTACAAGTCGTCGTTGCCGGCGCTTAGTTGCAGAAGTTCGACTTTGGATGATATTTCAGGCCCGGGTGATCGCTACATCATGGTGTGTCCACCTCTCTGTAGCGCCCCAGCTTGGGTGCCCTGTTCTTCCATGCTGGGGTCCCGGGTCGGCACGAGATCGGAACTGTTTTTTCGGTCTCATTGTGAGATTGCAATCTTATGGAGTGGTTCCGGCGTTACTGAGTTGTTCTTCTTGAGAGACGGTGACTCGCATTGCTAGCAAAGTTGAACCAATTACTACGTATTCTTGTCAAACTCAGCATTACGCTTGTTCCATAGTCGCTTAAAGTCGCTTAAAAGTCGACAGTGTCGACTTCATCGCACCGGGTTTTATCCCATATGGCTCGGTCTCTTTCCGCAGTGCGGAAAGCGTCGCACAAAGCACGAACTCCGTAGCTTTTAGCGACGACCCACAGGAGTCTCCGAAACATTTAACTCGTAAACCGAAGGGCGCGGCCCGGATTCGAACCCACAACCTTCGGAGCACGAGTTAAACGGCTTGACCACTTCGCCACAGAGACTCCCATTCCATAGTAATAGTCATAATGATGATGATTTTTTTTTAGTTGCATGTCCTTCACAGGACGTTGCAGTCAACTCCAGCATTTTGACTGTTCATTATTCCTGGGCTGGTTTTACTTTCAGTAGTCTGCCATTGCTGTTTGAACAACCGGCACCTACACTTTTTTTCCGGAAATAAAAAACCCAGCACCGCTGTGTTTCGAACCCGTGTATACGGGATTACGAATCGCATCCGTAACACCTTCGCCACGGAGCAGGTAGTAACGATGATAGACCTGGCTAATAAAAACACCTCTCTGTGGTGTTTAGTTGGTCATGTGTCGAAGTACACGTGTTCCTGCGGCGAGGTCATGTCATCATTTGGAGGTGGCAGGTTCGAATCCCGGTCGGTAACTATAGCTTTCAATGTTCATGTTGTCTAGTGCGTTCTCTAGTCTCTCATCCTTACCTCTACTTCTATGAGCGCCAAACAATACATGATTATGTTAATAGTAAAGTAAACTTAAGCGTATGTTTCCAATTACAAATACTTGACAATTGAACTCTTTACCAGGAGGACCTGTTGTGTGACCGGATACATTCTTGATCTGCGGGTATACACGAAAAACTCGCGTGGAGTTGCAGTTATAGTGTGGAGTTATAATGTGGAGTTATAGTGTAAAGTTGTAGTGTGCATGTATAGTGTGCAGTTATAGTGTGGAGTTATAGGTGAGATTCTGGGAAGTTGTACATGTTTATATGATTAGAATCGGCACATAGTTTTCTCATCCAGCGGTGAATAACCATTTGGGGTATGACATATGCCTTGGTCATTGACATTGAGATGAGTGACCTGTGTAGCGGGACTACGAGGAAAACAATCAACCCTGAGAAATAATGGGGCGGTTGTGAGTGGGTACCCCTAGGGCGGATGGGGCGAAAGACAGTTGAGTGTTGTGTGATGTGAGGAGACTTGAAAGTCAGTGAGAGAAGAGACCGACTGCGGGTCAGGTCGTTTAAGAGAGTTGAGTTTCAGATACCGAACGAGTCGGTAGTCCACGGAGAACTGGGTTGTGTGATTCTCCGGGCTGTGATGGCAGGCCTAAAAATCCAGAGTGGGTTGCATAGTGAGCAGTGTGCTGGTTAAATTGTGAGGAGGATATGTATATTCTATGGATTACATTATTTCTGGATGTATAAACATGTTCCGTCTGTCCGTCTTATGTCTGGAATAAATGATTATGTGCGCCAACTCAATCTTGTTCATGACTGGTGAAGGTGCACTTCTGGGTGAGTTGGATTAAGAGACAGTTAGATAGCTCAATTGACACACCATGAACATCGTTACCTAGACAACGACCATCACACGACAATATCACGCAAAGATCATCAAGAACATTGAACTTATCAAGAACGACGTGTGACATCTGGAATCTCTCCGGTCAAGGACGACGGGGATATATTGATTATCTGGAAGGCTACCCACGGTCAAGAACAATATAGACATCGTTGTCATTCTGAGATATCTGTGGGCTCTTCGCTGAGAGAGGAGTTATTATCTGTGACTTCGTTCCATCAAGCTAGCAAACCCTTGACAATTTGGAATGTGTGGCTTCAAGAAGGTAATGTGAACTCTTTGTGTGTGCGCCAGATAATTCACACAGACAGACGGGAGTAAAAACTCAAGCTAGCAGACAGTTCAAGTGAAGTTCACGACAGGTAAATTAACGGCGGTCAGCACACGTAAACAGACGAGGCGGGGCGCCAGGAGAATTAACGCAGAGAGGTCAAAAATAGGACAGCACAGGTAAAGTCGCGTGGACAGCGAGTTGTTTGCGACAAGAAGAGGTCAGTCCCAGGTGTGTGTAGGACAGGACAGGATTGAAAATTCAAAGATATTGACAGGTGTGTGTGTGTGAGACAAGCGCACTGTGTGTTCGCAGGTCGACAATTCAAGATTGATCGACGCAGCAAATAGGACGGGTGGAGACACCAGCGTCCAGGTACTGGGGAAGTACATGTTTGAAAAACAGAGAAAATTGACAGTCGCTGATTCGACGGACAGGGGTCTTTGTGGATAACGGAGAATTTCCGGACATTACTTTGTTCACAGCCGGGTAGGGGCTGAGAAGGTTGACCTTGGGTGGCAAGGCTGTTTAACAGTAAGCAGTTACTGAGAAAATTTCCACGGAGTTAAAAGAGCAGCTGGGTGGGGCTGTCGTGGTTGTGTGGAAACTGTTTGTATGGAGGCATTTTTCACTGAGGGTGATAAAGAGAAATTGAGGTGACATTGTGAGTTGGGGGTGGAAGGAGTAAAGGTACTCAGGAAAATTTCCACGGCCTAGTGTGGTCAAGATGACTCATTGTGAATGAACAAAACACGGTTGTTTTGAAAGAAAGCCAGACTTGATGTTTCGTCTTTGTTCAAGCCCTTTGTCATCATTATTCTGTTATGAGCAAACATTTTTAACGTGGCGTCATCGTATCCATGGTCGTATTTCTTTGCCAATAAGGATTTATATATAAAAATTTAAAGCGCTCGATATTTGGTGGCATTATTTTTTTGTTGTTGTTGCTGAACTTTGCCTTTAAACGTGAGTCTATCACATAAATGATACAGCGAAGCACCATCTCCACAACGAGAGTATAAAGACGTTTGGATTATTACTGTGATGTCACCACGTCCAGAGAAAGTACAATAACGTGACGGACTGTGTCGAGACAGAACATTTTGGATAATCAATCATCATCTTCAATTTTTGCGACAGTTAGAACTTATGCTCACCGCGCGAATTCAGTAACCACTCAACAAATCAATCAGTCGTTGTGAAATCTAGTGTCGTAGACATTTCCAGCGGATTGTGAATAATTATTCAAACGAACAAAACCTTTTGTGACTGATTAATAAGAACTTTTGGCGACGTATTAATAAGTACATATTTGTCGGCCAACCATCTCAACATTTTTGTTTGCTCTCATCGTTAACTGTCGTTATCGTTTGTGGAATTATATATATGAATATGTTTTACATGTAGTTGTTGATAGGCACTTTTTGCGATCTCAATCTACATCAGTATAGGCCTTGCAAAACGTGGATATTTCTAGTTCTTACGATATTTTTGTATGGAAAACGTTAATGAGTTAACGTGTCGTGCAGTGGCATTGGAGTCCTAACTAATATCTACAGACGAGTTGTCTGACGTCAGATCTGTGTATATTTTAAGTATATATTCTTTTTCTTTCTCTCTTTCTTTTCGTTATATTTACATATGATATTTGTTGTGTTCGGATATATGTTATTATTGTTATCTTTCGTCATTTCTGCTGTCTAGTGGTCTTTGTCAGTTTATATATTACGCGCACTGTGGGTGTCCCTACACAAGATTGTGGTTGTTACTGTGGTTTATTTCTTTGTGATCACCGTCTCCGTGTACTTGGCTTTTGAGTCTAGCGTTTATAGAAAACACTTAGTGTTATCATCCATTTGTTTGTATATGTATTTATATGTATGTTTAACAATATTTCCAGAAATGTTATACAACTATTTGTTATAGACATATGCGAGGGAGGATATTTTCCCTCACCACCTAGTGCTTATAGAGTGACTGGGTGAGTACAGGGTGACATTATTAGCACTACGAATTTACGTACACAGGGAGTGGTAGTGTACTTATTGAAGGCACACAAAGACTAGTAGCAGAGTCTTTACATTTATAATTGGCTGACAGACAACAACGTGTCCACAAGTACAAGATGCCTACTTTAATGGAATATATTGAAGAAGGTGAACGAATAGGCCTGAAGGGTAAAGAGCTACAGGAGTATGCAGAAGCAAAAGAACAAAAACAGATGGAAAGAGAGGAGAGGCATAATGAACGCGAGGCAAAACGCCTACAGGAAGAAAAGGTAGCTGAAGCCAAGCGTCTACAGGAAGAGAAAGATACACAAGTGAAACTAGCTGAAATGGAAAACAAGCGTCTACAGGAAGTAAAGTTAGCTGAAATAGAAAACAAGCATCTACAGGAAGAGAAAGAGACACAAAAGAAAATGGAAATTGAGAAAGAGAAGATCAAGTGTCAGATGCAAACTGAAATTGAGTTTAAAAAAACTAGAACTATCTTCGAAGGGTCAAAGTGAGGATAGCAGAAGACCTTTGCAGTCGTCACAGAGATTAAAATTACCATATTTTACAGACCGAGACAACCTTGAATCTTATTTGGACAGATTTCAAGCAAGTGCGAAAACTTTAGGCATCCCAGAAAACGAGTATGCGATACGACACGGCGAGTTTCTTACGGGTAAGGCCCTAGATACAATGTTTAATTTACCTGTGGAAGAAAGAAACAACTACACTATTTTGCGTCAACGTCTCACAAAGTTCCAACTCACTGAGCATGGATATAGGACAAAGTTTAGACAGTTAGTGTCAGAGACAAATCAAGATTTCACAGACTTTGTTAACACAGTAAAGAACACATTTAACAAATGGATGGAGCTCGCAGAAGTAGGGAAAGATTTTAATAAATTAGTAGATTTAGTGTTAAGAGACAAAGTATTAGCTTCATGTAATACTAACTTAGTGGCTTTCTTTGAAGAACGTAAGCCAAAGGACATAGACACAATGTCACAGTTAGGGCAAAATTACATGACTGCACATCCTAACGTATCTATTGATAGACAATTTAGTGAGGAAATAGTCTGTGCAGCGTACACTAAACAGGACCAGAATCCAGTCATCAGACCAAGGGCGAAAAGTGTGGATTCAGCACATAAAGGTGAGCAGCAAGAACTTCAAGATAATGGTTTCCGAGGAAACAATGTTGGTAGAGTAGGACGGTACCCATATAGAAGAGGGAATTTCCAGAGACGTCCAAATTATGCCGGATGTTGGAATTGTGGGAGCTGTAGACACAAGGCAGCAGAGTGTGATGCACAACCATCAGATGGACCAACGAACAGCAGTAAAAGGGAGATCATCTGTTTCAAATGTGGAAAGAAGGGGCATGTCAGCCATCAATGTAGGATGAGAGAAACAGAGCACTCAAATGCAGCGCAAGTAATTGAGACGCTGAACAATGAAGATTGTAGTGGGTGCAAACCTCTTTTTGAAAAAGACAGTCAGCCAGTCCTAATATGTGGTCACACAGTTAAAGCAGGATCAGCGGTGCATGAAGGAGGAAGTCTGAAGATGCACCATGGATTTGTTAATGATAGGCCAGCGTTAACAATTAGGGATTCCGGATGTACGTCCATCGGGGTGAGAAAGAGTTTAGTGCATCCCTCGGATTATACAGGGAAAAAGATTAGATCCATAACATTTAATGGGACAGTAGAATTCTACCCAATAGCCGTGATAACAGTAAAAACACCATACATAACAGGAAGAGTGACAGCATGTGTTTTAGACTCACCAGTGGCAGATCTCATCATAGGAAATGTTATAGGAGTTAAAGAGTGTACAGAAGAGGGAGTAGTTTATTGGGACCAAAAACATAGTGTAAATAGTAACGAGGTAGTTACCAAAAGAAAACCTAAATTAGAGAGTATAGCTGAAGAAAAAGAGGCACTTGAAGTAGACACAGAGGGCAACGATAGGACAGTTGAGCAGGTGAGAATGGATCTCAAACATAGCGTTAGTGACTCCCAGAGAAAAGATGATACGATAAACAAATGTTTCCAAGGGTGTGGTAAAGTGAGACATAGGCAGTCAAAGAAGGATAGATGGTGTTTTGGAAGGAAGAATAATGGTCTCACTCGCAGGTTTTCAGAGGATGGAACTGCACGTGGGCAAGGAGTGGTACCTTTAGCATATAGAGACCGAGATACTAGATCAGCTCAGGGTAGGGCATGTGCAGTGCACATAGGAGTAAGGCGAAAGCAGCATAGAGCAGGATGCCAGGTATATTGGCCAGGATTTAATAAAGAGGTCAGACTAAACAGAGACTCCAGTGTAACGGTACAATGTGTAGATTGCAAAGTTAAGGCAGTTCCAAAGAGTGTTAACGACATCACTGAACCAGCATTAGCAAACAGATGTTTTAAAGATATAGGAAACATGAGGCATGGGTACAGGAAGGGTAGACACAGCATAGACAGAAATAGATGGAGGTTTGATGCAAGAAAAGAACCACCTGATACAGGGTCGGGACGCAAATAGGTTGTGTCTTTTTTGAGGATGTTAATAGACCTGCCCATACACAGATATGATGTTTCCTATGATGAATTATTAGTATGTGATGTATTAGTTCATGCATTGGTACACAAGATAGAAAGTTGGATGTATTGATGTGTAGGGAATAGGGGAGTGTACTATGAGCATTTGGTGTATTATTTAGTGTGGTAGCTAGAGTAAGGTGGAGCCATACTTAGGACTACCCAGGCAATATGTCTTGGTCACATATTTGATAAGTATTAGTCTCCCAACATTTGAAAACGATGTTTTCTTTTAAGGGGGGGGGGGGGATAATGACATATGCCTGGGTCATTGACATTGAGATGAGTGACCTGTGTAGCGGGACTACGAGGAAAACAATCAACCCTGAGAAATAATGGGGCGGTTGTGAGTGGATACCCCTAGGGCGGATGGGGGAAAGACAGTTGAGTGTTGTGTGAAGTGAGGAGACTTGAAAGTCAGTGAGAGAAGAGACCGACTGCGGGTCAGGTCGTTTAAGAGAGTTGAGTTTCAGATACCGAACGAGTCGGTAGTCCACGGAGAACTGGGTTGTGTGATTCTCCGGGCTGTGAAGGCAGGCCTAAAAACCCAGAGTGGGTTGCATAGTGAGCAGTGTGCTGGTTAAATTGTGAGGAGGATATGTATATTCTATGGATTACATTATTTCTGGATGTATAAACATGTTCCGTCTGTCCGTCTTATTTCTGGAATAAATGATTATGTGCGCCAACTCAATCTTGTTCATGACTGGTGAAGGTGCACTTCTGGGGTGAGTTGGATTAAGAGACAGTTAGATAGCTCAATTGACACACCATGAACATCGTTACCTAGACAACGACCATCACACGACAATATCACGCAAAGATCATCAAGAACATTGAACTTATCAAGAACGACGTGTGACAGGGTATATGTTGACTAAAGCCTGCATGTTTAGTAAGATATTCTCTGAGATCTCCGACCTCTGAACCAGAGAGCAGATTAGATGTGTTGTCGATGCCATTATATCTCTCTGCAGCTAGAAGTGGAGCGCGTAGTCATCTTTATTATGTTATTATTTATACTTAGAAACTCATTCAGTGCGGGGAGCCGCTAACCTCAGTGGCTAACACCTGTGCCTGACGGTCTGCTGGTAATGCGTTCGGTTCCCGAGTGTAATTTTCTCAGAGACTCATAGGGGTCGTCGCTGGAGCTACGCGATTCGTGCTTTGTGTGATGCTTTCTGCAGGCCTCCCTGTGGAAAGAGACGGAGCCTTATTGGAAAAAACCCTGTCCAATGAAGTTGATGGTCTTGCCTTGTAAACCGTTTCTTTTACCTGGAATCAAAGTATGACCTTGCTTTTATCTAATTTTAGCCTTAACCTGCCAAAGGTCACTGCTTGTTATTAGCAAACGGCATTTATGATTTACATATTGGTCATGTCAACATGGATTGATTACCACTTGTTTTTCTTTTCTGTATGTTCCATTGGAGTATAGGCTGTCAATCAAACACCACGCCAAGTCGTCCTATTTTTTGCTACTATTTTAATTTAATTATCTTCTCTAAGTGTTTCAGGTCTCCTGCTATTTCATTTGCCTTCCGGGTTCTAGACAAGAGAGTGTCTAGTTATATTGTCCTCAGATTGTCTCAGTGTGTGTCCTATCTTGTGGGTTCTAGACAAGACAGTGTCTAGTTATATTGTCCTCAGGTTTTCTGAGTGTGTGTCCAATCCAGCGCCGGCGTCTTTTTTTCACCTTTTGTTTCACTAGGATTTGTTCAGTTCTCTCCATGAGCTCTACATTTGTGATTTTGTCATAATTCTGTAATTGTATTTGTTGTTGTTTTTTTTTTTTGCGTCCGCTTGTACTGAACTCAAGCGTAGTCCATGTACACCACTTCTAGTAGTGATGGACTGAATTTTGCGTGCGGGTTAGCTTTCCCTATTAACAGTGTCCCTCGCCATCAGACAAACCCACTCCGACTTCAGAGGTCCTTGTAATTTACGTCCCCAAGTCAAGAACCACAGGTCCAAATTTTAGTCCAACTGTCCGGTGTAGGGGCTGAACCCCTTACCTCGGCATCAACACACCGGATGTGTAAGAACTCGCGTTCTTATCCATTAGGCCATGCCGACCTGCGGTGTGTAATTATATACATATTCTTACTTTGATATTCACATTCACCTCTGTCTGGAATTCTCACTTCTCCGTGTGTTTTAGGTCTTCCGATATTCCCTCTCCCCTGTGGATTCCATACAAGAGAATGTCTAGTTATACTGTCCTCAGGTGTTCTCAATGTGTGTCCTCTCTAGCCCCAGCGTCGTTTCCTCACCTGTAGCTTTATTTTTCTCCACAAATCCACATTGCTGATTCTGTGATACTATTATAGTCTCACTGTTTTTCGCTGGCACCAGTTGTTGAATCTTTATACTTTATGATAAATTATGTTAGTTGTTCGTGTTTCTGGGCCATACAGTGGCACCGATTTAACACTGAAGTTGAGAAGTCTAAGTTTGGTGCTTAGTTTCTTCATTACTTCCTGGTTAGACTAAATTGTATCATTTTCTTTCAACCGTTGCGATCATTGCACTATTCAATGAGGAGTGGCCGGCTGCAATAATTCAGGGAACAAGGACGCTGATTGGTTGACAAAACAGATTTGATATACACAGCAACATGATCTTAGCACGGGTTATGAAACAGCCTTGGCGTCAGGGTTATGTGGCAGTGATATGAGTGCGGTTTGGTGAGGGGTCGATGCCAGCTCTCGACGTTCGCTACTAGAGGGAAAAACTGGCCTCTGTGCACTTAAGGCTGTAACACAATATGATGTTCCTAACACTTCACATATCCACAACAGGCTGCTGCTACTTGACTATGTCATTGTTGGGGGGTACGGGGTGTCAGGCATTGGTAGCACCTTTGGTAAGGATGGCTCTCATGTCCTTTCAGGACCCATCCCCCACTGGTCCAAGTCTGACACCCAGCTCGTGCCTGTGGCTCCTAGTAGCTGTCAGCATGCGACAGCGGCCACCCCCCGGGCAACAGCTGTGAGAGGCTGGCTAAACCAGGCATGGGTATCCGATTTGGTGTCAAACCAAGAGGTAAACTAGGGTATGCCTACCCAGCATGTGAAGACAGGATTCGGCAGACTGCGCGGAAGAAATCATTCCTGATTCAACGGGCAAGACGGCGTTTACCTGCAAAGCGTTGTGGAACGTAATGAGCACGGCAAGGCACGTAGAGCGCCCTGGTCATCCACTGCACCTGTATTCGTCTCCAATCGTCTCGACTTGTCTTGCCACTGGACTCAGATGGACTCAGGCGAGAGAGTGAGGTCGACGAATTGCGCAACTCTTCCTCACTTTAATCCAAGTCATCGCGCAAGTCATTCTTCATCCAACGTCACATATCACCTTCAAGCCCTGTGGCGATGGGCGAGCGGCAAAGCGGCAGGCGTGGGTACGCTGGCAGCCGTAGTCGCAGACCTGCACACAGGCGGCTCAGGCCATATGGTCGTCTTCTACTGACCGGAGCAGCAGTGGGATTCGGCAGCCCCCTGAGCGACTGAGCAGCCCTCTATAGGAACACACTGCTCACCTCCACAGCATGAGGAAGGGGCTAGAAAAGGTGCCCTAAACATTGTCTGCTTCATCACTACCTAACCAGCTAGCCGCGGTTGGTGGGTACCCTTAACTGCGGTCGACATACAAAGAAAGATAAAACAAGCAAAGCTAAAAGAGTAAACCATATTCCCTTAACAATTGGAACTTGGAATGTACGCACCCTACTTGACAGAGACAGCGCGTCGGGTCCAGAGAGACGAACAGCACTGATTGGGAGAGAGCTGGGCAGGTACAACATCGACATTGCAGCCTTGAGCGAGACACGGCTTGCAGAAGAAGGCCAAATCTGTGAAATTGGTGCTGGCTACACATTTTTCTGGAGTGGAAGGAAAAGCGAGGAAAGACGCCAATCTGGTGTGGGATTTGCCATTAAGTCGGCCCTGGTCGGCAAATTAGCTGGATTTCCAAAGGCTATAAACGACAGGCTCATGACCATGAAGTTGCCTCTGCTGGATGGAAGGAAGCACGCAACCATTGCGAGTGTCTACGCACCAACTATGACCAACGAAGACGATGTCAAGAACAAGTTCTATGAGGACCTGCACAGTGTATTAACATCTGTTCCCAAAGGAGACAAACTTATACTCCTTGGGGATTTCAATGCCAGAGTAGGCACGGACACCACCCCTTGGAGTGGCATTATTGGAAAGCATGGAGTCGGAAATTGTAACAGCAATGGACTCCGCCTCCTTCAGACATGTGCCGAACATGATCTCGTGATTACGAACACAATTTTCCGTCTCCCCATGAGAAATAGGACATCGTGGATGCACCCTCGCTCGAAACACTGGCACCTCATTGACTATGTCATCGTCAGGAGGAGTGACAGACAAGACGTTCGAGTGACAAAATCCATGTGTGGTGCCGAATGTTGGACAGACCATCGTCTCATTGTCTCGAAAATGAACATCCACATCAGGCCACCACGGCGTCCCCAAGGGGCGAAAATGCAAACAAAGCTAAATGTCACCCGCCTAAACAGCAAGAAAATGCAGCAGTCGTTTGAAAATATGATGGAAGACCGCCTCAAGCCCAATGCTGAAGCTAAACAGGATACAGAAACAGAATGGAGAGCCCTAAAGGACACAATTTATAACACTGCTATGGAAATCCTGGGTCCAGCCCCCCGAAAGCATAAAGACTGGTTTGATGAAAATTCCGAAGACATCAACCAATTGCTGGCCGAGAAACATCTTCTCCTCAAGGCACATTTGAATGACCCAAAGTCAACATCAAAAAAAGATGCTTTCAAGAACATTCAGAGAGTTGTGCAGCAGAAACTTCGGCACATGCGGGACTCCTGGCTGAGCAGCAAAGCTGATGAAATTCAGGGCTTTGCTGACAGACATGATATGAAAAACTTCTACGACTCACTGAAGGCGGTCTATGGTCCTTCATCACCAGGCATAGTTCCCCTCCTCAGTGCAGACGGGGGAACATTGATCACCGATAAGAAAGAAATCCTCCAACGCTGGGCAGAGCATTTCAGCAAAATCTTAAATGCAACTTCCTTCTTCGATGATGAAACCATCAACTGCCTTCCTCAAGTTCCCACCAATGAGACACTTGGTGACCTGCCAACCATAGTGGAAATAAACAAAGCCATCCAGCAACTCTCCAGCGGCAAGGCACCTGGTCCTGACTCCATCCCAGCAGAGATATACAAGGCAGGTGGGCCGGTCCTAACAGAGCAGCTTCACCAAGTCTTCACAAACATATGGATGAACGAGACCATGCCACAAGATTTTAAGGACGCGTCAATAGTCCACCTTTACAAACGTAAAGGAAACCGCCAATCCTGTGACAACCACCGAGGCATCTCCTTGCTTTCAATTGCAGGGAAGATACTCGCCAGAATTCTTCTCAATCGCCTCACAGCCCATCTCGATCAAGGTCTTCTTCCTGAGAGTCAATGTGGCTTCAGAAAAGAACGTGGAACTGTTGACATGATTTTCGCTGCAAGGCAGCTGCAAGAGAAATGTCAGGAACAGAACTGCGAAATGTTCTCCACTTTCATTGACCTTACCAAGGCTTTTGACACAGTCAGCAGAGAAGGACTGTGGAAGATTATGGCAAAATATGGCTGTCCACGAAAGTTTGTCCAAATAGTGCGGCTATTTCATGACGGCATGCAGGCAAGAGTACAGGAAAATGGTGAACTGTCTGAACCCTTTCCTGTAACCAATGGAGTGAAGCAAGGATGTGTCCTGGCACCAACACTGTTCAGCCTCATGTTTTCAGCCATGTTGATGAATGCCTTCGAGAACGACGACATTGGAATAGACATCAACTACCGTATGGATGGAAAGTTATTCAATCTCAGAAGGCTGAAAGCTAAAACCAAAATTGACAGCGGCACCGTCAGAGAGCTCCTGTTTGCTGATGATTGCGCTCTATACGCCAACTCAGAGGCGGACATGCAACATAATGTTTCAGCTTTCTCACATGCCTGTGCCAACTTTGGGCTCAATATCAACTTGGAGAAGACTGTAGTTATGTACCAGCCAGCTCCAGGGAATAATCACACTGTGCCGAATATCAAAGTGAATGATCATAGACTAAGTGTTGTGGACAAATTCACCTATCTTGGCAGCACTGTGTCACAAGCTGCCACAATCGATGACGAAGTGAATGCAAGAATCTCCAAGGCCAGTGCAGCCTTTGGCAGACTGTACAAGAATGTATGGGACAGAACTGGAATAAGCCTGCAAACAAAGCTAAAAGTCTACAAAGCAGTTGTATTATCCACACTGCTATATGCCTGTGAAACCTGGACTGTTTATCAGCGACACGCTAGGAAATTAAACCACTTCCACACAGTCTGCCAAGGGAAGCTACTGAAGATTAAATGGCAAGACAAGATTCCAGACACTGAAGTCCTAGAAAGAGCATCCATGCCCAGTATCCACACTCTACTGATGAAGAATCAGATTAGCTGGGCTGGTCACCTGACCCGCATGCCAGATCACAGGCTCCCTAAACGAATTTTCTACAGCGAACTGCGTTGTGGTAAACGCTCCCAAGGTGGCCAGAGGAAACGTTTTAAAGACACTCTGAAAATTTCACTGAATGCTTTTGGAATTCATCATGACACCTGGGAGGCTGCAGCCAGAGACCGAAATTCGTGGCGTGCATCATTACGCAAGGGTGCAGTCATATGTGAGGCAACCAGGACTGCAAGAGCTGTGAAGAAAAGGCAGGACAGAAAAACCACTGCAGGAAATCCTCCTCCAGAGACGTCAAGCATTCTTTGCCCACATTGTCAAAGAACATTTCGAGCCAAAATAGGCCTTATCAGCCATCTTAGAACCCACGGCTCCACACCTTCAACCCCACTGGATGAAACGAATGGTCATCATCATTCTTGATGGACAAACAACAAACAACATGTCATTGTTATTATTAGTATTATTATTGTGATTATTATTATTATTATTATTATTATTATTATTATTATTATTATTATTATTATTATTATTATTATTAATGAAACAGCAAGAACTACCAAAAAACTACAAACATTGACTAATTGGTGCTTGCGTAAAATATTGGGACTAAATCACCAAATAGAAAAATTGACACATCACAGCGAACCAAGCGCTGGAGAAAAGATTCTAGCGCAGAATAGGACACATTGAAAAACCCGAGGACAGTAAAATTAGACACTCTCTTGTATAAAAACACACAAAGGGGGGGGGGGGGGGGAGGGGGGGGGAAACCTAAAACACACGCAGAAGAGAATTCCAGACAGAGATTAATAACATGGGGAAGGGGGAGGTGGGTATGGGGGAGCATAATGAGATGACAAAACGTGGCATGTTTTAGCGTGGGTTGGTTGAGGACTTATGTCACAATGTGGGATACAGTGCCGGAGAAAAGCTTTTATAAGTGCTTCTTTCGTAATAAAATGGACAAACGCCTACGTCATGAAAGAAATGCTTGTCCAGTTTCAAGACAAGATCAAGGCAATGATTTTTCAATTACAAACAGGATACAACCGATTGCAATATGATCTTGATATATGTTATGTTTTATTGTTTGTTTTATTTTACATTCGCTCGCTTTGAACTCAAGCGTTGTCCATACATGTGCTACTACTTCTACTGCACTGAACTGATTTTTGCGTTTGTATTACCGTTCCCTATTAAAGGTGTCCACCGCCATCAGGCGAACCTACTCAGACTTCAGAGGTACTTGTAATTTACGTCCCTAAGTCAAGGACGTGACGTCAACATTATAGAATAACAGACCGGTCTAGAGGTTTAACCCGCTACCTTGACATTAGCACACCGGATGTTTAAGAACGTACGCTTTTATCCGTTCGGCCCTGTTGACCTCCTTTTATAGGTTCACTGTTGGTTAATCAGATCTGTGTGTGTGGAAGTAGTCCCATGATAGCCATACAACTACTACAGTCCAGTCCAGCTTGCAGTTGTCAGATCTGTATGTGTGGAAGTAGTCCCATGATAGCCATACAGCTACTACAGTCCAGTCCAGCTTGCAGTTGTCAGATTTGTGTGTGTGGAAGTAGTCCCATGATAGCCATACAACTACTACAGTCCAGTTCAGCTTGCAGTTGTCAGATTTGTATGTGTGGAAGTAGTCCCATGATAGCCATACAACTACTACAGTCCAGTCCAGCTTGCAGTTGTCAGATCTGTATGTGTGGAAGTAGTCCCATGATAGCCATACAGCTACTACAGTCCAGTCCAGCTTGCAGTTGTCAGATTTGTGTGTGTGGAAGTAGTCCCATGATAGCCATACAACTACTACAGTCCAGTCCAGCTTGCAGTTGTCAGATTTGTATGTGTGGAAGTAGTCCCATGATAGCCATACAGCTACTACAGTCCAGTCCAGCTTGCAGTTGTCAGATTTGTATGTGTGGAAGTAGTCCCATGATAGCCACGCAGCTACTACAGTCCAGTCCAGCTTGCAGTTGTCAGATTTGTGTGTGTGGAAGTACTCCCACGATAGTCACACAGCTACTACAGCCCAGTCCTCCATGCAGTTGCCACATCTGTGTGTGTGTGTGGAAGTAGCAAATCAGAAATTTTTGAGGTGCAATATTTCATTATGGTTTTTGTTTCTTTTTGGTTGTAGAGTCACACAAAGCAATTTGGCTGACTCGATGAACCCCCCTTGCAGCAACATACCTCAACAGAGCTGAAGCTCTTATGTATGAAACAGAAGGAATAATATCAAGGACAGGAAGATGTAATTTCCTATACTTAAGTGCTCAAAGACAAAGAAGCGCAACACTGACTTTTAATGGGCCAGAGAAGAAGAGGACAATAAGGAGAAATAGAGCAAGAGCACTGTGTATATTCTCCTCTGTTAACAAGAAAAGGGGTAGGATTAGACAGAAGATTCCAGGAGTTCTTAGGGCGGGGGATATACTGTTGTACACCCCAGACAGAAGATTGCACTGCTGAACTGTAACAGGATCAATGAGTTTACACAACAAACTACAGACTAAACAAAACAAATTAAGAACAACAAAATTAGGTTTTTATTGACAGAACTGCATGATTTAGTGACAAACAGGCATCCTGACATGTCACATAACTGACATATACAGAAATGGGAACCTATGTTCCCACAGTAATCACTGCTGCCTAACATCGCTATTCACATGACTAGGTACCCATCTCCACAAACCAACAAGGACATGGCAACAACAGAGCCTCAACGTAAACAACAACGGTAACAGCAGGTATGGACTCTCTATTGTAATCATCTCAGGACTCATGGACAGTTGGTACATACAGAAATGGGAATCTGAAATCCCACAGTTAGAGATAACTGCTGCCTAGTACTAACTACAGGGGCGGTCTCTAAATGACAGTGAGACCTCAATCATGTACAGTTGAGTCAAAGGGCACCCTCAATACCCACACAAGACTCCCGCATCACATAAGTCGACTGAGACCACATACAGCGAAAAACCATAACATAACGGATAACAAAACTATAACCCTTACAGCAGAGATATAGTGGCATAAACAGGTATACGAAGGGGATGTGAGTGGCCTACGACATTAACCAGAGCCGGGGCTCAAGTTTGCTCTACAACAACCATGGCTAGGAGTCACTACCAAGAGTGGGCTTACAAATTGCCAGTCGTTTTCATGGATTTCCTCGGTCCTTGTGTGTGAGCCACACTAGCCAATCTATGATAAATCTAGAGGCATTTGTGACTCCCTGCTCTGGTCCAGTGACTGGGGAGGGCTGTTTAAAGCCTCCCTAATTTAATACTACAACGATCTACATAATCGCTCCTTCGGCCACGGTTGTCTGGTTTTGAGAGACCGGGAAACTGACACGCGCCTCTATTTATCCTTGCTTCCAGAGCGGCTTCCCGTCATACCCCGGAGCACTGCAAGGGATGCTGGTATTGGTAACCTCATCATCATCATGTATCGCGTCAGGCTATCAAACATCGCACCCCCAATTTTTCGACGGTCCCTCGTCGAATAAGAAAACTGTAGACCTTAGGGTTTAGACCAAACACTAGGACTATTTAAGTAAACAATCAATTAAGGGGGTTTCGCTACGGGACTTAAACCTCTCAGCGTAAAATTTTTACCAGTTATATTTTCTGAACCTGCCTTAAAAACACACATCAGTGACAATTTACAAAAGTCAGTTCCTGACAAAAGATAATACCATATCTTCTGAGTGGCCATGAGGACTATGCAGTCTGCATACAAAATAAACCACCAACCCTGACATCAACATCAACACTTAGCTCCATGGATGCAATACATGGGGGAACCAAAAATAAAAATTTCACCCAGGCATCCCCTTAAATTTACAGTCCCAACTTGTAACCAAAAAAAAAAACACGACCGGAATCACATGCATGCTATTCACTAGATCACCTGTAAACCAAGATGCAGACATCCTTGCCACTGAAAAAAAAAATATAATTCCCATGACTATGCAGGCAAACCCAGTTTTTGTTTCCCCGGTCTGATTCTGGTAGCCCCGCTTCTGCCAGCCGCATCCACCAGTTCCATGGGATGATGCAGTAATTTCTCCGTTGTCACAGTGATACCCAAATGAAGCAGGGTAGAAAAATACCTGTACATGGGGGGGGGGGGGAAGAAACAAAGCAAAACAAGACATGCTGGAAGACATGGCGTCTTGGACTCACTTTCTGTGAGTGAGGAATCCTGATTCGAATTAATATTGAATGACACAAAATAATTAACTAGTAATTAATTATTTGTCCATAAAGTGTGTCGTGGAAATATATGATTCTCGCTGGATGCTATTTCCTCTCACTGAATGTCTATGCACAGGGGAAATATAGGAAATCACTGTTCATTCGCCGCTCAACACTTAATATCCACTTATGATATGAACCTCGATGAACACGCTGGTATTATTAACTCCTCTGCTTCCGCCTATAAGGAAAGGATTTTCTTATCACCACAGGTAACATTGTCAACTGTCACTTTAAATGAACATGGTGAACTGATGTACAAAGAGGGAAACATCCCCCTCGATGATCTCAGGTGATGATGCCACCATTGGGGATTGAATATGGATGTCCAGCTCTCTGCTGCTGGTGGGACACACTGGTGGGATGGATTTCTGATGTCCCCTCTTCCAGACAAACAAGGGAAAAGTACTTCTATGGATGGCCCCAGATGTTGGCACTGCTGAAATCAGTCGCATGAACAGTCCACAACTGTTCTCCCAAAAGAATCAACATAATTTTTCTCTTGGACAAGCAGTCCAAGCCTCTATTGAATGTGGGAGCATTCTGCTCTCATGGAGTCGTCAACTATCTCTGTAGCTTTCTAAGCAAAGCTGGTGGTTTCAGCAGGAATATATATGTATATTCCACAAAGCTTTAGTCTAGTTTGGTGACCTTCGTTGGAGTTTTCTCACTCTTAATTTATACCAGCGGACTCAGACTGAGCGCCGGCTGGGTGGGAAACTTCGGTTCCCTAGACAATGAATAAGGTCACCTTTAATTTCGACGACTTGAGATGTGGTGTAGGTCTGGAGGCTCTTCTCTCAATGCTGTGCTTCTTGGAGACTTGGGAATAAAACCTGAACCCAGTTAATGTCTTTGGCCATGGACCTCTCACACCCCCAAGAAGGCAAAAAAACAACAACATGGAACTACCACCTAAAAGAATCATTGAAGACTGGAACAGACACCAACAAGATAATCTAAAGGCCGCCAAACAACCCAGGCCGAGGCTCGCCACTTGAAACAGAAGGAATAATATCAAGGACGGGAAGATGTAATTTCCTATACTTAAGTGCTCAAAGACAAAGAAGCGCAACACTGACTTTTAATGGGCCAGAGAAGAAAAGGACAATAAGGAGAAATAGAGCAAGAGCACTGTGTATATTCTCCTCTGTTAACAAGAAAAGGGGTAGGATTAGACAGAAGATTCCAGGAGTTCTTAGGGCGGGGGATATACTGTTGTACACCCCAGACAGAAGATTACACTGCTGGACTGTAACAGGATCAATGAGTTTACACAACAAACTACAGACTAAACAAAACAAAATAAGAACAACAAAATTAGGCTTTTATTGACAGAACTGCATGATTTAGTGACAAACAGGCATCCTGACATGTCACATAACTGACATATACAGAAATGGGAACCTATGTTCCCACAGTAATCACTGCTGCCTAACATCGCTATTCAAATGACTAGGTACCCATCTCCACAAACCAACAAGGACATGGCAACAACAGAGCCTCAACGTAAACAACAACGGTAACAGCAGGTATGGACTCTCTATTGTAATCATCTCAGGACTCATGGACAGTTGGTACATACAGAAATGGGAATCTGAAATCCCACAGTTAGAGATAACTGCTGCCTAGTACTAACTACAGGGGCGGTCTCTAAATGACAGTGAGACCTCAATCATGTACAGTTGAGTCGAAGGGCACCCTCAATACCCACACAAGACTCCCGCATCACATAAGTCGACTGAGACCACATACAGCGAAAAACCATAACATAACGGATAACAAAACTATAACCCTAACAGCAGAGATATAGTGGCATAAACAGGTATACGAAGGGGATGTGAGTGGCCTACGACATTAACCAGAGCCGGGGCTCAAGTTTGCTCTACAACAACCATGGCCAGGAGTCACTACCAAGAGTGGGATTTCCTCGGTCCTTGTGTGTGGGCCACACAAGCCAGTCTTGGTTAAATCTAGAGGCATTTGTGACTCCCTGCTCTGGTCCAGTGACTGGGGAGGGCTGTTTAAAGCCTCCCTAATTTAATACTACAACGATCTACATAATCGCTCCTTCGGCCACGGTTGTCTGGTTTTGAGAGACCGGGAAACTGACACGCGCCTCTATTTATCCTTGCTTCCAGAGCGGCTTCCCGTCATACCCCGGAGCACTGCAAGGGATGCTGGTATTGGTAACATCATCATCATCATGTATCGCGTCAGGCTATCACATGTAGATATGACTACATAGTTGGAACATGAAAATAAGAAGACAACATATTTTAGTTTAAATGTATTGAAAGCCTTTAAAAATCATGGGAAAATATCACAATAAAATGATAAGGCTGCACAATAAAATATGTCTTTTCCGACGCCGATTCGCACTGCGAGCGCTATCAAGACAAGTCACCTGAACAAATCAAGAAGCCTGATACGGGGGGAAATGGCACGTCGAAAGAACACCAAGAAACACGTGGTATCCAAGATGTGCAGCATGGGAGCCGACAAGAAGAAGAACGTGGAGAGACTACCTGCGAGCTGTAACAAAGAACCTCCACCACGAACCTCCACGAACCTCCACCACGAGGGAGACCGCTGACAACCCACTACAGACAAGAGCCAAAACTACTGAGAAGCAGAGAAAGGTGAAAGACTCCAGAGTCGGAAACACCGACTCACCGACAATCTAGTGGGTCATCAAGCGTATCCAAGTGGAGCTATCAGACGAAGAAATCCTGAAATAGCTACGAGAAGAGAATCTCCACAGCCGATTCTTGAAGGCGAAGCGACTCCTTACTTACTCCAAGATTCCCACAACCTTGGCAGTGGTGACGACAGAGGGCTGCGATCACAGTATCAATCAACAAGAGAATGCAGCAGACAGAGAGATACATCCCAAGGATCACCCAACGTTCCAGATGTCAGAGGGCCGGCCACAGCAGAGCAGCATGCCGCAGCAAGACGGAAATCTGCCGGTACTACGCCGATCACCACGCCTTCAAGGAGTGTTCGCTGGCCAAGTTGGACACGGACTTCCGAGCACCCAACAACAAACGAAAGTGCGCCAATTGCCTGGGCAAGCATGGAGCAAGATACTTGGGCTGTCCGTACCTGCAACGACACAGAGACGTGTTAAAGTTTGCCATCAACACAAAGACACCATACAACGAAGCAAGGCGGAGGTGCGAGACAGCCAAGGGTATATCACAAGCTGAAATATACCGACTGCAGCACCAAATAGACGAGCTGAAAAAGCAAGTCAAGGCAATACTGACGCCAGCACCAACCAGTGGTAATGAGAAGCTGCTGGCCGACATGAAAGAGATCCAGCACATCAAACAAGAGATGGAGCGCATGGCTAAGATGAAGAAGGAAAACGAGGAAATCCTACAAATGATCCAAACCGAAAGAGAACTACTGAACACCGAAAGGACGCAGCACTAATCCAAACCAACCGATGAGATGAAGCAAGGTGAAGCACCATAAAAAAAAAACAAAAACATCGACAAACTGATGAAGACAATCCACAAAAAAGGAGACAGAAGCATGATGGAGCCAAGCCACAGACCAATCAGAAACAGCAAGCAGAAGCCAATAGTCCAGCCAAGATACCTCTATGAAAGAGGAAAGCAATATATGAAGCTGATTACGAAGAAAGGGAAGAGCAAGCTAGACTACGATGCGAACAATACGAAAATGACCTCAGCACATGGAAAGATAAATTTCATACGGAAACGCAACTCATCTGGAAACAAATGGATGAAGAATACAACAGCAACTACCAGGAGGTGACACAAACTCAGAACAAAACGAAAGCTAACGAAACATCAAACAAAGAGTCCTTATAAGGACTGCACCCAGCAAAGCCATACGAGCCAGGAGCCTGCACCAGCAAAGAAAACCACAAGAGGAGACGAGCACAAAGGATAGCCGCCGACCATCCCCCAGCTGACGTCACAGACACAAACCAACATAACCAGTCCGAGATAGGACTCACAAGACAAGAATTAGGGTAAATGAACTCACAAACACCACGGACCCCAACAATAACCACAGCTAAAGCGGCAGGTTGAACGAGGCCGAATTTGGAATTTTTGTTTTGAAAATTAAAATTGGAATTGGAATAAAAAATGTTGGGCGTACAATTTATTTAATTATGGTTTTTGTTTCTATGTGAATGTAGTGAATACAGGAAGGAAAGAATTAACGAGTCAACTTCATTTTCATGGGATCACGAATTGGGCCCGTAGGACCGTTTTACATTTGTCCCTTTCTACTACTAATAATATAAACAATACAATATATAAACAAGAAATAACAACAACACATAGATAAACCAATATGGTTGTCATAAATATAACAACAACACATTAAAATAAAACACTTATTTTTTTTTTATAGTTTGACACCAACACATGAATAAAACAATTTGGGTTTTATACAGTTTGACAATAACACTTAAATAAAATAATGCTGTTCATACACTTGTATTACATTTGTCTTGATTAATTCCTATAAAGCCACAAGGTATTTCACTAGATATTCAAGCAAAAAGGTGTGTGTGCTACCAAGCGTACAGTTGTGGTTAAAATATAGATATACATTGTAACTTGGGATCTAACCAAAGTAAAACAAGTATCCGAGTTCAAATATCTAGCATATTTGAAAAAAAGGAAATGATAGAAAAGACTATGAGAGCTATAAACAGAAGAAGAAATAGGCAAGAAAGAGTAGAGTTAAACATGAAATACTAATAGGACTGGGTTCTAAGACCACAAGGAAGTTTCTTAAAGTCATAAACACAGCTGGAAGAGAGGATTGATCCAACAGGGATGGAGTAAACAAGGGTTTAATACTCAAAAGTATCGACTTCATGACACCTGGTTTTACCCCATAAGGGGCGCCTCTCCGCAGGGCGTCCTGCAGAAAGCGTCGCACAAAGTACGAACTCCGAAGGTCCAGCGACGGTCCACAGGAGTCTACATGAAAATTTTACTCATGAACCTAACGACATAGCCCGGAGCGAACCCACAACCTCCCGGGAGAGGCAGGCGGAGTAAGCAATTCACCCAGGAGACTCCCCGCAGAAAGGAAGAGACATGTTAGAACCAAAGGGCTATCGACAGATTAGTCTACGCAGTTGTGTGGGGACATGAATGGAACTCGTCGCCGTTACACAGACATGTGGGTGAAAGGCACATACTCTTGATTTCTCTAGGTGA
>OY992879.1:83967425-83970554 GCA_963921405.1 Cepaea hortensis
TAAAGAACTCTTGTATACGCTCTATGGCACATTAGACATACGGAGCAAGACCTGTATATTTATAGACATCGGCACTCGGTGGGTCATGTGATCAGTGTCACGTCGAGACATTTATTGAAACCAATTTAAGCCAGAAACATTTGAATAATCAATATTTATCGTTTTCTTCTGCAACACGGCAGCCATGTTACCAGCAGTTTAACCTCAGCTCTGAAATTGTCATTCATCAACCCATAAATGATTGGGTTGGCCACGGAGTTAATGAAATACGATCTCACAAAAATGTTGTAGAGAGCTAGCGATGCGCCTTCCAGTTTCTCGGCCCATACTTGCTGAATCACGTAGGCTACCGAGAGACATAGATGTGGAACGAAGCTGATAATAAACACAAGTGTTACCACAAACGCGATGATTGTGGTTTTACGTGTCAGTTTTCTCTGTCTTGGTGTTTCCGTTTCCTGTTTCGTTTCCTTTGGGACATCGTCCTTGTGACTGTGATAGTTAGACTTTTTTTGGTCTTCTTTATTTGTCTGCGTTTTAAGTATCTGGTTTACGACCTTCTGTGGCTGGTTGTCCAGATTCCTCAGTATCATTGAGGTTTCAGACAATTTCCTTTTTTTAGTGGAGCCCAAAGTAGGAAGAACTCGAGACCATGTTTTTATGTTCGGTAGGTCTGTGTTTGTTGCATCCGAAGAGCTTACATCAAAAGACACTTCTTTGGTATCATAATCATCCTTAAAATTGTTATCTTCCCGTGAATGTGATTCGATTATAGGAGCTGTATGGTGGCACTTCTCGATATCGTGCATGATATCTTTACTAGTATCCAGTCTAACAACATGTTTATCAGCAACATAGCTCCTGTTCAAGATGAAGGAACTCATCTGTGTAGTCTCAGCCATTTCCTTCGGTCGTAAAGTTGTTGACTGATCCCTTGGATTACTAGAATTGTTGGCAGCATTCCAACAGGAGGCATTATTACTCCATTTATCGCATCCATTAAGATCGCCCGCAGAAAGGACGTCCCCAACATAGTCAGCAGGTTCATGACAAGATTGCGTAGAGATACTCTGCTGCTTTCGGGGATTGTCACAATCAGTTAAATGTCCACTGGAAACAGATTCTTCAGTTGTTGAAACTGTCGCATTCGTATTGAAGTATTCCATCTCCGTGGGCACAGTACGTGTTGATAGTTTCATGAACATCTCTGCGTGTTCTTTGAGACTCCGAAGAATCAACGAGTACATCACAATCAGACTCGTAGCTAGAATAATGAAAGAAATAAACAGAACGCCATTGTAAATAAGCGGGACAATGGTCAGCTTCGCTTGGTCAGAAAAGGTGCAACCCGGTGCAGGCAGTCCGGGAATTCCGGTCTCTATAGTTCCGATTCCGTATACATAAACAGCAGGCGATGAGAAGATAAGGGTAGCTATCATGATGGGGATTATAGATAGCCGAGCCTGATGAAGCGTCATCTGTGGTTTTAGAGGCTTCCGGATTTTCCTGTAACGGTCGACAGCGATGACAAACAGGGTGCAGATGGAACTCATGGTGGTGAACGAGTTGACAAACCTGCGGATAAACAAACAGACACCAGGTAATGATGAGTGTCCTAAGACTTCATTTACATCAGTCTGTGTCAGGGAACACACTGCACGTTTATTGTGTGTAACATAAATTCAAAGCAGCTTTTTCCGTTTTGAATTTGATTAATGAAGAAACTATGAAGATGCACAGGAGAATGCCAGGCGTTCAAGTGTGCAGTATATTATTTATGTCTTCATTAGTCAAATATTATTTAAATGGTAGTGTCGCGGT
Source organism: Cepaea hortensis (assembly GCA_963921405.1). Classification (NCBI taxonomy): domain Eukaryota; kingdom Metazoa; phylum Mollusca; class Gastropoda; order Stylommatophora; family Helicidae; genus Cepaea; species Cepaea hortensis. Next base: position 83,969,247 of record OY992879.1, read on the forward strand.
GCATTTATCTACCAAGTTAGTGGTCTGGGTTCAACACCCTACACTGGCAGGATTCAGTTTTCCCACTGGTACGGCTTCAGGGTTGACTGTCAGGATCGAGAGTGTGGCTTAAGTTCACTCTCATCACGGTTGAAAAGTGCGGATCGCCTTGTGCGAGAAGCACTTTCTTAAACACGTCCGAGAGAGACAGGTCTTTCCTGCACAGAATACTTGAGCTGTGACCGTGGTAGAGGTTAGACGGTTCAGACTCCTTGTTAATAATGGCAAGCCTTATATTGCAGCTATTTGTATATATTTTACTTAGAGGATTCATAGTTATAGAGTTTTAAAACAATGTATAATTGGTGAGAGTGAAATTCCTAATTCAATGACAGAATAGACAATGTGAAACTGTACGGCGTTTTGTTAAGTACTTATAATTAGTGTGTCACTCTGTAATTCCGGAATGGTAGATGAAGGATGTGAGAGAGCCAAACATCATTATAAACAGTCATTCAATAATAGTCTGCAAATCTGTACCATGACAACTTGAGGGCACACCTTGGTACGGACTATCGTGAGCCACACGTTATACCAGACCGGCATCAATCTATTGATAGTAAAATCAAAACCATGACATGGATGAATGCCATCAATAGACTCGCCCCAGAGCACCAATGAAGGTGTGTGGAGAAACATAAATTCCCGCACCATGTGTCTTGGCGCGTGATGCTCATGAGATTTTCAAAGACCAGCGGAGCTCTCAGGTCGGCCCGGCCTCAATACAGGAACCAGAATAAGTTCTTCTGTACGTGTAAAATCACCACATTTAGTTTTTGTGTTCGCTCTCGCTTTGAATTCAAGCGCAGTTTATACATATGCAACTACTTCTAGTGCACTGGACTAATTTTTGCGATGTGGATTTGCTTTCCATATTACAAGTGTCCCTCGCCATCAGGCGAACTCACTCACGACCTGGTTTCTTCCTCTCGCCTTGTATCCCCATGTTCTCACGTACATCTGGTTGATCTTGTTCCATTATAACTAAATGTCCTAACCATTTAATTCGTTGGTGTTCCATAATCAGTGTTATCCCTACACTTGTTCTTAGATTCTCATTTGTCTCTCTATCTATTCTTGTGTTTTTTTTTACCAGCTGCGTTTCTTACGCATTTCATCAGACATAATGTGATTTTACACCTATGTGTTTCTAGAACTGTCCATGTTTGAAACTAATAACATTGCGTTGAAACGAATAAAGCGTCTATTGACTTCTAGTTTGTATACACGTGTTATACGATAGTATCAGCTAAATCTTGTTCTCTCAGT
>OY992879.1:83975754-84095754 GCA_963921405.1 Cepaea hortensis
CTGCGATAACTGCTTAAGCTATTATATTGTTCCATTTACATATGATTTAAATCATATTTGAATTCTTAGCTGTAACTTCACAATTCACTCTTGGCTGTAAAGGTGTTATGGATATTAGAATCACATGTACAAGAAATACTTCATAATCAACTACTGGCTGCAAAAATTGTGAAACTTCTAAACGTAATATAAAAGCCTTTCTGAACCTCAGCCATAATTCGACAATCTGCAACCCCCTATGGAAGTTCTGTGTATATTCTAATCACGTGTATCAGAAATGCCTACACAATTCCAAGCTATGACTCCACAATCCACGTCTAGTCATAACATAGGTCAGTCATTATTATATCCAGCACTGTGCTGGAATCATATGTTTTAAACCACCTCATTAATAACCCCCCAGCTATAACTCTACACTCACCGCTGTCTATCACAGTTCTGTGTTTATTCTAACAACAAATGCTAGAAATACTTCCATAACTCTAATATATAATTTCATAATGCACCTTTGGCTGCGAAAACTCTATGACACTTCTACTCATTTAAAAATGAAAGTCTTGTTAATTCCAAGCTATAACTCCACACTCCACGGCACTCTATGGAAGTTCTGTGAATATTTTATCATATACTTTAGAAATGTATCCATAACTCTTAAGTCACAACTTCACAATCCAGTGCTGCATATAGCTAGGAAATTGCTTGGCTATGTGTTGCATTCACACATATATTAGAAATACTAGGACACATTCCCAACATGCCAAAATCAGTGCTATTAAAACAATGTTACGCTGGTGTGAAATCGCTCAAGATGTCTGAAGTCCCAGCCAGGCGTTTGACTATTGTGCACCTTCCGCGTGAGTACTTGTATATATTCGCTTCTCAAAGCCGCCGTTTGTGTATCCGGTTACAGCTGAGGTTTCATGGTAACGTGTTTAACTGTCAAGTATCCGTAACTGGAAAAATACGCTTAAGTTATGTGAACAAGTAACGTGTTCAGGGCACGACAATAGACATGGAATTCCCAAGAAGAATATAAGTATCAAGAAGAGAGAAACTCAGAAGTGAAAAAGTCAGGACTAAAGTTGGGGTTATAGCAGCGCTAGATTTCATCAGAAAATAGCAAGTTACATGGTTTGGCCATATAACTATGTTACCAAATGTAAGCAGAAGACGAGGCCGACCATGTAAAATTTATAGATTTTTATAATGTTGGAATTGAATTAAACTGATTGGAAAACTGATATCAAATCACTCAGAGCATTCATATACGTGCTACGTTTTCATCTTCAACGGCCAGCGAAGAGTTACAATACTAATGGTACCAGTTGCAGTCTGATTTTGAGTCTGACCTTTCCTCGGAGATCTGAGTGTCGGCCACATCCTGTGGTCACTCCATGCAGCACCATACTCTGCAGGCCATGGTGATGCATCTGTTCCTCCACACTTTATACATGATCCCAATGGGCCCTGACCACGTCAATCGTATTATAGAGTTGGGGTGAAAGACAAATATACAGACATATTAGAGAATGGAGGGATCTGAAGGTATATAGGTAGACTGATGCATGGATTTAATTGATGATTAGACAGACACACTAGCTAACTGACTGGCAGCAAGCAGACATGTAGGCAGGTAGGCAGACACACAAACAGACAGGTAGGTTGGTTGGTTAATAGGTAGGTCACTAGGTAGGTATGTAGATTCATTGGTTGTAAAGTTGGTAGGTAAGTAAATAGGCATTTATATTGGTAGATAGGTAAATCGCCTGGTAGATGAGTAGGTTCCTTGGTTGGTAGGTTGGTAAGTAAGTAGTTAGGTACATTGGTAGGTAGGTAAGTAGATAGGTAGGTATGTAGATTCCTTGGTTATTAGGTAAGTTGGTAGGTAGGTAGGTAAGTAGGAATGTATGTATATTGGTAAGAAAGTATGTAGGTAGGTAAGTGAGTAGATAGTGTCGTTGTAATATGACAGTAGTCACGAAAAGAACAAATGTTCAGGCCACGAGGCGGATCGTGTATAGTATTGTCCTTAAACGTTAGAAAAGGAGTAATGAGTATATGGTACTAACCGCAAGTATTAAACCACTCCGCACTCCATAAATAATGTGGTCAATATCACGCCTCTGACGCCGCCTTTACTTCCCAGAACATTTCCTAGTGCCCGTTTTCGTGGCTCGTGTTCACCTGGTTCCATGCACAGTGTGGACTTTAACTAAGATTTTTAACTAAAACTAAAAATATGTATTAAAACTTTTAACCTTTTAAAATATTAAAAAAACATTAAAATATGCTGGTATATCATCATCATCAACTTCATCATGTTTATCAACTTCCACTTTTGCCGTCAAGCGCCGTGGGGAGGAATAATTGGCTCTCCAGTGCCCGATGGGCGGCACTGGATTGTATCATTCCGTGTGATTGTATAATGTCTCTGATGTCGTCAATCCATTTTCTTTTCGGGCGTCCTCTTGCTCTCGTCGCAGATGATCTTTGTTGTAGGGCCAGTGATGGTAGTTGATGGTGTTGCATTCAGTCAAGATGGCCAAACCACCTGATCTTCTGTCTTTCAATAAATGTGACACAATGTGTCGATTCCACTGTCTGGTATATAAAAAAAAAAATAATCCCGATCCTAGGATAGTGGATCGTGCACCTTCTCTGCTCGGACAAAGGTGAAATACTCTAGGACCTGTGCACACGTTGTACGTGTGAAAAACCCCTCAGCGGATGGAAATCGAAAAGATCACACGTATAGACACCTTTTCTGCTCGGACAAGGGTGAAATACTCTAGGACCTGTGCACACGTTGTACGTGTGAAAAACCCCTCAGCGGATGGAAATCGAAAAGATCACACGTATAGACCCCTACGTCACCTACATGTCACAACTGGAAAGCCTATACACAAAAGAATATGTGATTCTGGTACACAAAAACATTAGAGCTGATCCACGACTCTGGTGATTATGTGAAATAGCGAAACATGACCGCCCACGTTTATCTTCATGGCACATGAACATGATGATGGTGATTCTAGTATACAAAAACACAGAACAGATAAACGACTCTTGTTATCGTGTGAGATGGCCAAATATGACTGCCCACGCTTACCTTCATGGCACATGATGATGATGATTCTGGCATGCACAGAGATGAAGCCTAACCTGTGCTACGGTTTTCGTGCAATGTGTTAAGTACTCATTGTTTGATCTATGGGAGGAGACTGTGGCACTTATAAAGATATACTCGTGCAATGTACACACTGCAATGAACACAATTCAATGAGCAGTGCCTGAACAAAACACTAAAACACACGGGAACCAAACTGCTAGATACGTAATAATAAAACAATACTTAACACGTCCACCTTAATGTAGAGTAAACCAAACAATACAAGAACAATCATCAGCAATTCCTGGTTTAAGTTTAAGAGGTGATTTCACTTCCTGGGCCATTCAGACTGAACTTTGGCATCCGTCCCATTACGCGGAAAGTGTGCAGGAGGAAGCACTGAGAATTCATCATTATCATCAAATGCCATGCCAGCTGACGTAGGCGTTCATGACTCTCCACAGATCTCGGTCTTTGGTTTTCTGGATTAACTCTTCTGATGATATTCCTCCATGCCACCGTCTCAACCCATTCAGCATCATTTCTCTTGGTCTGCATCTTCCTATATTCCCCTCGATATTTCCAATTGTCACGATGTTCTCCAATGCTTCTCTTCTCATCCTATGACCAAAGAAAGCTGTTGGTCTCTTTCTTATTGTTGTATATAATGTTCTAGTTTCATTAGCCTGTTTCAGGCAGTCGTTGTTAGTTACTTTGGCAGTCCAAAGAATTCGCAAATTTCGTCTCAGGAACCACTCTGTTGCTTCCAAGTTCTTCTTAATTTGTTCATTTACATTCCAATATTCACTGCCATCCAATGAAACAGGTTCTATATAGCACTTCCGCACTCTCTTTTTTACATTCAATGACTGTGACTTATTGCATAAGATACTTTTCATTTTCTGAAATTGAACTTTTGTCTGCCCTATTCTGCTCTTAATCTCTGTTGTGCATCTTCTATCTGATGTTATAAATGCCCCTAGGTATTTAAAATTATCCACATTGTTAAGAATGTTGGCTTCTATTTCCATTTCACATTTTAGTGTCACCTTTTTCTTGGATATCACCATTGTTACTGATTTCTTGCTATTCAAAGCGAGTCCTTTCTTGGCACTCTCTGTTACTACAATGTCCAACAGTTGTTATAGATCTTTCGCATTATCCGCCACCAAAACTGTGTCATATGCATAACATATATTGTTTATATTATAACCTCCGATTATTATTCATGGCTTCTCTTTAATCTCTCTCATTATTCGCTATAGAGGGAGAAGAGATCCGGTGACAAGACACATCTCTGTCGTATTCCTAGCTTTGTTCATAATTGCCCTCTTTATTTCCCATTGTAATGGCTGCTACTTGGTTCCAGTAAACAGTCTTTATTATTCTGAGATTTTAATCAGTTCATCATGTTTTACTTTATCAAATTCCTTAGTATGATCTCTGAAACACAAATATATGTCTTTCTGTGTCTCTGTTGATCTTTATATTAGTGTCTGTAATGTATATATTGCATTGTTTGTACCCTTTCTTTCCACACATCCATACTGTTCTTCACTAATTTCCATTCTTATTTTCTTTCTTGTTCTTCTCATTATAATTCTGAGTAGAAGCTTAGTGACATGGATTATTAGGTTAATTGTACGAACATCTTCGCATTCAATTGTTCCTGGTCTTTTCAATAGAGCTATAAATACAGATTTTTCAGTATATCACTCGGTAAATATCCTCTTCTGCAAATATCATTTACCATGTTAGTTAATATATCTAATCCAAATTCTCCCAAAACTTATAATTCTTCTATTGTGATTCGATCTGGCCCAGCAATTTTTCCTTTCTTTATATATTTGAACAGTGAAAATATTTCCAGAAATGTAGAGGATATAAATGGAATCAGCATTGGAGGACGAAACATCAATAACATTAGATATGCAGATGATACAGTATTAATTGCAGACAATGCGCAGGACCTGCAACAATTAGTAGATGCGGTTGTTGTACACAGTGAGCAACTGGGGTTAGAATTAAATTGTAAAAAGACTCAGGTTATGGTCGTCAGTAGGAAGGAAGAAGTGCCACAATGTAATATACAAGTAAATGGAAATATTCTTCAACAAGTGAATCGGTACAATTATCTTGGAACAGTTATAACATCTGATGGGAGATGCCTTGAAGAGATTAGAACAAGAATCGCCATGGCGAAAGTAGCCTTTAGCAAGATGAAAAACATTCTGACCAATAAAAAGATGTCAATTGAAACGAGAAAAAGAGTGTTGAGGGGATACATAGAGCCTGTTCTTTTGTATGGATGTGAAACTTGGACAATGAGCAATCAAGCTGAAAAGCATCTGATGGCTGCAGAAATGTGGTTTCTGAGGAAAATGCAAAGAATACCATGGACAGACAGAACAACCAATGACCAAGTACTACAGGAGACAAATGAACATCGTAAACTGATTAGAGAAATTAGACGTAGACAGTCAAAATTTTTTGGACATGTTATGAGAAGAAATGGATTGGAGAACTTAGTGACAACTGGCAAGGTCGAGGGGAACAGACCAAGGGGAAGACCGAGAGGAAAATACCTGGATGACTTGGCCACATGGCATGGACGAGACAGGAACACTGAGCTGATCCACGACACTGGTGATCGAGTGAAATGGCGAGTCATGACCGCCCACGCTTTCCGGCATGGCACATGATTGATTGATTATATATTTGATAGCGTCAGCGACTTCTTCTTTTAGAATAGGTTGACCTTCTATGCAGGGATGGATTAACCATTAGGCAAACAAGGGACGTGCCTAGGGCACCAAGCATTTGGGAGGCACCACAAGTCCTCAAGAAAAATGTGTATATTGTCCCGGTAGCGTAATTGCATGGCATAAGCAAATCGCAAATGTAATATTGAATCGCACATTATTTAACCTTGGTCCCACAACCCGGGGATAAAATACCCAGTTTTTTTTTTTGTTTTTTTTTGGCTATTTTTTGTTATTTTTCTTCAAGGTTTTTTTTTTTGGTGCTATTTTTTTTACTTTTCTGGGATATGTTTGTGCTACGTAACGCACTAATGCGTAGCGACAAATTCACTTCCGTTTTGGTCTGCTAGTGAAAACAATTGTGAATAGTGCTAATTTGTCGACGTGTCATTGAATGACTGTACATTTGCATAACGGCTTAGAACTACTTTGCATTTTCGAACATTTGTATAAACTACTTACTGATGTAGATATTACTAATTTAGCTTACACAGCAAAACTTGATTTGACGAAGGTAAGGTTAATGGTTACACTTTTTACTTTCGTTTTCGTTTTCATCTAAGGGTTTTTAATTCTAAAAAATATAATGTATATATATATTATATATATATATATATATATATATATATATATATATATATATATATATATATATATATACAGACGTATATTGGTAGTTAGTGTTGAAGGAGTTCATTACTGCTCTTTAAATGTGCTTTTATCGATTTTGATAAAGCAATTATTGATAGGGGCCTAAGTATATTATTCCTTAGCCCTATTTTGCATAATTTTCTAATATTTATGTAAATACATTTTCGTTTAAAAAAATGTAATTATGAATAATCGGAAAATGATACCTTAGCATACCCACTGTCAGAATCTCGAATGTCTCCAACCGAGATGCAGGAACATCGTTACGCCCGCCAGGCGAATAGTCCCCAACCGGGATGCAGTAACATCGTTACGCCCGCCAGGCGAGTATTAGTTACCTGCCCGCAGGTTGCTGGCTGACGCGATAGCCAGCGGTCAGGCAAGGACAAAGCAAGACGCACGCAGGCCTCGTGAAGCCAATCCACAGAGAGCAAGCGCTTTGCGAGAAACAGACAGACAGCTTGGGGTACTCGGACCAGACTGGACGTGTGGAGAGAGGAAGGCTTTGTGTAGTTCTGTGCCCGAAAGTCGAGTGCTTGTACATCTTGTGAGATAGACTGTAAGCTGTGGGTTGTCTGTAAGTGTATTGATGTATAATGTATGTATTGTAATGATCATCACATGTCAAACTAGATCGTGTTGCATGTGATCGGTAAATAAATCCATTGAACTTCGTGTCGTTGTGTCTCAAGTCCAATCATGTTGTACTTGTCTCACATGTGTTAGATATAACGAGCCAGGTTTAAGACTCTGACATGTGTGAACGTGGGCGCTCGTCCTCATTGAACGACTAATTTATTTAAGATTTGAACTTACATTTGTGAACGTTACTTTTGTCCAGCGTTAATGTACATTTAAATGTGAACGTGAAGGCTCATCCTCATATAGTATTATATTACATTGTTTGAATATGGAGGCTAAATGTGAACGTAAAGTACATACATTTGTTTGATCTTGTAAACGTGTAAAACATCAGTGATTGTGTAACTTGTCGCCATTTTGACCTTGTCGACATTGTGAAATCGTCGCCATTATAACCTTGTCGCCATCTTGTAAACTTGATGTCTATGTCCTTACTGAATGTCATCTTGATGTAAGTGATGTGTCATCAGTGTTATAGAGTGTTGAGATATATGTAGATTGTCTTTGTGAAGTTAGTTGTGGAAAGCAAAAAGTTTCGGAAAGAAAGTGACTTGTGTTTTTTGAAAAAAAAAATTGTTGATTGACGACATTACGACCTACAATTACACTCAACGCCATACAAACCTAATCAAAACTTAGTGACAAGCATACACACCACATCAGATAGACGCTAATTTATTTCCTCCAAAAACAAAGCAGGTTTTCTGTGCCATCTGAAACCCTTGCCCGTAGAGGTCATTTGTGTTTTGAACTAGCGACCCTACAGTTCCTAGCCCTAGTGTGAATCGTTCTCCACCGCATCCAGTACACTTGAGTATATTTTTCTTTCTATATACTTTCGGATGCAAATTTGGGCACAAATTGTAAGTTGAACACAATTGTAAATTTTTCACTTTACTAACAACTTATAACTAATTGTGTGTCTGACAATTCATTTGCATTTATTATTACCATCATGTCTTCATTAAACGACTTCATCGAGATGGGTTTAAAGTTGAAGTTAACTGGTGACGAGTTAACAAAGTGGAGTGAAAGGAAATACTCTGAATACAACGAACGCGAGGAAAGAGCAGCTGAAAGAGCATTAAAACAGGCAGAAATAACAGCTCAAAATAAGCGAGAAGAGCTTGAATTGCAACTAAAAATTAAACAGCTTGAGGCCGATACTGCCATAGACAAAGAGTCTAAGAAATCGGAAAGACTGGAGAAAGAAAACCAGTACAAAAAGTATCAAGGTATTGTGAGAAATTATACCTCAAGTGACTGCATTGCAGCGTTCACCCAAAATTTTGAAACCTTAATGGACCATTACCAGGTCCCAATGTCTGAATGGAATATTATTTATATGAGGAGTTTGTCAGGGGAACCTCTGAAAGTCATAGAGACTATCCCCAAAGACCTCAGGAAAGATTACCATTATCTAAAATCAAAGATTATGGCACATTTTATGCTAGATGAGGCAGGCTACAGAGAACAATTCAGCAAATTGAGTCCAAAATCGACTCAAACGTTCTCTGACTACCTCTGCTTAGTCCGAGACATATTTGCAAAATGGACTTCAGCAGCCAAAATAAATAAAGATTATCAGAAATTAGAAGATCTAATCATCAGGGATAAAGTCATCTCATCCCTTCCATCACCATTTTCAAAATTTTTGCAAGAGAATGAATGTACGAGTGTAGATCAGATTGAGAGATGTGGTTCGGCTTATTATACAGCCAATAAACATTGTTTTGCTAGTGAAGCTATTGATACAAACTTTGTAGCATCGGCTAACTATGAAAAACCTCGATCAGAACCCTATCATAGGCAAAAACCATATAAGCCTACTTCTGAGAAATACAATCATTGTAGATATTGTAACTTTTCACACCACCAAGGTGAGATGTGTGACAAAAACCCTGCATATCTTACATATCTACAAAACATCATAAATAGCCAAGATAAGGAACGTAAAGCCTTCAAAAATGCACGTAAATGTTTCCTCTGCAAGGCGTACGGACATTGGCGTCATGCTTGTAAAGGAAGGCAAATGACCAAGAAAGCAAATGCCGCCTTATTTGATAGTTCATCATCAGATGAAGAACAATCAGAGAAACACCCTTTTGACATGTTTAACGCAAATAAATGTACTGTTTGTAATACCTTTTATGAAGATGGCGTTTTGACATGCGGCCACTCCATTCCTATTACCAATGAAGAAGCTAATTTGGTAATAGATTCCAAAGGCAGAATAAACATCCATCAGGAATATGTGAATGGCAAGCCCGCTACAGTCCTTCGGGACACCGGCAGTTCACTTATTGGACTAAAGAGAAAGTTCATAATGCCTACAGACTATACAGACAGGCACGTAACATGTAGAACATTCTCTGGAAATATTGAAAAGTACCCATTAGCATGGGCGTATATTCAGACACCTTTCCTCACTGGGAAAGTAAAATGCGCAGCATTAACTAACCCTGTGTGTGATATTATCATTGGAAATTTACCAGAGGTGAATGATATGCCTCATGATATAACATCTGTTTGCATTGATGAGAACTTAACATCATCATCATCACATACCATCATTGATAATGTTGTATCACCAAATGAATGTATGGTAGCTAATGTAGCACTAAGATCTCATGACATCATTGATAAAACTGTTTCATCACCATCTGATATCATTGAATGTGTGAACGCAGTAACTAGATCTACTGCTAGAGTGCAAGATGAAATTAATCAAACTGAGGCTATAGAAATGCTTAGCCCAGTGGTACTACCTCCTAAAACTATGAAGGAGACTTTTGTAACAGCCCAAAAGGCTGATCCTTCATTGTCTAAATATTTTAATCTGATCGGCCAAAAGCCAAAGGTAATCAAAAATGCAAGATGGCATTTTGCTTTGAAAAATTGCATCCTCACCAGGTACTATACCAGAGGTGACAGCACAACAGAGCAAACTGTTTTGCCAGTTGAATACCGTAAGCAAGCCTTACATCTTGCCCATGATATACCTCTTGCAGGGCATATGGCATACTCTAAGACCAGATCAAGATTACTAACACAGTTTTATTGGCCCAAATTCTGCAATGACATTAAGCAATATTGCAGAAGTTGTGACATCTGCCAAAAACTAGTAAAAAAAAGGTAAACACCCACAGGCAAAATTACAAATCACTGACTTAGCCAGTCGACCTTTTGAGAAAATATATGTCGACATAGTGGGCCCTCTTAATCAGATAACAACCAGAGGGAATAAATATATTATTACCTTTATTGATCTATGTAGTCGCTGGCCTGAAGCGATTCCGTTAAAGAACATAACTGCCAATGATATAATGGAAGTTTTCTTCCATATATTTTCACGGATAGGATTTCCAGACACTATCCTATCAGATAGGGGAAGTCAGTTCATTGCCGCATCTACTCAAGCTTCCACCAAAATGTTAGGGGTGAAGCAATGTTTCAATTCTCCATATCACCCTCACTCAACTGGTATCATAGAGAAGTTTAACGGTGATTTAAAGCATATGCTTGCTAAAGTCACGCAAGAACATCCAAACAACTGGGACTTATATTTGCCTGCTATACTTTTTGCTTATCGCGAAGTGCCACATTCTAGTACTGGATTCTCTCCTTTTGAACTTATCTATGGTGCCAAACCACGTGGCCCATTGACTATCTATCATCAAATGTTAACTGAAACCACTCCTTTACTTAAACCCATATCATCATACGTATACGTTACATCATTGCGTGAAAGAATCATCAAATCTTGTACAATTGCAAAAGAAGCACTGAAATTATCTGGTGCTACATATAGACAATATGCAGACAAAGGTAACAGGACAATAACGTTGACACCTGGACAGGACGTACTTCTTCTCTTACCTAGTGACAGACACTTATTGACTGAGTCTTGGCAAGGACCATTTAAAGTAATAAGACAGATTTCAGCTGTAGACTATGAGATTCAAATAAAAGACAAACACAAAATATTCCACATCAATATGCTAAGACCATATTACAACAGAGATAACGAACAAGACGATACAATAGCTTGTACAGTAATAATATACCATGAAGATGACGAAGATAGTGACGAAATCCCAACACCTGCATTAGACACGACAAACTGCTTGAAAGAAATCAAAATAAACCCAAACTTAACTCAAGCAGAAACAGACATCTGCAAACATCTCATACAACAGTACAACACCATCTTCTCCAACAACCCAGGACAAACAGAATTAGTACAGCATCACATCACACTCACTTCAAACACACCCATAAGAAGCAGACCTTACACCATTCCAGTGCATTACAAAGAAAACTTACATCAGGAAATCATTAGCTTAGAGAAAAACAACATCATTAGACGATCCCAATCACATTTCTCATCTCCATGAGGTGACAGCATGGTCATGGTACGCAAAAATGACAACACGATAAGACTCTGTATCGACTATAGAAAATTAAATAAAATAACACTTCTAGATCTAGAACCAATGTCCAACTCTAAAGATCTACTGACAGAACTGACAGACTCTAGATTCTTTACGAAGTTAGACATGACAAAAGGTTACTGGCAGATAACGGTAGACGTACAGGGCAGACACCTGACAGCATTTGCCACACCTTGGGGACTGTACGAATGGTGCAAACTTCCATTTGGGCTGGTCAATGCCCCAGCGACATTCGTACGTATGACACGACTTTTACTAGTGGAAATACCAAACATTATCTGTTACATGGACGACATTTGTGTTCACACAAAGACAATGACAGACCATATAAAGACATTACAGCAGACATTTGAACGGATCAGACAGCACGGACTGACGGTAAAACCTACAAAAGTAGACATAGCCTATCAGGAAATATCCTTCTTGGGGTACAAAATATCTAATGGCTTTGTCACGACAGACGATAACATCGTGTCCAAAATACTGAATCTTTCACTTCCGACTACGAAAAAGCAAGTCAGAAGTGTGTTAGGACTACTAAATTATTATAGACAGTTCATACCTGATTTTGCTGAACTGACTGAAAAATTTACTAACCTACTAACGAAAGACCAACCTGAAAATATTGTAAACAATGAATGCCTAAAATTTGCATTCCAGAAAGTGTTATCTTATTTCTCTGAGAATAGCTTAAAGAATCCCATTCTCAAATTGCCAAATTTTCTTATTTCTTTCAGATTACGCACAGACGCGAGCTCCGTAGCGATTGGGGCAGTTCTGTTACAGGAACATGATAACATTCTACATCCTGTATACTACTTCTCGAGAAAATTAAAACCTAGAGAACGCGCTTGGTCGACACCGCAGTTGGAAGCCCTTGCTCTAGTGGAGGGTATAACTAAATTTTCCAGATTCCTCCTGGGACGTCATTTCATTGTGGAGTCCGACAATAGCCCTTTAAAATGTATTACTTCAGGAATGCCTACCAACCAAATGATAGCGCGCTGGTCTCTTAAGCTGCAAGATTACAGCTTTGAAGTTCGACATATCGCAGGCAGAACCAACACGATTGCCGATCTGTTGTCCCGTTGTCCGACCGACCCAGTAAGCACTAATGTCTGAGTGCAGTGTGTTAAATACACTCAGACCAACACAGCCATCAGTGAAGTTTTTTTTTTCCACGAAAGCTGTGTATGTCTACTATGTGATGTGATAGGGTTCATTCCCACTATATATAGTTTTCTTATTTTATTATTACTGTAGTAAGTGTCTTGAATAATTGTGTAGCGTGTGGTAGAAAGCGAACAATATTAATTGTATATATATTACGAAACAAGAACAGTGCCACATTCGCTCTAAACTTACCGCAAGCGAACTATCCAATTTATCAGTGGTATCTGCGAGTGGAACATATCCAGTGATATTTTAATCCGTGTATGAAGTGTGACCTGAACTTTGACATTTACACCACTGCAGTCAATCGAAATCCAGAAGTTTTCCAGTGAAACATCCAACACATGAACTATCAGAACAGTTACATTCCGAATGGCCACATCAGACCGGAACAAGTGTGTTATAGAATTTTTCAACATCAGCTGTTCGTGTGTACTTCCGGATAATTTATAAATTTATTCCAAAATTAGCAGACGACAAACAAAACCTTAAAAAGGTATGACGCTTCTAAAATATTTGGGAATCATAAATCTCGAATACACGAATTGTGTATTAATATTGCTTCAACTAATGTAATCTTAGAGTCATATCTTGATTAACTTATTCATACTATCGACATTTTTTCGCTAGTATGGGAAAGCATCAAGCGATGACGCTAAGAAATAGAAGAATAATTGTAAATTATTAAATTTAAGATTGTGTAAAATTATGTCCCTTTCATTTAATGGTTATTACATTATTACACCAGGGGCGATAAATTGAAATGTATTCGGATATGTGTTGTATATAAATAGCCATGGTGTTGCCAGATTGTTAACACTCCAGGAAGTCATCAACTGGGCATTGTATAGGATTACCGACGTTGTAGACCGACGGAAGAGCTCATGGCCAAATGAGGTCGGAACTCGAACGTTGAATACGGCTTATAAAAAGGTCGTATTACGGTCTTACCAGATGTTTTTTGTTACAAAGAGCATATTATTACTTTTTTTTAGAGGTTGCGAGGTAGTTGCTTTGGAAAGCTGGTGCTACCGATCTGACTGGGTCAATATTGCAACTCAGGTAATCATCCATCGAGAGGATGAAACTTGGCAAGTGGTAAAAATATAACACCACATGTCTTAAAATACAACTTGCATATCTTATGTATTTCTATGCCAATATATGTATTATTATGTATTTCTATACCGATGTATATAACAACAGAAAGATAGATTCTGACATGGTTAAAATATTAACCCGGTATGTATATAGAGTATACATGAAAGATGACATCTTTCATGAAGAAGCCCAGGGGGAGCGTGTCAGAATCTCGAATGTCTCCAACCGAGATGCAGGAACATCGTTACGCCCGCCAGGCGAATAGTCCCCAACCGGGATGCAGTAACAGCATTACGCCCGCCAGGCGAGTATTAGTTACCTGCCCGCAGGTTGCTGGCTGACGCGATAGCCAGCGGTCAGGCAAGGACAAAGCAAGACGCACGCAGGCCTCGTGAAGCCAATCCACAGAGAGCAAGCGCTTTGCGAGAAACAGACAGACAGCTTGGGGTACTCGGACCAGACTGGACGTGTGGAGAGAGAAAGGCTTTGTGTAGTTCTGTGCCTGAAAGTCGAGTGCTTGTACATCTTGTGAGATAGACTGTAAGCTGTGGGTTGTCTGTAAGTGTATTGATGTATAATGTATGTATTGTAATGATCATCACATGTCAAACTAGATCGTGTTGCATGTGATCGGTAAATAAATCCATTGAACTTCGTGTCGTTGTGTCTCAAGTCCAATCATGTTGTACTTGTACTTGTCTCACATGTGTTAGGTATAACGAGCCAGGTTTAAGACTCTGACACCCACTTATATTGATTATATTATTTATTCATTTTTCATTTACAGCTTTTCACATACTTATTTTTCAGATTCAGACCCCAAGATGAAACGTGTTCAGTTAAGTGGTGCACAAAAGAGAAAACTAGCTAAACAAAAAGAGTATACTGTTTCAGTTGTAAAAGCTAAGAGCAGAAAATTAAATAATTATTTAGTTTCTGTTAAGCAACAGGTGGAACAGGATTTTACTGACACTATCAACCCTCTTGATAAGTCTACTATAGGCTGTTCTGCAAATCCAGACACTGCATTAGTGCTTGAAAATGAAATTTGTGGTGACCCACTTCAGTCTGCTGAAGATGATGATAAAGATGAAGATGATAAAATAAATCAAGAAGTAGATCCAGGACTGTGGATTGACTTCTTGGCTGATGATGTGGCTTACTGGGTTGACTGTGGGCCCACTAACTGTCAGCATTATTATGGTCCCTTTGATAAATCTTGCCGTATTTATGCTGAAGGAAAAATAACAAGATATTGTTCTCAAAAACTCTTCTATGGCACAAAAGCAAATGGTGAGCATGTACAGGAGAGAATGGTTATTGTATTCACCATCCACAGGATCTGTGTACTGCTTTGTTTGTAAACTTTTTGTGTCTAAAGGTTCCACAAGTTTGGCTGATAAAAATGGGTTCAGTGACTGGAAAAATAACATTCAAGTTGATAATCATGAACAAAGCGCTACTCATACATACCTAGCTCGTGGACAAGGCTCGAGTCTACTACAAAAGCTAGAAGAGCAAATAAATGAAGAGTACATTTACTGGGAACATGTTTTGAGGCGAGCAGTAGCGGTTATTTGTACTATAGCTGAGCGTGGTCTGGCTTTTAGAGGGTCAAATGAAAAATTTGGATCTTTACAAAATGGAAATTATCTAGGGTTGCTGGAGTTGGTCAGTCAGTTTGATCCATTTTTAGCATCACACATATGGAAATTCTGAAAAAGGAAATCCTTCTTATTTATCCAAAACTATATGTGAAGAACTGATTGAAATTATGTCCCGAAAAGTCCATGCAGTAATTGTAGATGAAGTAAAGGCTTCCGGTTATTTCAGCTTGTCAGTAGACTCAACACCTGATATTTCACATATAGATCGGTTAAGCGTTTTTCTTCGATATGTGGTAGATGGAGAGCCCATTGAGAGCCCATAGGGACATGAAGTATATTTAGCCGTTCACTATGTCTTGCGTTATATTTGAACAATAGTCAAAGGTAGCTTGGAGCATTTTGAAATAGGATTTTGTGAATTAGTTTAGCCTTATTAAAAAGTAGGCGTTTGCGGAGTGGCAGTAACTGAAGACGTTCATGTAAGTTAGAATTGTCTGTAAGCTTATCACCTTTGATTAAACGCACTAACTGCCCTTTTCTGGAGTGAATAAAGGCGTTTTGTTATTGACTTGGAGCATCCCTCCAAGATTGTACAGCAATAATCACTACGTGTTTGTATGGAAAGTATAAAATATCTTTCTTGTGTTTTCATCGAGGAAATTTTTAATTTTGGCAAGTTGGTATACTTCTTTGGCTATCTGTTTAACTAGAGCATGAACATGGGAATTAAAGGATAGATTTTGATCTATGATAAGACCCAGTGCCTTGTGCTCGGTTACACTAGCTGAAGAGTTCTCTGCAAGTTTAGAGTGTGAAGTCTTTGCCTGGTTCAGATTAACATAGATTTTGTTTTAGAAATGTTAATTTGCATGCGGTTTGCATGACTCCAGTTAACTACACTAATTATTTCGTGCTGCAAGGATAATTCTAGCACATTAGTAGTATAGTAAAGCGTGGATATGCTACTTTGCAGGCGGGGGGGGGGGGGCAATGGGGGTCAGGGCGGTCGGGTCGGTCGGTGGTTCGAACTGAGAAAATGTTTTTTTTTTTTTTTTTTTTTTGTTGGTGGGAACTTGGAAAATGTTGGTGGGTGAAAAAAAAAATGTTGGGAATATTTTTTGGGGTGTATATTTTAATTAATTATATTTAAAAACGAAAAATAAAAATAAAAATAAATGAAAATGAAAATAAAAAGGCCGCGCATGAGGTAGGAAGCGTGGGGGTGGGTGGCGGTTATTAGTGAGCTGTAGAGGGTCGTAGTGGCGTAATAATTAGCATCATATGGGTTACAAATTAAAACCTTAAAAATTAAAAATGGTCGGTGTTAGTGATTGTAGTGGATATGGCATAGTGAAATTAGTTGAGCAAGGGGTGGGTGGCTGTTATTAGTGGTCTGTAGAGTGTCGTAGTGGCGAATTTACTATCATCATATGGGTTACAAATGAAAACCTTAAAAATTAAAGATGGCCGGTGGTATTGATTGTAGTTGGTATGGTTGATACACACATACCGACATGAATACACACACAAACAACTACACGTACAGACAAGAAAAAAGTTCCACTCACACACACACACACACACACACACACACACACACACACACACACACACACACAGGCACATACGTACAGACACATAAACACAAAGACAACCACACGTACAGACAAGAACAAAGACAAATACTGAGGTGTAAGTTTTAGTTATGTATTTATTCAACGTTGTAGTTTATCAGTCATATACGTGCCTACAGATGTAGCGAAGCGTTCCTCCAGACCTTGGACATTCACATCTGTGTTGTAAGATATATCTACCAGATGCTTTCCCAGACGCATACCACGTGTAAACACCATCATTATTCTCCCATAGTTGAAGACTTTATCGTCAAAGATTTCATCAGCAATTGAAACAAAGACTGGGAAAACGTGTTCTGGCTTAATACATCTTTCTAGGCTCGTGAATAATACATCTTGTTGTTTTGGCTATTTGATGTACTAAGTGACACAATCTCGAGGTATTGGTCTTGTGGACCTGTAGGAACTAATAATAGTCAACGCTATATTCACCAGCTCGCTGTGAACTTGTTTCAAGTCGACCGTTGCTTGTGCCATTTGTATGCTGATAGCTAGAAGAGAACCACTGGAGTGCAAATGTTGGTCAAATGGTCTAATACTATCACCTGATGTGTTATAAAAATCAGCCGAGTAGATAGCTGGTTATTGTTACTCATGGATTCTAGGTGGAAACATCCTTTTACGGCATTGATTGCCGGCCCAACGGGGAGTGGTAAAACCGTATCTGGATGCATGCATGTGGAAGTAGTGTGCCCCACCCACCCACACGCAAACCCAGGCATACATGCATGCATCCACATGCGGTTTTACCACTCCCCGTTTTACCCACCCCCACATCTCCCACCTGCACACATATCACACCCACACGCACACATCTTCCACCCATTCCACAACCTACCAACATTTACCCACTCACATATCCTCCACCACCCACCCACACAGCCCCAACCACTCAGTCAAACACACATCCCATAACCACATATCCAACACCCACACACACACACACATATTCCCGCCAACTCACATATCCCGCACCCCCACTCACAAAACCCGCAACCACCCACACATCCCCACTTACACACATGCCCCACGCTTACATTCTCCCCCACACACACATCCCGCACTCACACACACATCCCCCATCCACCCTCAGCCTACACACACTTACCCTCCCACACATCTTCCACCCAATCAACCGCCAACAGCCCCCTGCTGATCTCCAATCTCCCTATCAGACATCCCTTAACTACACATCTCACCACCCATAAACTCACACACACATCCCCCATCCATACACTCATCTCCACCAATCAACACATTCCTCATCCAAAAACACACTCCTTCCACCCACACACACCCACCACCCACATATACCCCACCCACACACATGCGCCGCCCATAGACATCTTTCCACCCACACACACATCCCCCACAAATACACTCATCTCTCACACACATCCACCCATTCACTCACTCATCAATCAACCACTCACACCCACACATCCCCCACCCACCCATCAACACATGCATCTCCCATCTACCCACCCACTCATTCAAGCCCCAACCACCCAGCCAAACACACATCCCCCTTCCTCACATACATCATTTATGCATTCCCCCATTCATATCCCCGCCCACACATCTCTCATCCACACACACACACATCTACTCACCCACACACCCACACCTACAAACATCCTCACCACCCACACATACATCCTCCACCCACACTCCCACCCATAGAGACATATCCCATTCACAGACACACCCCACACCCATTCCCCACAGCCATCACACAACCATCCCCCAAACCACACACATCTCCCACACACCCATTCATCCACCCAAATACAGATTCCCTAATCACACCCCAACCCACCAACACCCACACACTTCCAACTATCCTCCCAAATATACCCACCGGCACACACATCCCTCACACACACACATACATCCCCCACCGACCACACATCCCTTCACCCATCCACATATCACCTATCAACCTACGCAAATACCCCACAAACAAACTCTCCACACATACATTCACCACACACCTACACACACACACACACACACACACACACACACACACACACACACACTCCTCGCATACACACCCACACACACATCTTCATATCTAGACGCATACATGATGTCTCACATGATCACTGAAATTAATATGAACAAACTCCCACACTTTACACGCACATACACTGACGATTGTCGTGAGTATTCTCGCAAATATTTTAAGAAATGGAGAAAAAATTGTACATATACATTTTGTAGCGTAAGAATTAGTGATGCAATTCAACTCTCTCTCTCTCTCTCTCTCTCTCTCTCTTTCTCTCTTTTCTCTATCACACACACACACACACACACACACACACACACACATACACACACTCTCTCTCTCTCTCTCTCTCTCTCTCACCCCCCCCCCCCCACTCACTAACTCTCTCACTCACGATACAATAATGTTATGTTATACATTTTAAAATCACTTGGCATACAAAAAGATAATATGAAAGATGAGAATACACAAAATATATGAGATGGCATGTTACATGATATACGTGCGCTCAGCTCTCTCTCTCTCTCTCTCTCTCTCTCTCTCTCTCTCTCTCTCTCTGTGCGTGTCTCTCTCTCTGTGCGTATCTCTCTCTCACACACACACACATAGGCACACACACACACTCTCTCACACTCACTAACTCTCTCACTCACTCTACAGTGATGTACATGTGTTCATATTATACATGATAACATCAAATGGCATTCAAATTTATAATATGAAGATGAGAATAGACACAAAATATGGAATAGCATGTTACATGACATGCGTGCGCTCAACTCTCTCTCTCTCTCTCTCTCTCTCTCTCTCTCTCTCTCTCTTCTCACTATCACACACAGAAATACACTCACAAACAATGCACACACACACACACTAACACATCCATTCTCCCACTGTCTCTCTCTCTCTCGTTCGCTCACTCACTCACTCTCTCTCTCTCTCTCTCTCTCTCTCTCTCTCTCTCACACTCGCAATCACTATTTCACCCATTAAGTCACTCTCTCCATCTTTCATTCACTCTATATCACACTCTCTTTCACTCTCACTCACACACAGACAAACACACACCTTCACGCTAGCAAATACACACTCCCTCGCATACACACGAAAGCAAATACACATACACACATGAGCATACACACAATATACACAAGCAAATACACACATATATCAACGCACACATACACACCTACACACATCCACACCCATACACACAAAATTACACGCACGTGCACACAAATACACACTCCCTCACGCACATACACACATATACACACGCACATACATATAAACACGCACACATGCACGCACACATAAACACACTTATAAACATACTCACACACAAGCACACATACATACACATACACACCGATCCACACATTCAGACATGCACACACAGATACACCCACATACACACATACAAACACACACACACACATGGACACAAGTACACACACCCACCCATGCACCCACACACTTACTCACACATACACGCTGCCTCTCATAATCTCATTCTCTCACTCACATTCACTCATTTAATCTCTAAACTACACTAACTCACTCTCTTACTCGCACACACAGACAAGTACACAGACACACACACTCACCCACTCTCTCTCTCTCTCTCTCTCTCTCTCATTCACTTCTCATGCACTCTCTCACTCACCCACTGTCTCTCTCTCTTACACACTCACTCACACACCCACATACACACATACTCACAAATTATCCCCCTCACTCACTAACTCACTCTCCCTTACTCACTCACTAACTCGCTGGCTCTCTAACTCACACTCACTCACTTTCTCACTCTCTCACATAGACAGGCAGACACATAACACAATTTATCACTCACACTAACTCATTCTCTCACTCAATCTCTCACACATACGTGCACACAGACATTCACTTACTCTTTCACTCACGCAGGCACACGCGCATAATACTCTCTCACTTACTCTGTCTCATACTCATTCCCTCTCTCACTCACTCTCTCACTCACAGTGAAAAATGATAGTGAAAAAATGATACCAGTAGGTGACTTATGGAGGCATATAGTCGGTATGAAGTAAGTATTGAAAAAGTTTTCGGTTGAATGTCTAGGGACTCATTGGCATTTTCAGGTCTGGTGGAAGGCTGTTCCCCAAGTGAGCACCAGAATACGCGAAACATGTTTTGTATAAGTTCAATCTAGCCTTCGGAACATGTAATAAATTTAAGCGCTTACTGTTCATTGCATTAGATTGAACTAACGGTAGAAGATACTCTGGAGTATTTTCAGATATAATTTTATTCACTAATTTGGCTTTGTTAAAGAGGAATCGCTTTCGAAGTGGTAGAAGTCTTAGATGACTATATAAGTTATTACTTTCAAGGTGCTTTATGCCAGAAACTAGACGTATAGCACGGTTTTGGAGTGAAAACGGTCGTTTCATATTAGATTTAGGGCAACCATCCCAGACTGTGGAAAAATAGTCGAGAGGTGATTGGATATAGGATGCATAGAATATTTTTCGTGTGCTTTTATCCAAGAAGTGCTGAATTTTAGTAAGTTGTTAAACTGTTTGTGCTATTCTCTTGGTAAGGACGTGAACATGAGAGCCCCAGTTTAGATGTCTGTCAATTAAAAGACCTAATGTTTTGTGTTCATTTACATTAACTATAGGTAACGTGTCCGCGTAGAGATCGAGCGGTGCCACAGTTATGGCTAGGGTCTGTAGTTTTTGTCTGGTCGTTATTAGCATGGATTTGGTTATGTCGATGTTAATTATCATGCGGTTTTCATTGCTCCATCTACTAAGGTTATCAAGTTCGTTTTGTAAAGCGCTTTCTAAGTCACTACGGTTCTCTTGACTAGTGTATATAGTGCAATCGTCTGCAAATAGGTCACACGAAAAAAATTGAGATATAAAGGAAGATCATTACTATAAACTGCAAAAAGCAGCGGACCTAGTATTGAGCCATGAAGCACACCAATATTAAGTTGTGTTGGTCTTGATTAACAGTTATTGAAGGACACTACTTGTTGTCTGTCGGATAAAAATGACGTAATTAGGTTCACCATAACGGTGCTAGTCTTCATTTCTTTTAATTTTTTATTTAAAATATCATGATCTACCATATCAAAGGCTTTTTTAAAGTCTGCAAATACTGCTCCACAAATGTTGCCATTGTTGATACAAAGATGCCAGTTGTCGGTAATTTTTGTTAGATCACTAAGGCAAGAATATTTAGGTCGAAACCCAGATTGAATGTCAATTATTAGATCGTTGTTAATTACATTGTATAATGTTATTTTATGTATGTGTTTTTCTAATGGCTTTGATAGCGATGATAGCAAGGAAATAGGTCTATAACTACCCAAGACGCTATTATCAGTTGAGCCATTTTTAAGTAGAGGATAAACTTTAGCAATTTTAAAGGCACATGGAAAGTAGTTTTTGGACAGGCAATGGTTATATATGAACGTCAAAGACTCACTGATAATTGGTGCCGAAACAGCAAAGAATTCTATTACTGATACCATCTAAGCCTTCTGAATTTGTTGCTTTGAGATTTGAGAGATATTTGTATACTTCTGCAATAGACATCAAGGGAATCTCAGTGGAAATATTTCTAGAGCATTTCCCTTCACAGAATGATGACAGTGGGGGAAAATTACATGCTGAGTCTGGTATTGAGGACTTTAGATTCTCTATTTCTGATTGAAAGAAGCAACTGAAATCCTCGCATGTTATAGTGCTCGGTATTGCTGACTGTGAAGAGTGTTTCTTGTTGGTTAGCGAGTTAATAGCCTTCCATATATTTGCGTTATTTGATTTATCTACAATCAATTTTTTAAATGATCTTTCTTTATCCTACGAATTTCATATTTAACTTTATTTCTTAGTCTGCGGTAATTGATGACATTTTTATTTTTTGTTCGCTGTATCTCATTCTCTCATGATTTCGAGAACTTCACGAGTCACCCATGGAGATTTATGTTGATTCTTGACTCGAACTTCTTTGACTTGCACATGGTTATCAAACACGCTGTTTACTGTCTTTGTCCAGTAAGCTAGTGCATCATCCGGATCAGGAAGTTGGTAAACATGTTCAAGGACTGCATTTTTTTAAATCGTCTAAAAATAAACTTTGGTTGAGAGCTTTTAGATTTCTAAATTTGATTATTAAATGTTTATTTTTAGGAGTTTTGAACCCAATTTTCGACCATGTACAACATATTGGGTAATGGTCACTAACTGCACTAACAGGAACAGAACATTCGATAATATTAACTGGACAAGTAACATATATATGATCAATTATAGTTGATCCCCGGGAAGGTAAACCCGGTCAACAAATGCCCGCAGAAGTCGGATGTGTCCTCCTAACGGCGCAGGAACGCAGCTCTGCTGTAAACAGGCACAACGCAGTCACATCCGGAAAAAAAAAATCCGGATGAACGCAGAAGAAGAAGAATTATAGTTGATGAGTTGAGCAAGATGAGTTGAACAAGTCTTGTAAAAAGACATCTTGATTTAAGTTTTTATAATTTCTATATTTTATGATTATATGTTTGTGTTTCGGAGTTTTGGTACCTCTTTTCGACCACGTGCAACATACTGGATAGTGATCGCTCATTGTATATGTACAGCACATTCAATGATGTTGTCAGCACATATAGTATCCATGTGATCTGTAAGTGTTGCAGATGATTTTGTTATTGTAGTGGCTTGTTTGACTAACTGTTTGAAGTTATATGACTCTATTATGTTTTCCCATGTTTTTGTTTGATTTGTTAGTGTCTATGTTGAAGTCATCTAGCAGTATTATTTCTCTCGCATCACTAAAGAGTACATCCATCATAGTGGTGAATTTTTCATACCAGATGTTTACTGCACTGGGGTTTCGATAAAGATAGCCAACTACTAGGAGTAAGCGATTTTGAAGTTTAACCTCAAGCCATACACACTCAGTCTCACAGGTTTCAAAATCTAGCCTGCGGTGGACGTTAAGTGAGTTAGAAATATAAATTGTAATAACCGTCTCTTGTTTATGATAAGGATCTCTTCTAATGGCTTTAAAACCTCTGATAGCGATGTCATCATAGCAGAGTCCCACAAAGCAATTTGGCTGACTCGATGAACCCATTAGCAGCAACATATCCACAGAGCTGAAGCTCTTATGTAGGTATACTACATAACTGCACATGAAAATAAGAAGACAACAAGTTTTAGTTTAAATGTATTGAAAGCCTTAAACAATCATAGGAAAATATCATAATAAATTATAAGACTGCAAAATAAAAAAAAAAATTTTATAAAAGAATAAAAAAATAATTTTTAAAAAGTGCGGAAAGCGTCGCACAAACAACGAACTCCGCAGCTCCAGCGACGACCTCCAGGAGTCTCCGAAAAAATGTACTCGTGAGCCGAAGGACGCAGCCCGAAATCAAACCCACAACCTACGGACCCCGAGTCAGACGTCTTGACCATTTCGCCACGGAGACTTCCGGTGTCTGTTTCTATGTGAATGTAGTGAATACAAGAAGGAAATAATTAACGAGCCAAATTAATTTTCACAGGATTGCGAATTGGGCCCATAGTACCGGTTTACGCGTGTCCCTTTCTGCTACTAATGATATAAATAACAAAATATATAAACATGACATAACAACTACACATAGATAAACTAATATGGTTGTTATAAATTTAAACAACAGCACATTAAATAAAAAAAAAACAACACTTAGTTCTTTTTAATAGTTTGACAATAAAACATTGAATGAAACACTGTGTCTTTTATACAGATTGACAATAACACTTAAATAAAATAACACTGTTCATACACTTGTATTACATTTGTCTTGATTAATTGCAATAAAGCCACTGTGTATTTCACTAGACATTCAAGCAAGAAGGTGTGTGTGCTACCAAGCGGACAGCTGTGGCTAAAATATAGATGTACATTGTAACTTAGGATCTAACCAAAGTAAAACAAGTATCCGAGTTCAAATATCTAGCATATTTAAGAATAGAGAAATGATAGAATAGACTATAAGAACTACAAACAGAAGAAGAAATCGGCAAGAAAGGGTAGAGTTACAAATGAAATACTAATAGGACTGGGTACTAAGACCACAAGGAAGCTTCTTAAAGTCATAAACCACGGCTGGAAGAGAGGAATGATCCAACAGGGATTGAGTAAACAAGGGTTTAACACTCAAGAGGATCGACTTCATGACATCGGATTTTATCTCATAAGGGGCGCCTCTAGAAAATACACAGCTGAATCAGCCACTGCCATAAAAACAGAACCGCTTGTTAATGGTACACAGACAAACCAACAACATCACGTTAATTTGAAGAACATGCACAAACAAATGATGAAAAAAAGTTCAGTCAAAAGTATGCACGTCCTTTGCAGACGACCTTGTTGTGTGGACATGTGAAGAATAAATAAGTACAGCAAATAACATAATGCAGAAAGCCTGATCAATGTGAGAAGTGTGGACAAAACATGGCTTGTTAGGATCAGTGTGGATAAAACACCATGCACAGCTTTCTCCCTTTGAAACAAAATACAGAATCCCAATCTAGTGGTGAATGGAGTTAATCACATCACCTCAATCTAGTGGTGAATTGAATAAAATATACCACCACAATCTAATGGTGAATGTGGTAAACCGCAGCACCTCAATCTAGAGGTGAATGGAATAATTACCCCAATCTAGTAGTGAATGGAATAAACCATATTACGCAATCTAATGGTGAATGGAATAAAACATATTACCAGATATTAGAGGTAAATGGAATAAAACATATTACCCCAATCTAATGATGAATGGAATACAATATATTACCCCAATCTAATGGTGAATGGAATAAAACATAACACCACTATCTTCTAATGGTGAATGGAATAAAACATATTACCCCAATAGAATGGTGAATGGAATAAAATATATTACCCCAAACTAATGGTGCATAGAATAAAACATGTTACCCTAATCTAATGGTGAATGGAATAAAACATAACACCTCAATTTAATGGTGAATGGAATAAAACATAGAACGCCAATCTAATGGTTAATGGAATAATCCGTATACCCGTATATTTATAGACATCGGCAGTCGGTGGGTCATGTGATCAGTGTCACGCCGAGACATTTATCGAAACTGTTTTAAACCAGGAACATTTGAATAATCAATATTCATCGATTTCTTCTACAACACGTCAGCCATGCCACCAGCAGCTTAACCTCATCTCTGAACTTGTCATTCATCAACCCATAAATGACTGGGTTGGCCACGGAGTTTATGAAATACGATCTCACAAAAATGTTGTAGAGAGCCAGCAATGCGCCTTCCAGTTTCTCGGGCCACCCTTGCTGAATAGCGTAGGCTACCGATAGACATAGATGTGGAACGAAGCTGATAATAAACACTAGTGTCACCACAAACACGATAATTGTTGTTTTACGTGTCAGCTTTCTCTGTTTTCGCGTTTCCGCTTCATTTTTAGTTTCCTTTGGGACATCGTCCTTTTGACTGTGATCGTTGGACTTATTTTGGTCTTCCTTACGTTTCTGCATTTTAAGTATCTGGTTTACATACTTCTGTGACTGGTTGTCCAGATTCCCCAGTACCATTGAGGTTTCAGACAATTTCCTTTTGTTAGTGGAGCCCAAAGTCGGAAGAGCTCGAGACCATGTTTTTATGTTCGGTAGGTTTGTGTTTGTTGCATCCGAACAACTTACATCAAAAGACACTTTTTGGGCAGCGGTTGGTCCTTTTGAAGCATCATCATTATTTCCAGAATAGTGGTCTTCAATTACTGTGTTGTCTTTGGTATCATAATCATCCTTACAATTGTTATCTTCCCTCGAATGTGATTCGACTGTAGTAGCTGTAGGACGGCACGTCTCGATATCCTTCATTTGATCTTTATTAGTAACATAGCTGTTGTTCACGATTAAGGAACTCATCTGCGTAGTCTCAGCCATATCCTTCTTGTGTAAATCATAGGATTCCCCAAAATCACAGCTTTTCAGCTGAAGAGTTGACTGATTCCATGGATTACATGAGTTGATGGCAGCGTTCCAACATAAGGCATTACTACTCCCTTTATCGGATCCATTAAGATTGCCTGCAGAAAGGATCTCTCCAACAAAATCAGCAGGGGCATGATAAAGATGAGTAGAGATACTCTGCTGCTTCCGTGGATTATCACAATCAGTTAAATGTCCACTGGAAACGGATTCTTTAATTGTTGAAACGGTCTCATTCGTACTCAAGCTTTCCATCACCGTGGACACAGTACGTGTTGATAGTTTCCTGAATCTAGCGTATTCTTTGAGACTCCGAAGAATCAACGAGTACATCACAATCAGACTCGTAGCTAGAATTATGAAACAAATAAACAGAACGCCGTTATAAATCAGTGGTACAATTGTCTGCTTTGCATGGTCAGAAAAGGTGCAGCCCGGTGCAGAGAGTCCGGGAATTCCCGTCTCTATAGTTCCGATTCCGTATACGTAAATAGCAGGCGAGGAGAAGATAAGGGTAGCTATCATAATGGGGATTACAGATAGCCGAGCCTGATGAAGCGTCATCTGAGGTTTTAGAGGCTTCCGGATTTTCCTGTAGCGGTCAACAGCGATGACAAGAAGGGTGAAGATGGAACTCATGGTGGTGAACGAGTTGACAAACCTGCGGATAAACAAACAGACACCAGGTAATGATGAGGGACATAAGAGTTCATTTACATCAGTCTGTGTCAGGAAACACGCTACACGTGTTTTGTATGTAACATAAATTCAAAGTAACGTTTTCCCATTAGGAATTTGATTGATGAAGAAACAATGAAGATACATCGGAGACTACTGTGACGGGACAGCCCCGGCAGCATCCGAATGACACAAGTTAAAAAGGAATTAAAGAGCCCACAATAATTTTCTATCATTCTCTAAAAGCATAAACGTCCACCAGAAAATGATAGAAATGCAATAAGATTGAAAACAAGAGGAAAATACATTTTGACCACGCACGCCCCATCATTTCTGTAATGCTAGGTCTGAGAAAGCTTTGATGTCCAGATCAAACGTAAAACCCAGACACCACGGCACCAGTCGGCGGAGCTATCAAAGGTTGAAAACTCACTGTTTTCAGTTGATACATCGCGGAGCCAGTCAGTTGAGATTGACGTGTTAGTTTAGAATCCTGTAGAATCCTGCGGTTGGAAGAGGGACTGACACCTAACACCTTACGGTTAACCTGACCTAACGTGTAAACCAGCCACGGGAGAATGGGAGATAAGAGGGTCAGCCAGACCCGTCTGAAATAACACATGCAATAAAAGTCCAGACTTTGGGGAGCCGGGACAACGTCTGTAGTGGCCACCACAAAGGAGCAATTAGGACCAGATGCTTAACACCTCTCCGCAATACTACGGGGCAAAGTAGAAACACATGGCTGACACATTCCTGCCAGCAACCGGGAAGGCTTGTGTTAACAACCGATTGGTATGTAGTTATGACGCAACGTCTATTGCATCACTAGCGAAGCATGTTTTATTGTTTCAGGCCATGGTGGGGCATCGGTCAATTTGATTGACACATGAAACTACCGTCCACAGGAAAGGAGGAGGGGTGAAAAGAATTTGGCACTTAATCCATCGGGGTAAATCGTCCTACATGAAAAATAGGTGGAGCTAACAGGAGCTTGGACATAGTAATTAGCTAACGTGGAAACTAGCCAGGAATGAAGAGAATAAAACTACATGCATGGCCAGCAAATCCTCAGACGCAAACTCACGTATAGCAAAAGGATACCTACTGGAGAAATATTAACATTTCGTTCTGTTGGACTTCTGTACGAAGTATTATGATTGAATTTCCAAAACTATAAAACCCAGGTAATACCATTAGTTTGTCTGCTAGTCTGAAGGCTTGTGTAGTTTTCTGTTTCTGTTTATTCTTCCAAACTTCACACTGGTGGATTTTCTTTGTACTTAATGTTCCAGTTTCTAGATTTACTATTACACTGTGAACTTTATCTTCTTCTTTCATTCACCACTTGGTTGTCTGATTTGTTGTATGTGATAATTTGGAGAAATCCATTATCCAAGCTACATGAGCGTGTGGCTTATTCATGTACAGGAGATATATTTAGATTCATCCTGTATGATGTTAAACATTGGGGAGACTGACTACTTAGGAGAAATTCCTGAGAGCTACCAGTCTCTTGATAGTGTCCAATTAACATTGATTATTTGGACCAACACTTTGAGTGCCTACCAAGATTATGGTGAAACCACTTGGTTTGAGGAATGGCACCAGTTCACCTTGTCTGCATGATGTCTGCATGAGGACAGACATGACTTAGGACATTCAATATCCCAGACAGATTCAGGGAAGGCATTTAATGTTCGACAGGACTGTGCGACCAGCCCTTCCGACAAGACAGTATGAATGAATCAGAAAGGGAAAGAGTAAGTGAGGTGAACTTATATGGGAAACACCCCATTACATAAATGTATGTGATGATGTATGTTGTGAGCTATAGATGTTCTAAATAGTTTTATGAATATATACATATATATTTATTTATTTAGAACTGATATATGTTTATGTAACATGCCATCATATATCATCAAACCATCATATATTATGACTTGAATGTATGTTTATATGAATGTATAGACATATGTGTTTGAGATGTGTAGACATAGATACTACCCATCTCCGTTCGTTTCATTCCAGATCTCTTAGGAGCAATGGACAGTCAACAACCCATATCCGGAAGTGACTTAGCCTTGTGAAGGGACCAATTTGGACTCCTTCAATCTGACAGTGAACTGCGTCTCACTGGGGGAAGCATGACCTATGTGACCTCTTAAGTTACGTATACCATATCATCATCATCATCATATGGTCATCAATAGCAATAATAAACACAGTTGTTGTATTTTAAACTCAGTTGTCTGTATACATTCTAACTGTTGATAAATGTTTGTGTAGTTTAAATATGTACACACATTTGGAGAACAGTTAGTGGGGGTTCACACATATTGTCCAGAAGTGGGAATCTATGTCCGGGAGGTATCTTGCCTATGCAGTCATAAGTAACCAGATTACGTTGCATGTCTTAACGCCTCCTTTCTCACTTCTTGTGATACCAAGTACAGCCAAATCTATATAGATATATTCTATCTTCAACGAGCCACTTCTTGGCTGTTTTCTTGAGTATCAGGGACAGTGTCTTAAATCAGCTTAACAGACATTTGTTCCACGTTTTCTCTCTGGGATCTGGGGTGTAAATTAGTCCCTTCTGACAGAGTTAGGGGATCTTAAACTGCATCCAGAACTAAACACCAGTAGAAGAAAATGATTTTGGCTGAGTGGTTGCCCATCTGGGATCTAACCCCAGCCAGTTGGTGACATATTGGGTCGGCTCGTCCGCTATAGAATCCGGGAGTAAACCCTAGGACATATTGGTCTGCTCGCCCGCTATAGAATCCGGGAGTAAACCCTAGAACACTTGGTTCGCTCGCAAGGAAGGAACCTATTTCAAATCTGTTAGTCTGATATTATTCTGGTCTTGCCCATGGATAGAACCTAGGTCATTCTCACTTACATTCTTAGCAGCATTAGTTAGTTATAATTTATTTCTAATGTAATAGCTTGCTTGATTGTAGGCAAGATGTTGACACATTAGGACTCCTTATCCATGATAGAATCAGAGAATAAATTCTAGACTATTGATTTTCATAAACCATTCTTTCATTCTTCACCCATTACATTTGCTAAGTATTAACTTAGGAATTTGTTTCTAGGGAAGTTTGTAGAATTTAAATAACTTCTTAAAAAGTTAATAACGGATAATATCATATGAGTTAATTTACATCATTCACCACTGTAGAATTAATCATCACATTAATTAGTATATTAATTAGTTTATTGATGATTTACTTGATGATTATTTTGATTACATGCTTTATCATTTGATTTAATCATGAATAATTTGATAATGCTTAGTTAATTCAGTGTATGACGGACTGCTTTGCATCAACTTTCTCACTCAAATTCACTACTATCATTCTCATAGCAGTGTCAGTTCCTCTTGTCACTATCCTGCTCTAGTATAAATCTGACTAGCTCTGTAGGGTAATAATATAATTACTTGCCTGAGTTTAAGCTGAGAAGAGATCATGGATGCACGCACAGATTTCTTAGAGTCCACTAGAGGATGGGGCATAAGGCTCGGCTTAGTAGGAGAGAAGCTAGAACTATTTATTAGAGATGAAATGGATTGGTGGGACAAAGAAGATGAACAGATGATGAAAAGACTTGCAGAATTAGAAGCAGATATGCGTCACGAAGCTGAAGAAGTTGAGATGAAGAAGAAGCAAATTGAAATACTGAACGTGGAGGAATCTAACAGCTCGACTGAGGAAAAGCCAATCACTCAAGCCGAAACTCTGATAGAAAGCAGGGAAGCTGACCGTCACAAAGAAGAGGCAAGCATTCCTTCGCAAATCCCCATGGCTCAGAAAAACAAAAACTTGCGCACAGAAAGGCAGATGCTTTCCCCCTCAATTCCGAAAAATAAACGGAATATGGAAAAATGTACCAAGCGTACAGTAAACAGTCACAAACGTGATAAATGTTTATACCGCAATGAAAGCGGATTCGCTGGCTTGGCAACCCAGCAATCTCAGGAGCTTCTTAAGACTTCCCAAAGGAGAATAATCCAACAGGAGGAGGAGGACCTGAGGAAAACTATTAAAGAGATCGAAGGCGAGACCTTAACCGACTCTTTTATTCCCTTCAGTTCAGAGGAACTAGGAGTGGAAACGAATTCAGCTGAGACTGGAATTGATGTAAAACAGGATCCCATTGTTTCTCCTGGTGTGGCCACACAAGATGAAATAATTATCAGTATGAATTACTTATCTCAGGTGGGATATGGCATTGAAAATGACACCCCACAACATTCACTTCTATTGGATTTGGCACAAGAAAACCAGACCAGGGAGAGAATACCTCAATTGGACTTGGCACAAGAGAGCCCGGTCATGGAGGAAAAACAAGACACGGAGGAGAATTCTTACGATGTCAGTATCTTGGAGTCTTTCAAAAAGGAAATTCAAGATAAAGAAAGCATTCATGTAGATTATACTACGGAATCTGATTCAGGGACGATAAACATGTCTGCTATCAACAAAGAAAATACTTCTTTGGACAAGATGAAGGTAATACCTATCATCAACACAGCTGAAGCTAAGAGGGGATCACAAATGATGGACTCTGCAGCGGAACAAACCAGGAGCGGTTGGTATACTCAACACTCGGGACCTTGTTTACCTTTCACTTCAACCAATGTTGGATGTGGAGAACAGCTGTTTATGTATACTTCTACAAGGAGTGATACAAATTCACAGTTCTTGGGGAACAACATGATTTCTCAAAGCTGGACAACTTCTACTAGCCTTATACTTTCAAACACAGATTCAAAATGGGAGGAAGTCACCTGGAAAAAGATTTATTGAGGGAAGAAAACTCTTAAATCAGGAGGGAGTAAACGGACGCCCTACCAAGAAAGAGGCAAGTATGAGTTGAATGCACATCATAAAATTATGATGTTTAGCAAATTTCCTGCCAAAAGGAGGAGATTAAATGATTGTATTATGATCTTTGGCCGACGGAGGAAAAGAAAATGGGGCAACATTACTGTGACCAATTCTTTTAAGAAAACACTGATGGCACTTCCTCTGCTTATAGGACAAGGGCCAGAAATTGAGTGGACAATAACAGTCTCTCTGCAGCGCAGGAGAATCTTGTTATACATTTTGCAAGTTCCCGGCTGGGAAAAAGTAAAACCTCCAGAGGACAGGAAATTACCGAGCAATAGCCCGGAAATCCGACACAACACCAGGAGCAAAGATTTGCAAGATTTATCCTGGGAGGGTGGACATGGGATGTTTCTTGTGACTCATAGAACAACCCACTGCCACAAGGAATATTGGGAACCCAGACTGTGAGGCAATTCTGAAAGAGAGAGAACTTAGACACATTCTTGAATGCTGCCGAGGCTCTGTTATAGGCTTCATTAATGAACCTACTTAAATTGGGGAGCTATGTGACGGGACAGCCCCGGCAGCATCCGAATGACACAAGTTAAAAAGGAATTAAAGAGCCCACAATAATTTTCTATCATTCTCTAAAAGCATAAACGTCCACCAGAAAATGATAGAAATGCAATAAGATTGAAAACAAGAGGAAAATACATTTTGACCACGCACGCCCCATCATTTCTGTAATGCTAGGTCTGAGAAAGCTTTGATGTCCAGATCAAACGTAAAACCCAGACACCACGGCACCAGTCGGCGGGGCTATCAAAGGTTGAAAACTCACTGTTTTCAGTTGATACATCGCGGAGCCAGTCAGTTGAGATTGACGTGTTAGTTTAGAATCCTGTAGAATCCTGCGGTTGGAAGAGGGACTGACACCTAACACCTTACGGTTAACCTGACCTAACGTGTAAACCAGCCACGGGAGAATGGGAGATAAGAGGGTCAGCCAGACCCGTCTGAAATAACACATGCAATAAAAGTCCAGACTTTGGGGAGCCGGGACAACGTCTGTAGTGGCCACCACAAAGGAGCAATTAGGACCAGATGCTTAACACCTCTCCGCAATACTACGGGGCAAAGTAGAAACACATGGCTGACACATTCCTGCCAGCAACCGGGAAGGCTTGTGTTAACAATCGATTGGTATGTAGTTATGACGCAACGTCTATTGCATCACTAGCGAAGCATGTTTTATTGTTTCAGGCCATGGTGGGGCATCGGTCAATTTGATTGACACATGAAACTACCGTCCACAGGAATGGAGGAGGGGTGAAAAGAATTTGGCACTTAATCCATCGGGGTAAATCGTCCTACATGAAAAATAGGTGGAGCTAACAGGAGCTTGGACATAGTAATTAGCTAACGTGGAAACTAGCCAGGAATGAAGAGAATAAAACTACATGCATGGCCAGCAAATCCTCAGACGCAAACTCACGTATAGTAAAAGGATACCTACTGGAGAAATATTAACATTTCGTTCTGTTGGACTTCTGTACGAAGTATTATGATGGAATTTCCAAAACTATAAAACCCAGGTAATACCATTAGTTTGTCTGCTAGTCTGAAGGCTTGTGTAGTTTTCTGTTTCTGTTTATTCTTCCAAACTTCACACTGGTGGATTTTCTTTGTACTTAATGTTCCAGTTTCTAGATTTACTATTACACTGTGAACTTTATCTTCTTCTTTCATTCACCACTTGGTTGTCTGATTTGTTGTATGTGATAATTTGGAGAAATCCATTATCCAAGCTACATGAGCGTGTGGCTTATTCATGTACAGGAGATATATTTAGATTCATCCTGTATGCTGTTAAACATTGGGGCGACTGACTACTTAGGAGAAATTCCTGAGAGCTACCAGTCTCTTGATAGTGTCCAATTAACATTGATTATTTGGACCAACACTTTGAGTGCCTACCAAGATTATTGTGAAACCACTTGGTTTGAGGAATGGCACCAGTTCACCTTGTCTGCATGATGTCTGCATGAGGACAGACATGACTTAGGACATTCAATATCCCAGACAGATTCAGGGAAGGCATTTAATGTTCGACAGGACTGTGCGACCAGCCCTTCCGACAAGACAGTATGAATGAATCAGAAAGGGAAAGAGTAAGTGAGGTGAACTTATATGGGAAACACCCCATTACATAAATGTATGTGATGATGTATGTTGTGAGCTATAGATGTTCTAAATAGTTTTATGAATATATACATATATAATTATTTATTTAGAACTGATATATGTTTATGTAACATGCCATCATATATCATCATACCATCATATATTATGACTTGAATGTATGTTTATATGAATGTATAGACATATGTGTTTGAGATGTGTAGACATAGATACTACCCATCTCCGTTCGTTTCATTCCAGATCTCTTAGGAGCAATGGACAGTCAACAACCCATATCCGGAAGTGACTTAGCCTTGTGAAGGGACCAATTTGGACTCCTTCAATCTGACAGTAAACTGCGTCTCACTGGGGGAAGCATGACCTATGTGACCTCTTAAGTTACGTATACCATATCATCATCATCATATGATCATCAATAGCAATAATAAACACAGTTGTTGTATTTTAAACTCAGTTGTCTGTATACATTCTAACTGTTGATAAATGTTTGTGTAGTTTAAATATGTACACACATTTGGAGAACAGTTAGTGGGGGTTCACACATATTGTCCAGAAGTGGGAATCTATGTCCGGGAGGTATCTTGCCTATGCAGTCATAAGTAACCAGATTACGTTGCATTTCTTAACTCCTCCTTTCTCACTTCTGGTGATACCAAGTACAGCCAAATCTATATAGATATATTCTATCTTCAACGAGCCACTTCTTGGCTGTTTTCTTGAGTATCAGGGACAGTGTCTTAAATCAGCTTAACAGACATTTGTTCCACGTTTTCTATCTGGGATCTGGGGTGTTAATTAGTCCCTTCTGACAGAGTTAGGGGATCTTAAACTGCATCCAGAACTAAACACCAGTAGAAGAAAATGATTTTGGCTGAGTGGTTGCCCATCTGGGATCTAACCCCAGCCAGTTGGTGACAAATACCAGACGTTAAAGTATGCAATATATTATTTACGTTTTTATTATTCAAATATATAAATGGTCGTGTCGAGGTGACACAGTAGTCAATGGGTTTATCTACCAAGTTAGTGGTCTGGGTTCACCACTCTACACTGGCAGGATTATGTTTTCCCTCTGGTACGGATACAGGGTTGACTGTCAGGATCCAGAGTGTGACTAAAGTTCAGTCTTATCACGGTTGAAAAGTGCGGATCGCCTTGTGGGAGAAGCACTCTCTTGATCACGTCCGAGAGAGACAAGTCTTTCCTGCACAGAACACTTGAGCTGAGACCGTAGTAGAGGTTAGACGGTTCGGATCCCTTGCTGACAATGGCAGGCGGAGGATAAGATCAGACAGGTGTGCCCCTTGGAGAACATTAGGCGTGGAGAGGAGTGGGTCAGGGTGCCAGCGGAGCAGTCAGACTTGTGCAGAGTTATAATCACATTAAGCCGGGAGTGCAGAGAGTGGCCAGCAGTGGCCACGCAAGTGGAAATCCAGCAACTAATTCAGGACAATGCTCGCCCGGGTGATGTGATTATCTACACAGATGGTTCGGTGTCAAGAGTTGAGAGAAGTGGCTAGGGGTTCATAGCCAAAGCTAATGGTCAACGTTTGGGGCAGGAGAGCCTGGCATATGATACCACAACATCCAGCTTAAGAATGGAGGTGGAGGCGGTCACTGCGGCTCTCCGCTGGATGGAGAATACCACACACACACACACACACACACACATCGTGATTGTAACTGACTCATAGAGCATGCTCACGAGGGTGAGGACGGGCAGACTTCGCGCGGAGTGGCTTGCTTCGCTTCGGAGGTCACAGGTGACAAGCATCACCTGGATCTTTTCTCCGGGACATGCCGATGTGCTGGGCAATGAACAGGCGGACAGATTGGCTGGCTCTGCAGAACTTGGTGGAGTATTGATACATGACAAGGCAGACGTGGTTGCGGTCTTGTGGGAGCACGTGCACACCTTGCCATGGTCTGGCAAGAATGAGACAGCGAGGAGTGACGAGGGGATCTGGCCGACTCTCAACGCTCAGAGGAAAGGCGAGACTGACATATAATCAGATTGCTACTGGTACTATTAGTATTGGAACTCTTCGCTGGCTGCTGAGGATGGGGACGGAGCACTTATGGGAATGCCCCTAATGCTGTGATGTCGATTCCTAGATCAATCAATCAATCAATCAATCACTGGAAAGATTTATATTGCCGATATTTGTATATATTTTAGTTATAAGAGTTCATAGTTATAGAGTGTCAGCGTCTCAGAATCAAAGATAACCTTCGTTCGTCATTTCACACGCCACAGTGAGTATCTTCTACATACATTCATGAAAATACTAAACGTCGTATGTAGGCTAATGACATTTGTTAATGCCCACCGGCAGTATCAACATAGTGCGTACAAGTATCACAGTTTTCGCACGCATGGCATACATTATACATTATATACATCAATGGAAATTAACACTCAGCCATTCGTGCGCTCACAACACAGTTCATTCTTATTCCCCGCACTTAACAATCGCTTTCGTAACTCAGCAGGGCTAGCTTTCACACTGGCAATCCATACACTCTCTCGCTCGATTCCACACGTCTTTCCTCTAACGCGTCTCCGTCCAGTCTGAAGCCTTCTGGTGTTCGGCCTGATAGTCACGTGGTGCTTGACCGCGTGTACCCTGGGATAATTGTGCTTTATCAGTTGTCTTGCCGTACTAGCTGTTCGGTC
Organism: Cepaea hortensis; assembly: GCA_963921405.1. NCBI lineage: Eukaryota > Metazoa > Mollusca > Gastropoda > Stylommatophora > Helicidae > Cepaea > Cepaea hortensis. Next base: position 84,013,335 of record OY992879.1, read on the forward strand.
TGGTTTGTCTCAGGTCCTTAAGTGCAGGGTTGTACTGACGGTCAAGGACATAGTCCCGTCTATGTCCCTGTGTCCTGTTTATAACCTCATGTCCTGTCTATAGCTGGACCTTGTTGTCCCGTCTAGGTCCTGTCTATGACATCTCTTTTGTACTGTCTGTGACATCTCTATTGTCCTGTCTATGACATATCTATTGTTCTGTCTCTTACCTCTCTATTTTCCTGCATATGTCCTGTCTGCACCCCCAACACGATGACATTCTTCCTTTCTCCCCCATTTTTGTTTCCCTATATTTCTTATAAGAATAAGTGACACAATGTGTTTTATATATCTAATTAGTCTGAACTAATTTGTCAGGGGGTTGTGGGAGTTCGTCAGTCGTCACTGTTAGGTTGGGTACAACTGTAGTTTGTAAGGGTCTGATGTACCGTTGAAACTCACACCTACTGGTGTATAGTCAGTTTAACACTCTTGGTATGTTGTATAGAGTCTAATACTCTCACACATTGTACTACTGGGGACTGTTAAGCGGCCCAAGGTACTATTGACTTACATTTATGGCTTCCCATTAAATTGCAACACTCTCATACACCCAATATGGTGTCCCGAAACAATTGTCTCTTTTGAGGAGTCTAATCGTGGATATAACGTCCATGGCCCCCGTAAAATATTAATTCAACATATTTCTTCAAGATATGTGTACACTGATTTACTCCTATCTCACTTCCGCTTGTTGGCAGCGATTCTCTTGTAATATCATTTGTTTCTCCTTATTAACCACTTATGCCCCTTGTATCAGTGTAATCTCCCCTTCTTAGTATAATAGTGTTTGCACGTTATATGATCGTATGGTGTTAGTTTAAAAGGATTATTTCTAATAATGTGTCTGTTAATTATAAACATAGGTGTATATTCATAATCTGTGTAATATTTTTATTCAAGTGTCATCAGATAGGTTTCTACATCTCACAAATGAATGTATATTCCGAATTTTTGAGATGAGTCCCCGAGCTGTGAATCTTGAATATATTCCTATTAGTGTAGTGTATCCGTAATGTTTACACATATAAAAAATGAACAAATCACATGTGATACAAGAGACGAGCACAAAACATTAAGATGAGGAATATGTGCATAAGATGCACTTTCATTTACATATCCTCCTTTAATACATTCGTACTGTCTTGCATACACTTTGCGCTCACACATTCAAACCTGCATGTATGTTTTAAAAATTTCTATAGAATGCAAACTTTTAAGTTGAGGTCAAAAAGTGATTGAGGTTATAATGTAACCGTTTTAACCAAATGACTGTTTTAACCAGATAGAAAATATAATTGCAAACAGAAAATGCTTATGGTTCAAGCTTTCTTTACTTTAATATTTCTCATTTACTTCTATATATACAATGAAATTAGTTAATTGTAGTATTCATGATTTGAATAGGAATATTGATTTACTATTTCTAATTTACTACATTAAAGATATATTATTGTCATGATTTGGAAAGAAAGAAAAATTACTAATAATAAAGATATGATTCCCAAAATTTGTTTTGGTGTTCTCTATTTAAATTAAAAAAAATATGTCTGACTATGAAACTTCATTTAAAAATAGTATTATATAATTAAAGTAACATGCTACGCTGATCTATGTGACTGTTGGTGTTTTTGACTGGTAGATCTCGTTGACTGGTAGGTCCGAAGGTCTTATAAGCAAGTCAGCAATAATGTTCTTCGATCCCTTAATATGTCTGATGGAGAACGAGTAGCCTTGTAACAGTAGTGCGCATTGGTATATTCGATTGTTTTTGGGCTGTCCTTGTTGTATTACAAGCAATGGAGAATTTCTGTCTCGATGAGGAAGTGTGTTCCGGCGAGGTATTTCGTCAGTTTCGTGACGCAGTATACAATTGCCAGGACTTCAAGCTGTGAAACACCGTACCGAGATTCGGCTGGGGTGATTATCCTACTCACGTAAATTACTGGATGATTTATACCATTGTAGATCTGACGTAAGACTCTCGAGGTTGAGATGGCACTGGCATCTATCCTAAGGATATAAGGAATATCCTTGTTAGGCAAGCGAAGGATGGGAACATTAGAGACATAATGTTTGATTTGTGATATTGCATCTTTTAAAGTAGCACTCTGTACATCAATTTTTGTTTTTGATCTTAAAAGATCTGACAAAATACTTGTCAATCGTGTCATATGATGAGTCCAAATAATTTGACTCTATCAAAAACTTGTCTCAAATTGTGTGTCTGGGTTAACTTTTTAGAAAGTATACCTGGCTGACCAAGAAGGCGGTGGAGAGATAATACATATACAGACCTACAAGCACTTGGAATCAACGACTGGTAAGAGAAGGTCCACCAGAGAGACGAATGGAGACGGATTGTATCTGCAGCAAAGAACCTCAATGGCTCGGAACGCTGAAGAAGAAGAAGAATACCTGGCTGACTCTGTAATATGTCAGCACAATTTTCATCCCAGTGGAATGGGATGGAAATTTTGGCGTTGAATAAAACATCAAACTGAAATGATGGTGAATGACTTCTTAATAATGATGTCAACACAATTAATTGGTTCATCAGTAGCAATATGGTTGCTGTTGATTGGAGTTGGTATGTGTCCAGTGTTTTCAATAATGTCATTAGTAACATCAATAAAGAAACTGATATGGAGATGGTAGCATTATATATTGGTAAGTTTCTGACTTTAAATCTGTCTTTTCTATTATGTCCCTTGGAGAAAATGTTATTGTCTTGTGTTTCTAAGTCAGTGTTTTTCAGACATTCTTGTTTGTCTGTACATGATTGTAGGGCATTTGCTTTCAATTCTAAGTGTGATGTTTGAGTTGTTTTGTTTGCATAATGTCTGTCTGCGTTGTTGTTTTCCTCTGATGTTGTATTACTAGTAGTGCAAACTTCTGTAGGTTTGTGAACCTGGTCATTAACAGTTTTATTTAGAAAAACAAAATGATCCACTTGGGAGGAATTTACGTCATGTACCTTTTTAGGTTGTTCTGTCGTCTTGTGACTAGTAGTGTCCCATGGGTTTATTGGCTGAAGTTGTTGTTCTTGATCATTTAACTTTTTAACAGTTAGTTTTGTCACCACAATATCTTTATGATGCCTTTTCTCCCAGGCATTAATTTCTTTTTGGGTACAGTCTTTAATGTCTGGTAAACACCCTAAAATCAAATCTGTACATGGATTCTCTAATACTGCACAGGTAAATGTCCCTGATAGAAATGATGTACAAATATGTGCAATTGCTAGTGGATATTTTTCCATATTGATAGAAAATGTTCGGCAATTTACAAACTCGCCTGTATAATGTTCTGTATCTACAAAATCTTTTCTAAGGCCAATCAAAGTGCTGCCGGAATCGATAAGTACATGGCAGGGTTTGTTGTTTACTAAGCCAGTGTGGAAGTTTAGTTTTCCTCCGGAGGAACTAACAGCATTAGCATTTTCACATAAGTATGGCAAAGAATACTATGGACAGCCAGAAAGACCAATGAACAAGTCCTTCAAGAAACAAATGAAGATCGTAAATTGATTAGAGAAATTAGACGTAGACAGTCACAAATTTTTGGGCATGTTATGAGAAGAAATGGATTGGAGAATTTGGTGACAACTGGTAAGATCGAGGGGAACAGACTAAGGGGAAGACCTAGAAGCAAGTACATTGATGGCTTGGCCTTGTGGCATGGTCGAGACAGAAACACGGAGCTGATCCACGACTCTGGTTATCGAGTGAGATGGCAGAACATGACCGCCCACGCTTACCGGCATGGCACATGATGGATGGATGGATGGCATTGTATGCCCACATTTTAACACGCCATCGTCATGAAATGTTTCACATGTTTGACATTTATCAAAATTAAATATATCAATTGATGCAAGAGCATTGTCTTCTACTTCTGCCCTCTTTGCGCATTCACTTTCACTTTCTGACGAGGTGTCAATTAGTGCTGCATTTGCACTTCTCAACATTCGGCGACCCTCACATCTTGCTGAATAGTGTACCATACTTTTATAGAAGAAGCATTTAACCGCTCTCTTGTACTAGTCTTGCTTGGTCTGTTGTTTATTGAACATCATCTCTAAGTGAGCTCGATATCCAGGATTCTGATCGCTCATCTGAAACTGATGATGTGACAGTTTGCAGTATGGACATTGTGTTAAGTTTTCTTTGATTTACTTTTATATGTGAATGATTTTGATGGTTTGACATTTGCTGCAGCTACTATGTCATATTCATTGGTGTTTACTGAGAAAATGTCTCTATTTGATGTGAAGTATGCAGATCTCTTTCGTTCTAACTGTTCAATAGATTGACAATCAGATTGTTGCAAACATTGAGCAATTGGTGTTGGAATAGATGATACAAACTTATCCATTATCAATAAATCACTCAATTTATCAAAACTTTTTTTCACTTTTGCAGCATTTATCCATTTATTAAATATATCTTGAACTTGAGAACCTCGTTTGGTTGGATTTACGTTTTAGATTTGAAAATTGTACTTGGTAACCAGGGGCATCTAACAAAAAGTGTTGCATGATTCTTTGATGGATGTAATCATAATCTTTTCTTAGCTCTTGTGGTATCGACTCAATGATCTTTAAAGGTTCTGAAGAAAGATTTCGCATGTATATCATTGCCCAATGTTCCTTTGGAGCTCCCTGATATTGCATTTAAAACTCAAAATTGTCAGATCATGCTGAAACGGAGTCTCCTTGACAGAATGGTTTTACAATACCCTTATATTTGTTAAATGTATTTTCTTCTTCTTTACTTTTTAGTTTCTTCTTCTTGCTCTTCTTCTTCTTCTTCAGCGTTCCGAGCCATTGAGATTCTTTGCTGCAGATACAATCCGTCTCTATTCGTCTCTCTGGTTGACCGTCTCTTGCCAGTCGTTCATTCCAAGTGCTTGTAGGTCTGTATATATATTATCTCTCCACCGTCTTCTTGGTCTACCTCGGGGTCTACGGTCATTTATTTCCTGAGTGTAAGCGAGTTTTGTTTCCCTATTATCTTCCATTCTTTCTATATGCCCCAGCCATTGTAGTCAATTAGCCTTTATGATACCAGTGATTAGCGGGGACTTAAACAGATAATAAATGTCTTTGTTACTTCTTCTTTTCCACTCTCCACTTTGTGTATCCCTAATGGGTCCAAAGATGCGTCTTAAAACTTTGTTCTCAAAGGTTTGTAACAAGGCTTCGTCTCCTTTCGTTGTACTCCAGGTTTCAGAGCCATACAGCACAACTGGTCTGATCAGTGTTTTGTATATTGTGATTTTGGTGTTACGAGATAGCGCATTTGATTTTAGTAGATGTTGTAGTGCATAGTAGATCTTATTTCCAGAATGGATTCTAGTTTGTATTTCTTCCCTTATGATGTTGGAGCAGTTGAAGATTGTACCCAGGTATTTGTATGTTTCCGTTCTTTTAATGGTCATATTATCTATTTGTATGTGGCCAGAGTTTTTAGCCATTCCGTCTCTTGAAATTACCATATATTCTGTCTTATCTTGGTTGATAACCAGCCCCATCTGTTGGGCTTTTTCCTTTAAGTGAGTCAATATGTCCAATGTCTTTTGTTCATTTTGCCCTATAAAATCTATATCATCTGCATAACCAAGCAGCTTGAATGTTCCTCCAATATCATATTCCTCTTCTACCTTCCTTACAACTTTCTCTAGAGCCAGATTGAACAGTAGCGGCGATAGTGCATCACCCTGTTTCAAGCCAGATGTTATTTGGAAAGGGTCTAATTTCCTGCTTTTATATGTTACTATATTATAAGTATCTTCCATGCATAGTCTGGTCATGTTGATTAACTTCCTTGGTATTCCAAATTCCTGCATAGCATTCCATAGACTATTCCTATGGACACTATCATAAGCCTTTTTAAAATCCACAAAAATGTTATGGAGATCTCTTTTATATTCCCAATTTTTCTCGGCTATTTGTTGCAAGATCTATTGTTGATCTGTTTTGTCTAAAACCCACCTGGTAGTCACCTAATATGTCTTCTGACTATGATTTTAGTCTATTTGGTAATACTGCGGATAGTATCTTATAGCTTGTGGACAGTAGTGATATTCCTCTATAATTTTAACATTGGAACATGTCTCCTTTCTTAAAGATAGGTATCAATAATGACTCTTTCCAGTCATGGGGTAATTCTTCTGTCCTCCAGATTTTTATTATTAGTTCGTATATCTTTAGATGTAATGCATGGCCACCAGCCTTTATAAATTCAGCAGCAATTCCATCAGCCCCAGTTGCCTTATTGTTTTTAAGTCGTGTGATTACATATAGGATTTCTTCAAATGCAGGTTCTTCAATTTGTGGTTCACACATTAGAACCTCTTCCTGTGGGAAAGTGTTACTTGGAGCTTTACAATTTAGTAATTCAACAAAATATTCTTTCCATGTGTTGCACATTTCCTCATTGGTATTTATCATATTCCAATTTTTGTCTTTTAAACCATATGTGTTGTGTTGGTGCCCTCGTTTCATTGACTTCAGTACTTTAAAAAAAAACTTTCTGGATTCGTTTTTCTGGGGATTAGTTTCCATATCTTTGATTATATTACTCATATATTCTCGCTTCTACTGTCGAACTATTTTTGTAGCCTCTTTACATTCATTTCTATATTGCTCTTCCTGTTGGATGTTGTTGATGTCATTTAACAATAAATGATTTTAGTTTGCTGGTTGCAATATGTATTTGTGACTCGACCTCTAGTTCCTTCATCTTTAACTGTGTCTGGGACTCAATTTCTAATTGTTTCTCTTTCAATTTGGTTTCTTCTGCTCGTTGAGCTAATTCTAATTCTTTTAATTTGGTAGTTGTCTCTAACTCTTCCCTTTTTTGTTTGTTGATGTTCTAGTAATCTTTCCTCTCTTTGTCTATCAGAGTATTCTTTAAATTTCTTTTCTGCCCATTCTGCTAATTTATCACCACTATAACCTAGTTCTTTCCCATCTGCTATGCATTCTTTTAATGGTGACATTTTCACTGTATTTTCCTATAACAGTTTCAATGCACACTAACGTATTTCACTTGATTACATTCAATGAATAAGTGGTAATTATGTAAAATGTTATACACCGCAGAAAGAAAAAGAGTGCTGCTTTAATTTGCAATATATATATAAAGTACATATGTGGGACTCGTGGGATCTTTCTTCAGTGCCACGCCATGTTCAACTTCTGTTAGGAAAAATACACATTTCAGTAGTATGACATCTAACCACGGGTGTACATCTTTTCTGTGTTTGGAATAACAAAAATTAGTATCGTGCAAAAAATATGTCTGTCCAATGTCAAAAATTTAGAGGACAGATTTATATTATATTTTTCTTAAATGCACTTATCTGTATGTTCCGTCGGTCATATCGTTATCCGTCTAGTTTTTTCTAATTGTCGTCGTTTAGCTATGTAATAGTACTTTTTAGCAACAGCGTAACAAATATCAAAATACTAGCGCTGTGGGTTTAAACTGAAAGATTTTTTTCTTCTGACACCAAAATACTAGCGTTGTGGGTTTAAATCTGTAAGATTTTTACTTCTGACACCAAAATACTAGCGCCGTGGCTTTAAATCTGTAAGATTTTCACTTCTGACACCAAAATAAACTCGCCAGTCAGCGTCTCAGAATCAAAGATAACCTTCGTTCGTCATTTCACACGCCACAGTGAGTCTCTTCTACATACATTCATGAAAATACTAAACGTCGTATGTAGGCTAATGACATTTATTAATGCCCACCGGCAGTATCAACATAGTGCGTACAAGTATCACAGTTTTCGCACGCATGGCATACATTATACATTATATACATCAATGGCAATTAACACTCAGCCATTCGTGCGCTCACAACACAGTTCATTCTTATTCCCCGCACTTATCAATCGCTTTCGTAACTCAGCAGGGCTAGCTTTCACACTGGCAATCAATACACTCTCTCGCTCGATTCCACACGTCTTTCCTCTAACGCGTCTCCGTCCAGTCTGAAGCCTTCTGGTGTTCGGCCTGATAGTCATGTGGTGCTTGACGCGTGTACCCTGGGATAATTGTGCTGTATCAGTTGTCTTGCCGTACGAGCTGTTCGGTTTGGTTTGTCTAAGGTCCTTCAGTGCAGGTTTGTACTGTCGGTCAAGGACATAGTCCCGTCTATGTCCCTGTGTCCTGTTTATAACCTCGTGTCCTGTTTATAGCTGGACCTTGTTGTCCCGTCTATGTCCTGTCTGTGATATCTCTATTGTCCTGTCTATGACATATCTATTGTTCTATCTCTAATCTCCCTATTGTCCTGTATATGTCATGTCTGCACCCCCTGTCACAGACTCACCTAAAGGGCGGTACCAACCTAAAAGAACGAGACACTGGCGAAGGGATATAAATCCAGCTAAAGGGAAAGAACCGAGTCACTCGAAGGCTCGAATAATCTAGAGCCTTCTCGAAGGAACGGTCAGTGGGTCCACAGCCACGTGGACACTGATGGGGCCCGCCGATTGTGGGGTCCACGAGAAACTCATAGAGAGTTACCACCCGTGTCGAATTGAGACACGTGTGGAAGGACAGACCCGGACTGGACATCAAGGAAGCAACAGGGCTTACCTTAAGGGGACTTGATAGTTTCAGACCCAAGTGTTTTAGGGGTCTTATACATACATTACTATATGTTAGATAGCTGCTAGAGTTATTGTGATAATCATGTTCATTGTACACTCCTGTGATACGCAATGTACTAAATGCTGGCGTGTGAAAACTCACTTCGCCAGCGTACTGTAATATAAATGTAAATAAATGATGCTCGATTGTATCTGAACGGAGTTTGTTGCCTGTATGAGCCCGAGTTTCAATCCCCTAGAGATCTAGGACTGTGACAGGCTATTTGGGGGCTAGCGCCGGTTTTGGCATACACAAGCTTTTCAAACAGCTCTTGGTTTTGCCAAGTAAAAAAATTATATATCAACGTTAATAACTTAAAACTTTGCAGCTATCTGTGAATTAGCGAATATAGTCCCTCTGCAAAAATATTTGAACTGATAAGAATTTTTATGAAATTTGACATGACTGTGACAGTTACTAATTTTTTTTTGGATTCCAACATCAGATTGTTCCGCGAAATATCATGTATGTAACCTGTACTCCAGCAGTGGCGAGAAAACAAGTCTACAGTCGAGAGCTCAGGGAAAATAAGATGAGTTTCATTTCATGCTCATTACATTCCTAATATAGTGTGTCAATCTGTGGTTCCGGAATGGTAGTTGAAGGATGTGAGAGAGCCAAACATCATTATAAACAGTCATTCAATAATAGTCAGCAACACGCTGACATATAGTGTGTGTTTTTTTAAATAGAGTTCTGGGTGTCCCGGGTTTAGGCCCCGATGATGACTGGGATTTTTTTCACGTGGACTTCTAGTAATAAAATGTCACCTGGTCTCTGGGTAGTGAGATCGGACACCCGTGTGTATTGTTGCGAACGTAAAAAATCCTTTGGCAGTTGGAAATCGAAAAAAATAGTGGCCTAACGACGCTGCCAGAGCAAAATTTTGAGTTAAAAATCTACCCAAAGTATTTTTAGGATCCTCGTCGGTGCTACGGAGTTCGTACACTGAGCTGAGTTTATCCAGATTCAGATTTGAGTTAGTAGGAAAACGGAGCACTTATAGTTTGCACCCGTGTGCCATGAAGTTGATCCATCGACTAAACTAAACTAAACTAAACTAAACTAGAGTGTTTTAAAACATGGTATACTTGGTGAGACTGAAATTCTTTATTCAATGACAGAATAGACAATGTGAAACTGTACGACGTTTTGTTAAGTACTTTTAATTAGTGTGTCAATCTGTGGTTCCGGAATGGTAGTTGAAGGATGTGAGAGAGCCAAACATCATTATAAACAGTCATTCAATAATAGTCAGCAAATTTGTACCATGACAACTTGAGGACACACCTTGGTAGGGACTATCGTGAGTCACAAATGATACCAAACCGGCATCAATCTATTGATGGTAAAATCAAAACCATGACATGAATGAATACCATCAATAGACTCACCCCAGAGCACCAAGGAAGGTCTGTGGAGAAACATAAACTCACACACCATGTGTCTTGGCGCGTAATGACAATGAGATTTTCAAAGACCAGCGGAGCTCTCAGGTCGGCCCGGCCTCGATATAGGAACCAGAATAAATTCTTCTGTACGTGTAAAATCAATACATTTAAATTTTGTGTTCAAGCGTAGTCCATACATACGCAACTACTTCTAGTGCACTGGACTAATTTTTGCGTGTGGATTTGCTTTCCATATTACATGTGTCCCTCGCCATCGGGCGAAATCACTCACGACCTGGTTTCTTCCTCTCGCCTTGTATCCCCATGTTCTCACGTACATCTGGTTGATCTTGTTCCATTATAACTAAATATCCGAACCATTTAATTCGTTGGTGTTCTATAATCAGTGTTATCCCTACACTTGTTCTTAGTTTCTCATCTGTCTCTCTTTCTACTCTTGTAATATTTTTTTTTTCAGCTGCGTTTCTTATGCATCTCATTTTACATAATGTTATTTTACACCCGTGTGTTTCTAGAACTACCCATGTTTGAAACTAATAATATAGTGTTGGGACGAATAAAGTGTCTAATTACTTCTTGTTTGTATACACGTGTTATACAATAGTATCAGCTATATCATTGTCGCTTGTCGCCTCTGGGGGGACAGTAGAAACAACAAGCACACTTCAACTTCCCTTTTTCCAATGTTGGGTTTATTGCCAGACCTTTGTCTACACACCCCCGTTCTAGTCTTCTATTCACTATCTCTCTCTCTCTCTCTCTCTCTCTCTCTCTCTCTCTCTCTCTCTCTCTCTCTATTATCGTAATGCCTTACTCCTCTTCACTTTCCTTCAGAACATACCCACACAACATTGTCCTCTAATAAATACTAACATTATTTATTGAATAAAAAGTGTCATGGGTGTATATAGAGTGTATGTAAAGACGTTGTTGGTGTGTTCTATCGTGTAGTTGAGATAAGATTGACACTCTAAGACACAGTCCTCATTGTTCTCATCACACAACGGCATATATTTTCACCACAGCACAGAATTGGATTGAGCTCACCCAGGGTAGTGTCTCTCTGACTGATGTTGAGGTCTTCACCATATCCTTGACAACTATAGAATTAAACAGTTTGTTCACCACTGCGTGTTTTTTTTTAGTAGATAATGTCTTTCCTTGTGAAATATCCAATCACATGAACAACATGATATTCCAGGTAATGTTTATACCTCCCATATCATTGAATGACTTATCGTCTCTATATGGATGCATAATTCCAACAAACACTGTCTATCTAATATCACTGATTCACTGTGTTCATCTTATTCGTTACTGTTCTGTTTATCCAATAATAAATTCTGACCTTACAGTCTCTTCATTTGAAAGATAGTTCCTGTGAACAATATTGAGCTTCCGATCTATGTTTAGTTGCACTTTATTCTGCTGTAAGTCTCTTAGCCAGACTGCCTTATATGTATCCGTTAATTCTAGAACTTACTGACATGTATGTATGATATTAGACTTCAATCTGGCCGATATTTATCACGGCATCAGACTAAGGTCTTCTCTTTCTTTTCAGGAGTGTTGTTATTGCTTTATTCCTTAGAACCTGGTGAATATACAATATCAGGTGCTATCAACCTATCTCAAACTCATTCGAGGTGAGAGTAGGCTTATGGCCGTTATCAGTTATTAACTTCTATATATTCAGAGTATTGACCTCTGACATAAGACATAGGAGTTATACACATAACTTAAGACTAGGTAAAAGAAGGAAATGTCATAGGATAGCTCACAAATCCCAGTAACCACCTATACTAGAATCTCCTATCCTCTATTATACTAGTACTCATATTATCGAGTGCCTTGACACCTTACTCAATCCACTAAGTCACTTCTCAGCTAAATTCGGCCGACACTCAATATTACGGTTACACACTAAAATACACTATGCTAGAGTTCTACTCTACACCACAACTACCTTATAACTATCCTCGGCTGAATCGGGAATACTATTGCACATCAATACAAATGCTCATCGGTTTCATCCAACTTGAAACACTGTACCTCTCTTTTCATAATAGTTCAAGAATAAATCCCCACTGTCTCTCGTGGAAGACTTGTAGCACACACTAAATTAACTATAATATCCAGACTATTTATCCTCTGGCTCTGTACGACTATGCTGGCCTATTCCATCAATTTTCCCCCTGTCCTCCACACTAGTTGTTTTTTTTTTTTATCTATACAACAACAACCGAAATTCTCCTTTGATACACGGTCATTTCGGGACATCAATGACTATCCACTCGTTTCTCGGCACCACGGCCATACGTCTCCGTTATTTCAAACGTCCTCTGAACGTCTATCGTGACTCCGGTTTCCCATATCAAAGGTTTGTGAAACTGTTTTATCGTGATTCTCTCTCCGGTGTTCAAAGGGTTTAAGATCGTCTTTTCCGTCGCCCGTCTCCCAACAAACACGCGGCATCTGTTTTGATCTTGGAGTCAATAAGCGATCGCTGGTTTTCCTGATCTAAAGGTCAATAACCTTCCATCCTCGTGTAATATAAGCAATTTTATGTTTTGATATATTATGGGATCGTTAACCTGTCAGTATTATGTGACAATCTTGTTCTTTCAGTGTGGCTCTAGAAGTAGAAGCAATGTCATAATATACTAGTGATGATGTCCGTCTTTTTTGTGTTCGGTCGTTTTGAACTTAAGCGTCGTCCATACATATGCAACTTTTTCTAGCACACTGGACATATTTTGGCGTGTGGGTTAGCTTTCCCTATTACCAGTGACCCTCGTCATCAGGTGAACCCACTCAAATTTCAGAGGTGCATGTAATTTACGTCCCAAAGAGAAAGACGAGAAGTCAATATTTTAGTCCACCTGACCGGTGTAGAATTTGAAAATGCTACCTGGGATTCAGCATACCAGATGTTTAGTAGTACCAGCAGACCAGAAGAAGGAGGATAAGAAGAAGAAGGAGGAGGAGGAGGAGGAGGAGGAGGAGGAGGAGGAGCAGGAGAAGAAGACATGGTCAGCTCTCCTCTTTACCTCATCGCCTTGCACAGAGTTGGAGAATGAAACTTGAAATGCAACTTCAGGTCAATTATTTCCGCCGACAGCCCTAAGGTGCAGCTCAGAAGGTCAAGGACAGCCAGCAGCCAGATAAAAAAATTCTGCGGATAATTTTTTAACCGGAAACCAAATATATAGAACACAAGCGAGTTTCCCATGATTCCAACGACAATTAGCATCCCGATGTAGGCTGTGCAGGGAATCACTGCCTTGGTAAATCTCCTATTTGCTTCTTCAATCTTGTCTTCATTGGTCAGATTCGGTGTGGTATCGTTAGTAATATAGCTATCGTTGTAAGACGAGGCAGTAATAACTCTTGGAACAAAGGCACCCATCTGAAGAATCGCCATGCTAAGTTTAACTAAACACTTTAGCATCATCTTAATGTTATTGTTCACAAGTTCAAAAATGTTACTGCTTCATCTGCCGTTGACTGGAATGTTCATTGAATGTTCTCTTATTTAATTGTTAACTTGTTAAACTTTAAAGTATAGTTAAAGTTAGTTGCATATCGTTTACAGGACGTCGTAGTCAACACCATCATTTTCGGCCGTTTGTGATTTTTTTAAACAAGTTTACTTTCAGTAGTTAGCCATTGCTTTCTGAACGAACAAACATACTACAAGAGTTTTAACCTAAAATGCTTTGTCTTTACAACTGTTCAATTCAAATATAATACAAATTCTAGCATATTCCAAAATTCCTGCGATGACTGCTAAAGCTATTAGATTGTTTCATTTACATATAATTTAAATCACATTATAATTCTTAGCTGTAACTTCACAGTTCACTCTTGGATGTAAAGATTTTATGGATATTAGAATCACAATATTACTGGCTGCGAAAACTGTGACAATTCTAATCGTAACATAAAAGCCTTGCTAAATCTCGGCCATAACTCGACAATCTGTGACCCCCTATGGAAGTTCTGTGTTTATTCTAATCACGTGTACCAGAAATACTTTCACAATTCCAAGCTATGACACTACAATACACTTCTAGTCATGACATATGTCAGTCATTATTATATCCAGCACTATGTTGGAATCATATGTTTTAAACAACCTCAATAATAACCCATGCAGAGAATGCAGGTAAAATCAGGTGACATTATTTGTTCTTATATCGGATCAGATAATCACAACATGGAAGTCTTGCCTAATTCCCAGTTATAACTCTAAATCCACCGCCGTCTATCACTGTTCTATGTTTATTCTAACAACATATGCTATAAATACTTCCACACCTCTAATCTATAATTCCAAAATCCACCTTTGGCTGCGAAAACACTATGATACTTCTAATCATTTAAAACTGAAAGCCTTGTTAATCCCCAGCTATAGCCCCACACTCCACAGGACTTAATGTAAGTTCTGTGAATATGTTAATCACATGCTTTAGAAATGTGTCCATAACTCTAAGCCCCAACTTCACAATTTAACACCGAAGTTGAAGATTCTAAGTTTGGTGCTTACTTATTTCATTACTTCCTGGTTAGACTAAAATGTATCTTTCTCTTTCAGCCGTGTCGATCACTGTACTATTCAACGAGGCGAAGCCCGCTTCAATAATTCAGGAAACAAGGACGCGGATTAGTTGCCAAAACAGATTTGATATACACAGCAACACGATCTTAGCATGGCTTATGAAACAGCCTTGGCGTCAGGGTTATGACGTTACGCTGGCAGTGATATGAGCGCAGTCGGGTAAGGGGTCGATGCCAGCTCGCGACGTTCGCTACTAGAGGGAAAGACTGGCCTCTGTGCACTTAAGGCTGTAACAAAATATGATGTTCCTGACACTTCACATAGTCACTACAGGCTGCTGCTACTTGACTATGTTATTGTTATTATTAATATTATTATTGTGATTATTATTATTATTATTATTATTATTATTATTATTATTATTATTATTAATGAAACAGCAAGAACTACCATAAACTACAAACATTGACTAATTGGTGATTGCGTAAAATATTGGGACTAAATCACCAAATAGAAACATGGACACATCACAGCGAACCAAGCGCTGGGGAAAAGATTCTGGCGCAGGATAGGACACATTGAAAAACCCGAGGACAGTAAAATTAGAAACTCTCTTGTATAAAAACACACACACGGAGGGGGGGGGGGTGGGGGGTAGCGGGAAACCTAAAACACACGCAGAAGAGAATTCCAGACAGAGATTAATAACATGGGGAAGGGGGAGGTGGGTATGGAGAAGCATAATGAGATGACAAAACGTGGCATGTTTTAGCGTGGGTTGGTTGAGGACTTATGTCACAATGTGGGATACAGTGCAGGAGAAAAGCTTTTATAGGTGCTTCTTTCGTAATAAAATGGACAAACGCCTACGTCATGAAAGAAATGCTTGTCCAGTTTCAAGACAAGATCAAGGCAATGATTTTTCAATTACAAACAGGATACAACCGATTGCAATATGATCTTGATATATGTTATGTTATGTTTTATTTATTTTATTTTTTTTTACATTCGCTCGCTTTGAACTCAAGCGTTGTCCATACACGTGTTACTACTTCTAGTGCAATGGACTGATTTTTGCGGTTGGATTACCTTTCCCTATTAAAAGTGTCCACCGTCATCAGGCAAACCTACTCAGACTTAAGAGGCACTTGTAATTTACGTCACCAAGTCAAGGACGTGACGCCAACATTATAGTATAACAGACCGGTGTAGAGGTTGAACCCGCTACCTCGACATTAGCACACCGGATGTTTAAGAGCGTACACTCGTATCCATTCGGCCGTGCTCGCCTCCTATTATAGGTTCACTGTTGGTTAATCATATCTGTGCGTGTGTGGATGTTGTCCCATGATAGCCACACAGCTACTACAGCCCAGTCCATTTTGCAGTTGTCGGATCTGTGTGTGTGGAAGTAGTCCCATGATAGCTACACAGCTACTACAGCCCAGTCCATTTTGCAGTTGTCGGATCTGTGTGTGTGGAAGTAGTCCCATGATAGCTACACAGCTACTACAGCCCAGTCCAGCTTGCAGTTGTCGGATCTGTATGTGTGGAAGTAGTCCCATGATAGCCACACAGTCACTACATCCCCAGTCCAGCTTGCAGTTGTCAGATCTGTGTGTGTGGAAATAGTCCCATGACAGCCACACAGCTACTACATCCCAGTCCAGCTTGCAGTTGTCAAATCTCTCTCTCTCTCTCTCTCTCTCTCTCTCTCTCTCTCTCTCTCTCTCTCTCTCTCTCTCTCTCTCTCTCTGTGTGTGTGTGTGTGTGTGTGTGTGCAAGTAGTCCCATAATAGTCGCACAGCTACTACAGCCCAGTCCAGCTTGCAGTTGTCGGATCTGTGTGTGTGGAAGTAGTCCCATGGTAGCCACACAGCTACTCAGCACAGTCCAGCTTGCAGTTGTCAGCTCTCTGTGTGTGGAAGTAGTCCCATGATAGCCACACAATTATTACAGCCCAGTCTAGCTTGCAGTTGTGAATGTACGTAAATACTTCTCCAACAAACTTCCTTCACCAACAACTGAGCGGGGTTGACAGGAACCGGAAACTAAGTACTGCTCTCATTGGAGGTGTTGGCATGGAGGTCTGAGCGAGATAGAGGAAGAAGAAGGACCGATGAAAACAGGACATAACAGGTCAAGGAGACACTTGTTGTCATGGTCAATGAATCGAACACGCCTTTAAAAAATCATGGATAACATCACAATAAAATGATGAATGTCCAAACTCAAAATTTTAGTGTGCAATATTTCATCATGGTTTTTGTTTCATTTTGGTTGTAGAGTCACTTAACGCGTTTGGCTGACTCGAGAAACCCATTTGCAGCAACATACATCCACAGAGTTGATGCTCTTATGTAGATATGACTACATAACTGCACTGAGACCAAAAGGAAGCTTCTGAAAGTCATATACCGCAGCTGGAAGAGAGGTATAATCTAACAAGGATTAAAAGAAGCTACACCAATACTGGTACAGAAGAAATTGAAAGACCTGTTAGAACCAAACGGCTATCGACAGATTAGTCTACGTAGTTCTTTTGGGGACATGCTTGGAACGTCGTCATTACGAAGACATGAACCAGCTGGAAGACAAATACACTTAATTTCACAACAAGCAGGATTACGTTGAGTTGAGTTGAGTAAAGAACAAATATCGCAGGACTCGGGAATTCCCATATGCGCTCCAACTTCATCTTAAACAGCCAGTAAAGAGTCGGAATACTATTGGTATCAGTAGCAGCCTGGTTATGAGTCTGTCTGGGTCTTTCCTCAGAGTCCTGAGTGTCAGCCAGTTCCTCTGGACACTTCCTGTCGCACCATTCTCTCCAGACAAAATGGTGTTGCTGATCTCCACATGATCGTAAAGCGCCTTGACCACATCTGCCTTATCGTGAACCAGTACACAACCCTACAGTGCAGACTCAACCAATGTGTCCACTGAGGATCAGTTATTGTTATAGTTAGGACATGGAGACCACTTTCACAATTCACAGACTTACCGAGTAGAATTTCGAAATCAGCCAAGGACGATTTCGAAGTAGATCGCTTTGCGCTGACTTCGATGGTTTGAAGCGTCATCTGTTCTTAAAGCAATGTCAATTACTGAACGTAAAATTACCTAGCAAATAACAAACAGCCAATTAATGCTTGGGTTGGATGCAACGTCTTGTAAAGGATATACAACTCACTTTTATTTTCCAAATCTAAACACACACACACACATACACACACACCCACACACACACCAACACCCACACACACACATACACACACACACACAGACACACACCCCCCCACACACACACACACACACGCACACACACACACACACACCAAAAGTTAACTGCATACCCTTTACATGATCTAGCAGTCAACTCCATAATGTTTCTACCCTTTGCGATTCCTGGTCACGTTTACGTTCTGTTGTTTGTCATTGCTTTCTGAACAACCGGCACTCGTACCATTGTAAGGAAACCAACGCAAGACGGTCTGCTTCCAAATCTCCCGCAGCAGTGTTTCTAACGCGGTATGCGGGATTACGAATTGCATTCGAAACCTCTTCGTCACGGAGCCGGCTAATGGTCTGGCTATATTTATAAAAAGTATTTGTTTCAATAAGGAAGTGGGGACTGAAAGCAGCATTGCACAACATTTCAGGTGTGTGTGTGGGGAAAATACACAGATGAATAAGCCACTGCTATAAAAAAAAAAAAAAAAACAGAAAAGTCATCTAAAGGTACGCAATCAAGCAACAGGAAGTTGTTTGAACACCGTATGTTTGTTTGCTTGGGTCAAACAAATTTTTACAAAAAGTCCCTCAAGAATATGCACTTCCTCCTTTGCAAACGACCTGTGTTAAGACTAAATTATTATCATCCAATGCCTTGCCAGCAGGCGTAGGAGATCATGCCTTTCTACACATTGCGATCTCCGACGGCATGGATCAGTTCGTGTGTTGACTCTCTTCTGTGTTATGACACAAGACTGTCAACATTTTCTCATACTGTCTCCCTCTACCTCTCTTTCCGCAAATCTTTGCGATTGTCACATGTTCCAGTTTTTTTTTTCTTCTCATAAATTGGCCAAAGAAATAATGACTGATTCTTTCTGATGTTTGTGATAAGTTGTCTTTGCGACTTAGCTTCCCTCAAAATGTCCATATTGCTCATTTTGGCTGTCTAATGACTTTTCAGCATTCTTCTATAAAACCACATCTTCAAGGCTTCTGGAGATTTTTTAGCCTGTTTACTAACTGTCCAGGATTCGCAGCCATGTGTTAAAACTGAGTCTACTTAACATACAAGAATTATTTTTCTAACTTCCAATGACAAGGACATATCGCATAAAAATGTTCTTAATTTGATAGAATGTCGTTTTTGCTTGTCTTATTCTATTCTTTATCTCTGTGATGCATCTTTCATCTGATGCCATACTTGTGCTAGATATCTGAAGAATAAATAAGTACAGCAAACACGAGCCGGTCTCCGTGGCCAAAGTCTTGCGAACGCGTTTCGTGAGCCGGGTACCAGGCGTTCGAAACTCAGCCGCGACCGATTTTTGTAGCAGACCGTGTCGCGTTGTGTTATAACGTGCTGGTATGGGAGCCGGTCGTTCAGAAAGCAATGGCAAACTACTGAACGTAAAAACTTGCCTAGTACATCAACAGCAGCTGAAAAATGCTCGTGTTGACTGCAACATCCTGCAAGGGATATGCAACATTTAAAGAAAAAAAAAAAAAATAACACGAGAATACATCGAGCCTCGCCAATGTTAGTGTGCTACAAACTCCGCCGAGGTGCAAGCACGGCAGAGGCCTTCCGATCGTCAGAAGTTGTCGCCCTTCCCCACATATTTCAGCCCTTTACCTTCCAGACTTTCCGTAGGGGCGGGCTCGCCCAGATCATGACTCCGTGTGTCTTTCTCCTACTGTACGTTCGTACTCTGTTTCCAGACGTTTGAATAGGTTTTCGCACTTATGCCACAAATACGTGGTGCAATCCCGCCCTCGGGGAGGATAACATCGTGCACCTCACACATATCACAGCATCTTTCCTTCGGCTGTGAGAAACCAGCGTTTCCCCGGTCGTTTCCCACTGTCCTCGCCTGCACATCGACGGTTCGTTATACACCTGTAGACGTCATTACCCCCATTTTGCCTTCTTCGTTCCCGGTTTATGGTCGAAAGAGTCGAACTCCCTCAGAAATATAGTCAAAGACATTGGCTACCCTCACTAGTGTAGTCAAATACATTGGCTACCCTCAGAAGATTAGTCAAATACATTGGCTACCCTCACTAGTTTAATCAAAAACATAGGCTACCCTCACTAGTTTAATCAAAAACATTGGATACCCTCACTTTTTTTGGGTTCGCATATCCTTTACAGGACATCGCTGTCAACAGCAGCATCTTTCAGCTTATTGTTGATTTCTTGGCAAGTTTACGCTCAGTAGTTTGCCATTGCTTTCTGAGCGACCGGCTCACATACCCCGTAAGTTACCGACGCGGAGAGAACCGCTACCAATTCTCGCGCACGTCACGTTACTTACGAGAGTATACCGGATTACAGAGAAAGTCGTGTAACCCATAGACCAGGGAGACCGGCCTACCCTCACTAGTATAGTAACAAACAATAGGCTAGAGCAGATCAGTGTGGAGAAATCAGCATGCACAATATTCTCCCTCTGAAACAAAGTCATCCGATCCAGTGGTGAATCTACTAAACCACCCAGAGTATTCACGTTAGTGTAACTGTGAAGACGTTGTGCGGACCATGGTATGAGCGCTGTCGGACAATGGTTCAATGCCATCTCTCGTCGCTGGCTAATGGATAAAAAGGTTGACCATCTATTCCTCAGTGCACTAAAACCTAAATATGTGATGATCTTACTGGAACTTTACACCCATCACTTCACATTCCCACAGACTGTTCCTTGTTTCGAGTTAATGTAATATTTATTGTGTGTGTGTGTGTGTGTGTGTGTGTGTGTGTGTGTGTGTGTGTGTGTGCATGCGCGTGCGTGTGTGTGTGTGGGGGGGGGGGGTAAACTCGTTATTTCAATATACCTTTTATCCTACTGAAACTATTACTACTACCATTATTTTATTTTATATGATTTTATATGGGGTGGCGGGATTGAGTACTAACGGTGTCTGCTTAACACCACCGACCGAAGTTACCGGATTCGAATCCCAGCCCAAGACTGGGAGTGTTTATCTATTTTTTTTTTTTTTTTTGGGGGGGGGGGGGGGGGGGGGGGATTGTCAGCAACCGATGTTTCAGGCATCACAGGATTACTTCTCTCGCACCACACAAGGAACTTGCAAGTCGTGTGAGAGGAAATGGATGATACATTTTATTTGCCG
Organism: Cepaea hortensis; assembly: GCA_963921405.1. Lineage (NCBI taxonomy): Eukaryota > Metazoa > Mollusca > Gastropoda > Stylommatophora > Helicidae > Cepaea > Cepaea hortensis. The sequence continues at coordinate 84,034,384 of OY992879.1, forward strand.
TTGGCTCTTTACATTTACAAAACAGTCGCTATCAAATCACACACAAAGCCACAGAATTGCCTATCACTAGTTTCCTAAGCCTATTGCTAATCTCTATCTACTTGGCTACAGAAACCCCTATCGACACTAAACGGTGCGCTCGCTAAGAAGTCAGTCCCCAGTCTGATTCTTCTCCTCGCGTGGCTACACAGCACGCGGAAGGACCTTGTGCGTCCTTCGACTTTTTGCGTGCTGTCACACTCAGCACGCTTATAGCAGCCGTCTCCTATTGAGTGGCAATCCACTTCTCTGTGGCTATCACGTAGGCGTGATTCTGCCGTGACCAGAGTACTAACTATCTGGTCGACGCCTCCGTGTCTCATGAGAGAACTAGTTAATAGTCCCCCTTCCTATCACCTACCCTGCCCTCATACCGGGGCACTGTGTTACCTCTGATCTACTTGAGGTTGACCACTCTTCCCGGTGGTCTTCTATCTTGAGGCAGACCTCAGACCTCTATACTTCAGTCTTTGACACACATCCTCCCCTTCTGTGTTGCGTCACCAACTTTGACTCCTTGGTTGTGACGCAAGAGGTTTCTAAAAAATTAGTGTATCTAATTTTTGTCAAAGACTGCTGATAACCTGGCTTTGGGTAATTCAATAGACTTCTACTGACTATTGTCACAATGTAGTATCACTTTACTTGGCTACTGGCAATCGCCACAAACTTGTCTGATTGGCGTGAGCCCTCTTCTCAATCGCAATATTATATTAATTAGAGGTATGTCTGAACCGGACCATTGTCTTATAAGACCTGCCCTCAAATAGTAAATTAACTCACTACCCATACAAAGTTGACTTTTTTAGGGTCAACACATGAATTGCTTCATGTCCCCCATATAATATTAAACAACCATTACACAAGCTGTGTGCGACAGGTTTTACCTATCTCGCTTCCTCGGGTAAAGTTATCTTCCACTGTTAAGTTAGTGTTTCGTTGTCTATTGTGTCCCCTGACCCGGAGTTATCTCCCTTTGATCTAACGAAAATGTATGCCAATTACATGTTAGTTTTCCTGGATGTTTGCGTGTTTGGATCTAACTAATAGTATAATCTAACTTCTAACATGTGTGTTTATTTATAATATGTATGTAAGTTAGTTTTCAAGTGCCATAATTCGGTTAAATGTGGCCACAAACCAGTGTATATCACTACTTCGTGACTACATTTCCGTCTTATGAGACTTAAAATACTTTTTCTAAGATCTACACTAAGCTACACACAACACATTCAACACAGCACACTTTCAACATTGAAAGCAAACATTTGACGCAGACAAAAAATTAAAAAAATCTCGTCGAGCGGCAGAAAAAAATCCGCTGACTGATCTCACTCTCTCTTGTATATTTTACATATGCTCTCACTTTTACACTTCTGTCACACATCTTTTACCTTCACAATTATTTAAAAACCTTGGAGTGACACTGTACAAGTTTGGCTCAGTTTGAGAAAGTTGAGCTTCATGACTGTGCGTAAATTGCTGCACGAGTCATGTATTTACAACATATTTACATGTAAGAAAAAAGGGTTGATGGTTTGTACCCTGGTATTATTAACCACTATATTCTACTGAAATAATACTCTAAATACTGAAATACTAATACTAGTTCTATAAATATGTATTTAATGTGTTACCTACTTTAATCTAATTTAAGGGAAGTAATGTAACTATTTAAAATGAAATTGATGTGAGATGAGTTATGTAACTAACTAAAATGGGTAATATAAAATGTAATAAATTATGTCCCTTTCTAACATGGGTAATGTGAAATGTAATAAATTATGTCCCTTTCTAACATGGGTAATGTGAAATATAACAAAATTATGAATAATGTTTTTAAATGAAAAAAATTATATGATTGATATTTTTACTCTAAATGGTGTAAATGATGTATGCTTATTTGTATAATTCTTTTATCCTATCCGGTGTAAATTAATCATAATATTAAATGAACAAGTTTGTTAAATGGACTGGTTCATTAAGATGGCATGAACTATAGTAAAATGAACCAATGTGAAATGTAACAAACTAAATAGTACTATTACTCTCTAAACTTTTTATCCTAGTTTATAATTAGATGTTATTACGTTTAAACTAATATCCTAATCTACTTTTAAGCTAAGTAAGTGGGTAAATTAATGATCTATACAAACTACTAAAAAAAAATGAAAACTATTATATTTCCTAAATCTAAATGTATCTTAGAATGACCTAATCTAACTATAATTTATCACTATATTAAAACGTTATAATACATATCACAATGAGTTTATATATACATGGTATTTAAATACCTCAGGTTAGTCGTTGCCCTAATGTTTAGAAATTGCTTTCATTGGCATAGTCTATATACACAATTGTCCTGGGTATATTAAATACATTACACAGTCATTCTTGTGTCCTATGAGTATTGCACCTGTAGAGTTTGCTGGTGTCGTAGACAAGTATTTTCGTGTCTATTATTTATGTACTGTTCTGACACTGTTTTTCACTGCTTAACACTGATGATTCACCGGAACACATATGGAGCTTAGTATGTAACGAGCTGTCTTAGTTCACACGGTGATATACTTGTTCACGGAGTACAGTTCTTATTTTGCTGTCTACGGACACCTAGTAGTTCACTGTTCTTAGTACATGGTTCAGAACATAATGTCTATGTATTCGTAAAATATTTCATATAGAATATTCTAATGTACAAATTTAACCTTTATTACTCTACACTCTCATGTGGGATATCTGGTATTTCTACCTCAGATGGTCGACTAAGGGTATCTGGTAGAATGTTGTTCTTACCCTTAATATGCTCTATACTAAAAGTATAATTTTGTAGTATTAACGACCACCTGTAAATACGGTCATTCCGATGCACACCACTTTGTATGACCGTGATTGGGGAGTTGTCTGTCTGGACAACGAAGTGAACACCCGCTAGAAATCGATGCAGCTTCCTCACCGCATAGATGACGCTTAGGGCTTCCAACTCTGATATGGAATATCTGGACTCAGCAGGTGTGATCTTGCGGCTCACGTAGCAAATCGGATGGAAGATGCCATCATAAAACTGGCCTAATACTGCAGCGATGGAGATCCTGCTGGCATCTGTCCTAAGATAATAAACGAGCCTAGGATTAGGCAAGCGAAGGATTGGTACATTACTAAACAGGATTTTCAATTTTGACAATGCAGAAATTAATAATGCATCTTTGACATCTAATTTTACAGATGCTTTTAAAACATTTGAAAATACACTTGTAATTTCCGCTAAGTTTGGTATAAACTTGCTATAGTAATTTACTAAACCCAAAAGGCTTCTGACCTGCTTCTTTGTTGTAGGCATGGTCATGTTCATAATTTTGGTAATAATTCTATTGTCAGTTTTTAGTTGACCTTGTGAAATGACATGACCCAAAAAATCAATTTCTTGTAGGCCCAATTCAACTTTGCTCGGTTTGACAGTGAGACCGAAGAGTCGCAACCTATCGAAGACATGTCTTAGTTTCAGTAAGTGTGTTGTCCAGTCATCTGTATGGACACATATATCATCTATATACGTCACTGTATTCGTCACTCCATGAAGTAGATCTCTAGTTAAGCGTACGAAAGTGGCAGGAGCGTTTCGAAGTCCGAAAGGAAGAAAACGCCACTCGTAAAGTCCTAAAGGTGTTGAAACAGCGGTAAGATGAATGGATTGAGTCCGCATAGGGACCTGCCAATATCCCTTAGTAAGATCTAATTTAGAAAAGATTTTGGAGGTGGACATGTCAAGAATAAGATCTTCGCAGGAAGGAATTGGTTCTGCGTCGATCTTAGTGACGTTGTTGAGCTTTCTATAGTCCACACACAGACGAATTGTGGAGTCTTTTTTTTCTTAACTAGGACGATTGGAAAGGAGTACTCAGATGTAGATTTCCGGATAATCCCACTAGCTTCTAAATTAAGAATTTCCTTATTTAGATTTTCTCTATAGCTGAGTGGGATAGAGTACGGCCTGCATTTTATAGGCTTAGAGTCCGAAAGAATAATGGAGTGCTCGATTCTGTCCGTCCTACCTGGAATGTCAGAAAATATGTCTTTATACTCCGTTACTAATTCTATTAATTGTCGTCGTTGAACGTCTGTTAGTCCCTGTTCTATCCGTATGCTATCTAATGTCGCAGTCTTGTCTACAATAGGAACAGGTAGTTCCATTCCGTCGTCGTCTACCTGATTCAGTACGGTAGTGGTGTTAAATGCGTTTTCTGTAATCTCACTAAGTGTATGCATCTCGTCGGATTTGCCAGTCTCGCTAACTAGTGTAGTTGCGTTGTGTACGTCTGTCGTCTCATCACTATGTGTGGGTGCACTGTGTTCTTCTGTCTCTACTTCTGTCTCTTGTCGTGAAAAGTAGGGTTTCAACATGTTGACATGAAATATCTTTAAGTGTCCGTTTATCGATATTTCATAGTCGACATCTGAAATTTTTCGTACCACCTTGAATGGCCCTTGCCATGAGGTCAATAATAAATTTCGTTTGTCTGGAAGTAACAGAAGTATGTCTTGATCTCGTTCAAGATCAATTGTTCTCGCCCCTTTGTTTGCGTATTGGCGGTAGATTTGACCCTTCCTCTCCAAAGCTGCCTTAGCTATGATACACGATTTCATGATTTTATCTCGTGTTTCTGTCACCATTTCATAAGGTGTTTTTGGGGTTGGAATTTCAATGGAATTAGTTATTACCTGATGATAAATGGTTAGGGGTCCACGTGGGTTAGCCCCGTATACTAATTCAAACGGTGAGAAACCCGTGCTTGAATGGGGAATCTCCCGATAGGCGAACAGCACTGTAGGTAACAGTGTATCCCAATCAGCTGGGTTTTCTGCTGTTACCTTAGCCAGCATATGCTTAAGATCTCCGTTAATTTTCTCTACTATACCATTGCTGGCTGGATGGTACGCTGTTGTAAAATGCTGTTTAATCCCTAACATTTTTGTAAGGGCTTGCGTTGCAGCCGATATGAATTGAGTTCCACGATCGGATAAGATGGTACGTGGAAATCCGAATCGTGAGAACAGGTGTAGAAATACATTGGCAACATCTTTGGAGGTGATGTATTTCAAAGCTACTGCCTCAACCCACCTTGAACATAGGTCGACCATTGTTAATATGAAGCGATTTCCTTTGCTGGACACCTGATTCAGGGGTCCAACAATATCTACCGCCACACTCTCAAATGGCCTAGAAGCCAGTGTAGAAGGTTGTACTTCAGCTGTAGGATGTTTACCCTTACGTACTAGTTGTTGACAGACATTACAAGAACGACAAAATAATTTTATATCATTACAAAAACCTGGCCAATAAAAATGAGCCTGAATTCTGGCCCTGGTTTTGTCATATGCAAGGTGACCAGCAAACGGTGACTCATGTGCAATCTTTAGCACAGTTAGGCGGTGTTGTACAGGTAACACCGTTTGCTGAATCTCATGGTTACCAGTTGTATAATACCTAGTAAGAATACCATTACTAAGTCTAAAGAACCATGATGCGTTTTTTGTCACTTTGGCTTTTTCTTTCAATAATTTTAAATATGGAGACACACTAGGATCAGCTTTCTGCTGTTCTATAAATTTTTGTCTGGTGGTATCATCCGTGCTAGTTGGTGATAGCAACAGTAATCTCTCATCTTGTAGTGTGTCTTGATGTTTCATAGCGTCTGCTCTGGTTGTTGCATTAGCTGCATTTAATTTTTCCCATGCAGCTATTTCATCGCTAGTACATTGTTTCAATTGGGGTAAGCAACCCAAAATTAAATCAGTACAAGGGTTGTCAAGTATTGCACAAGTAAAGGTACCAGAAAGGAAAGGAGTGTTAATACGGGCTTTGGCCAAAGGGTAAATTTCAATGTTACCCGAAAAGGTTCGGCATTTTACAGAGTCACCTGTATAATCATTTGGATTCACCAGTTCCTTTCTAAGACCAATAAGGGTGCTGCCGCTGTCCAGCAAACATTGGTATGTTCTGTCGTTGACCATTGCATTGTGGAACACCAAATTGCCTCTGGAGGCTAATGCTGCATTTACACTCTCAGTTGAGAATGGTACTGTATGTCCACATTTTAATTTTCCGTCTGCATGAAATTGGTGACATCACTCACAACTGTCAAAGCTCAATATATCGTTCACACAACACACATCTTCAGATTGGTTAAAAGGTAATTCATTTTCAACTTCACACTCAGTCTCACTACCACTATCAGAAGAAGTATCAATCAAAATAGCATTGTTGGCTTTCATGCGTTGGCGCCCCAGGCACTTATTTGAATAATGGCCGTAGCTGGAACAGAAGAAGCATTTGACTGCACGCCTGTATGCAGTTCTTTTGTTTTGTTGCTTCTTAATGACATTTTCAAGATGTGCCGGATAGTTAGGCGATTTATCACACATAGAATAAGTGTCATGCAAAAGTTGACAGTAAATACATTTCGACACTTTCTTATCTTTCTTGTCGACTCTATGAAATGGTTTTCTATTACTCTGATAGTTTTTAGGTTGGTCCTTTACAAAAGAAACTATTTCAGAGGCGCTATTTGATGTCTTAAAAATATCTCTATTTGAGGAAAAATATGCAGAGCCTTTCTTTTCAAATTGTTCTATAGTCTCAATGTCCGACTGCTGCAGGAATTTAGCAAAAGGAGATGGTATGGTGGATATGACTTTATCCATGGCTATTAGATTTTTAAGTCTGTCAAAGTCTTTTCCTATGTTAGCTGCATTAAGCCACCTATTTAGTACACTTTGGACATTTGAGACGTAATCAATGAAAGTATCACTAGGTTTTGGTTTTAAATTTGAGAACTGAACCTGATACCCTGGGGCATCAAGTAAAAAGTGTTGCATTATCCTATCATGGATGTACTGATAGTTAGATCTAAGATCAGTTGGTATTGATTCTATCACCTTAAGGTGCTCACCACTCAGGTTCTTCATATAAATCATAGCCCACATCTCTATTGGAACTTGGTGGTATTTAAACTGATACTCGACATTTTCTGTCCAGGCTGATATGGAATCTTCTTTACAGAATGGTTTAATAATATTTTTATATTTATTGAACTTATTTTCTTCTTGTTGACTTTTTAGTTTAGTAGCAGAGATCTCTACGTGTGAGTCTACATCCATACCTTTCATCTTTAACTGTGTTTCTGATTCCACTTGTATTTGTTTTTCCTTAACTCTTGCCATTTCATCTATCTCTTTTTGCTTTAGTTCTTTCTCCTGATCTAACTGCTTTTGTTTTAACTCTAATTCCTTCTGTTTAATTTCCTTATCATGTTCTAACTGCTTCTGTTTTAATTCTAATTCTTTATGTTTTGTAATCTCAGCTAGTTCTATCTGGTGTTGTCTTTCTCGTGCACGTTCATCTCTCTCCGTATCCTTTGCTTCTTTAAATTTTTGATCAGCATATTGTTCTAGCTCCTTTCCTGTGTATTGTAACGCTTTACCTGCTTTTATGAAATCAGCTAAAGTAGCCATGTTGTTGGGTAATTAGCTAGCGTTAACAGGCACTGACCTCTTTAATCACTTATTTATCTTAGATATGTTATGTTTCTTAACCTCTGAGTACTACCAATTGTACTCTTAGTTTATAACCTGGAAGATTTTATCCTGAAAAACAGAGCACAAAAATATGCTAATGCATCACACGCTGAAAAAGAGATGCATTATTAATCACATTGCATGCCAAATACGTTGAGTATACTCATCTTAATGTTCCAGAAAATCAGGGACAATCGTTTGGCAACTCAGGTCTAATCTTTTGGCACTGCGGCATACACACGAGTTACTTTTCTATTCGGCTGTTGTTCACCCTTGTTCACAAGAGCAGCAACAATTAACAAATTGCAAACGACATATTACTTTCGACAAATTGGTACGATCACAATGACATGCCCCCAGACAAATACAATGTAACTTAATTAATATTAAATGTCAATGTCCTGTCTTCGTTCTAACGTTTTATGCCTTTCGTTCCTACTCTAGTTTAATCTATGGAGGTGTTGTGCAGACCAAGTCTAATTTGCATAGCCAGATAGTAGTGCCATCGCGACGGTAATCAAATAGAAAAAGTACGAAAAAAATTCAATAACTGCTTTGAAATAAATATAAATGTAATAATATTGTTTAAATACATAAATATATTCATTCACTAACTTAAATAAACAAATAATAGTTCATATAAAGCACAGATTCAGGCGGGCAGCAGCTTTGCGATTTGTAAACAATCAGATGCTGATTGCAAATGGCGTAAAACAACTGTTTGTCAGTCGCAATACGTCAGAGGCGCAGCGCTATTTTTAGCTTACAAAAATCGATAATGTAGCCGGCCTGTGTATCGCTCCGCCATGAATCATATTTGATAATTATTCATAAACAAATAAGTAATTACATAAATAAATGAAAGAAAACCATAATATCAATACTTACAACTTCAAAGAACACATGAATATAAGTACACAATATTTCACTAAACACAAATAAACATTATTTTGTCACGATAGGCACAGCTCAGCTCGCAACTTGTTCTAGTCTGCACACGTCATCAGTCACTGACACAAATTAAACCTTGTAATTCACTACTAGTAACCTTAGTCTAGAGCCGTGGGTGAGTGTAATAGCTTGAACATTTGTCCAAGCCACACTTCTGACACCACTTTAATCCTAGCCTGTCAGCAACCGATGTTTCAGGCATCACAGGATTACTTCTCTCGCACCACACAAGGAACTTGCAAGTCGTGTGAGAGGAAATGGATGATACATTTTATTTGCCGTTGGCTCTTTACATTTACAAAACAGTCGCTATCAAATCACACACAAAGCCACAGAATTGCCTATCACTAGTTTCCTAAGCCTATTGCTAATCTCTATCTACTTGGCTACAGAAACCCCTATCGACACTAAACGGTGCGCTCGCTAAGAAGTCAGTCCCCAGTCTGATTCTTCTCCTCGCGTGGCTACACAGCACGCGGAAGGACCTTGTGCGTCCTTCGACTTTTTGCGTGCTGTCACACTCAGCACGCTTATAGCAGCCGTCTCCTATTGAGTGGCAATCCACTTCTCTGTGGCTATCACGTAGGCGTGATTCTGCCGTGACCAGAGTACTAACTATCTGGTCGACGCCTCCGTGTCTCATGAGAGAACTAGTTAATAGTCCCCCTTCCTATCACCTACCCTGCCCTCATACCGGGGCACTGTGTTACCTCTGATCTACTTGAGGTTGACCACTCTTCCCGGTGGTCTTCTATCTTGAGGCAGACCTCAGACCTCTATACTTCAATCTTTGACAGGTATAATCTGTACATATGCTACTTCTAGTTCACTGGATACTTTTGCGTGTGGATTAGCTTTCCATTTTACCAGTGTCCCTCGCCATCAGGCGAACCAGCTCCGACTTCAGAGATAGTTTATCTAATGATATCACACGTCCCCCTGATCTTGTTAGTAGTGAGATTTGTTACTTAACCTTCTCGAATAAGAGCGAAAAAGAATAGGCTGTATATCCCGCGCCCTGGCAAATTTACCGAGAAAGACAACCTAAACACGGGTAGATACAGCCCGTGACCTTAGATGGGATCTGTCTAGAGGAAGAAAATATATACACGGGTAGATACAGCCTGCGAACTTGGGTGGACTCTATATAGAGCAGTGTTTCCCAACCTTTTTGTGCTATGCTCCACCTAAGCCTTTCTAAAATGCTTATGCCCCCCCCCCCCCTTCAACATATACATTAATTTTAATATTCAAAAATTGAAATGTTCACTAAAGAAATTTGAATGATAGGTTTTAGGAAGAAATCACTAGGAAATTATTGAGCAAACACAGTAAGTAAATTTTCAAAACAGATAATGGAGAACTGAAATTCAAGTGCAAAATAGTTTTAATGAAAGATTTTTCTGTATTATTTTAATTATTAGTAATTATTTATTATTTGAATTTAGTGAGATCCTTGCGCTTGAAGCTTGCTGCAAAGAGATTGTATGTCAGGTTCCAATTTAGTTAACTTCAGTCTCTGAGACCTGAGACTCTGTCAAGGACAGAACAGAGGTATGGTGTCCGCCTCGAGTGCTGGAGGTCCCGGGTTCAAGCGCCGATGAAGACCGGGATTTTTTCACGTGGACTTCTAGTAATAAATTTCCCCTGGTCTCTGGGTAGTGAGATCGGACGCCCGTGTGTATTGTTGCGAACGTAAAAAATCCCTTGGCAGTTGGAAATCGAAAAAGAGAAGCCTAACGGCGCTGCCCGGGCAAAACTTCGAGTTAAAAATCTACCCAAAGTATTTCAGGATCCTCGCCTGTGCTACGGAGTTCGTGCACTGAGCTGAGATTCTCCGGACTCAGGTTTGAGTCAGGAGTAGAACGGAGCACTTATGGGTTACGCCTGTGTGCTGTGATGTTGATCTGTCGACTAAATTAAACTAAACTAAACTAACTTCAGTCTCAAGTCTCCCCGTTTTGTTATATCCAGCCGATTTCTTCCATTGTCGAATTTCCCCCCTTAACAATCGAATTGCACCCCTGTGGGGCGTGGGCCCCACGTTGGGAAACACTGATATAGAGCCCGCGAATTTGCATGAAATTTGTCTAGAGGAATAAAACCTATTCACGGGTAGATAGAGCCCGCGAATTTGGATGAACTTTGTCTAGAGGAATAAAACCTATTCACGGGTAGATAGAGCCCGCGAACTTGGGTGGAATCTGTATAGAGAAAGAAAATCTATACACAGGTAGATAGATCCCGCGACCTTGGATAGAATTTGTCTATAGGGACAAAACTTCCCACAGACGCAACCTGACGTCGAATACGCTACCTTTGAGGTTCATACCGAAATGATTCACTCCAGTCGAAAGAGGACAGAACAAACGAATGAACTAATAAACTTTATTTTCAGTGTCACAAATTGGGCAAATATATCTTACATTAAGCCATTCCAGACACTCATATTTAGTACATCAATTATCTATTGTGCATGTTACTTTCACATAGGAAAAAGCATTGTTAATGTGATTATTATGAGCTTAAACAATGTATATTACCGTGGTATGTGACAGGCAGGCAGGAAATACGAAGAAATATGCATCTAGCACCATAAACTTGTTACTCTTCGATGCGTGTAAATTTTTTAACGTATAAAGAGTTATTAAAGACAATTCTATACACAGCACACCTAGTGGCACGGACATTAGTTCTGTACTTGATTACTGTCGTATTACAACGTCTGCTTACCTATCTACCTATCTACTTGCTTACCTTCATGCCAACATACATATCTACCTACTTACCAACCTACCCAGCAACTTACCTAACGATCTAAGATCAAGGAACCTGCATATCTACCTACCTAGCGACTTACCCACCTGCCAACATATATGCCTACTTATTTACCTACCAACCTAACAATTAAGGTACCTAATAACTACCTATCTAGCGACTTACTTACCTACCAACATAACAACCAAGGAACCTACTCAGCTACCTAGCGACCTGCTTACCTACCAACATATATGCTTACTTACTTACCTACCAACTTAACAACCAAGGAACCTACTCACCTACCTAGCGACCTACCTAACAACATATATGCCTATTTACTTACCTACCAACCTAACAACCAAGGAACCTACTCACCTACCTAACCACCTACCTACCAATATATATATATATATATATATATATATATATATATATATATATATATATATGCCTATTTACTTACCTACCAACCTAACAACCATTTAAACTACATACCTACCTACCTAGCGACTTACCTACTAACCATCCAACCTGATGTTGAATGAAATAATGTATTTGAGGAAATAGAGACGAAGGGCAGAATGTCAGATGGGCCTGCGTGTCCAGTTCTTAACCCTTTAAAAATAAAGTTTGTTCGTTCGTTCGTTCTGTCTGTCTGTCTGTCTGTCTGTCTGCTTACTTGCCTACATGTCTATTTGCTGCAAATCAGTTAGCCAGTGTGTATGTCTATGCATCAATTAAATCCACACATCAATAAACCTATATACTATATAACCTGATCCCCCCGTTCTCCAGTCTTCTTCTTCTTCCTTCATCCGGAGTTTTTTTTCGGACGTGATTGCGTTGTGCCTGTCCACAGCAGAGCTGCGTTCTTGCGCCGTTAGGCCGACACATCCGACTTCTGCGGGCATTTGTTGACCGGGTTAACCTTCCCGGGGGTTCTCCAGTCTGTATATTTGTCTTTCATTCCAACTCTGTAACGACAGACGTGGTCAGGGTGCTTTGGAATCATATGTAAAGTGTGGAGGAACAGATATATCATCATGGCCTCGAGAGCATGGTGCTGCAGGGAATGACCAGGGAATAATACACAATACACAGTCAAAATCACTGCACAACATTATGTTAGTGAGTGGGGAAAGCCCAGATGGTATCTTCGGTGTCGCTTTTCTCTGCCAATAACGGCTACAAACTGTTTCCCATCATATTTGAACATGTTGAGCAACTGTCCATTCTTTCCCGTTGGCAAAAACATCTCCACGGGTGTCACGTTCCCTACAATTCTCACCACCGTGCTCTGTCAGCGATCTCTTTGGCGGCATGAGTCAGTCGTCTGAGACGAGGTCAGAAAAAGTCGCCTGGAAGTTCCTTCTGGCTGTGAGTAACCAGCATTTGTTGTCTTCAGTCTAAGTAGCAACTATATCAGCTCTTCCGTGGCTGTTAAGCTTGCACCACACACAATTTAGTTAGTCAGTCAGGCAGTCAGTCAGTCAGTCAGTCAGTCAGTCAGTCAGTCAGTCAGTCAGTCAGACAGACATTCAGTCAGTCAGTCAGTCAATAGGTCGGTCGGTCGGTCGGTCAGTTAGTTAGTTAGTTAGTTAGTTAGTTAGTTAGTTAGTTAGCTAGTTAGTTAGTTAGTTAGTTAGTTAGTTAGTTAGTTAGTCGACAGATCGGCCTCATTGCATATCGAACCATTCAGTCCATAAGCGCTCGGATCCCCTCCTCAGCAAATCCCGCAGCGTGTAGCAGCTAACGACACCAGTTCTGTGTTGGTTTATTCATCTTCTTTGTCTTCCTGCTTAGTGTTCTTGTCTGGATACACATCTTTTAACTTGCTGTTCTCCGTGGTTGTAGATTCACAGTCATCATTTTGGTTCCGCAAACGACTTACTCCTCATAGCCACACAAAAGTGGCGTACGCGATCAGACCACCAATGAGTTAAAGCTTCGTACCTGACTAGCAGACTATTCACAGAATGGTCTGTCACCAGGGGAATATAATTGACTAAGCGTTGCATTTCAAATTCTGTGCAGCACATTTAGAGCAGTAAATGGCGGGCTCCACCAGCCGGGCTGGACATTTGGCCACTTATGGCTGCATGTGTGTTCATCACTCTTAGATTCTCCATTCACAACAGTCGTTGTGGGTGGGGGGGGGGGGGAGAACGACGACAACACGTTGAGTAGTAATCTAATATCTGCGCTGTAGGCTACATATCTACCTCCAACGACATACAGGGAACACACTTCAGCTGCAACGGTGAACTTGTTCATGTATGATGCCACTGTGTTGGCATTCACAAGGAATACAGCCGTATTTCTACAGATGTTTCCTGAGTTATCATGTGCTACTATGAAAGGCACAAACGGACTGATGTGTTTCAAATTTAGCCCAAACCATAGTGTCCTGTGTGGATATGATAGCCTCAGTGTAAGAGGGGTTTCCTTTAAATCATCATGACAAGGGGCATCATTCTCATCTGTCCAGAAATCAGGACTACTTTCATCCCCGTCTGTGATTGCCATATTCACAAATCGACACCCAGGACCAAAGTAACCCGGCTCACATGGAACACCAGAAGGGCAACTTCCATTCTAAGGTACACAGATGCCATTATAACAATGATATTGTAATATACACCTCTGTCCAAACCATTCATTTTTACATTCTTTGTGTATTTCTATTGGAAACAGAACTGTCACAAGTAGATAGCTGAGCAGCAAAGATAGCATTGAAGACATCGGTAATCTGGTGTACTTCATACACTGAGCTCTGCAGTACTGACACAACGAGATGACATTGCTTGGGTAATTCCACGGCAGGTCCTGTTGTAGAATTGTGGCAGACACAATAGATATGACCTGCAGGCTAGTTGTTTTCAATGTTGCGTCTTTGTCCCCCACTTGATAGTTAGTTGAATGTATGTTCCATGCTATCGAACGAATGCCGAGGTCCCGCCAGCGATAGATATTCATACTGGCCATCAGGCACAAGACAGCGACGAAATAACCTTTACAAGCTTCTCACGCGTTAACACCCTGGTTTCCTGCTCTTCTGGAGGATTTACTTGCCTCACATCCTGTGTTCACCTGTGTCTTGTGTGTCTATACACACCCATACGCCAGGACTGCTTGTTGGTTCTATGTACAAGTATCTGCTGCAACACCATGCACTTTAGATTGTCCTTGTTCTTGGCAGACTTGGCATCTTACCTTTTGGCTGTTATCAGAAAGTTGTTGATCTCTTGAAACTGTGTAGTCATTCCACTGCCGGAACAAAATAAAACAAAACAACAGACACATATCGTCCTAACGGGCGGAAAGGTTTCCCACCATCGTGCACAGCCACCTGGTCCCACTCCCAAAGCCAGATAAGGATCAGTTAAGACTAAATGGTTACAGAATCATAACACTAAAATATACCTTTGACAAATTCCTCGAAAAGATAGTAGCATGCAGGCTCCAGCGGCATTTGGAATGTCGTAATCTGCTTCCCAACGGACTCGGGAGTTTCCGGCCTGGGAAGGGCACAAAGGCCAGGGCGGCAACTTTTACATTTGATGTCTATGAGGGCTACAGGATAAACAAGAGACAGTGGCGGTAGCTCTTGACCTGGAGGTTGCGTTTAACAGGATTAGGCATGATCGGTTGGTATACACTCTGTTGGACATTGAGGTCTGCCCTTGGCTTGTCACATGGGTTGTGGCAGTCCTTTGTGAACGTACACTTCCACTGCGGCTGGGTTCCTGGACTTCTGACGTCTGTACTAGTAGACATGGGCTACGACAGGGATATGCCATTTCCCTAGTGCGCTTTAATGTCTACACCAGCAAAGTCGCAGCTTTTGAGACACCAGGTCAGGTACCGGTAGAATCTTGACATTTGCAGATGATGTGCAGGTGTACAGACAAGACAGAGATAGGGAATGTTTGGCTGCTGACTTACAGATGGCAGTAAACAGAGTGGCAGAGTGGTGCAGGAACGCAAGGGCCGTTATGAACCCAGACAAGCCATCGGTTGTTTGGTACTCCCTGGATAACCAGATCGTGAAAGCAGATGCCCCATGTATTATATTGAATGAATGTCCGCATAGTAGATAGGGTAAATTGAAGTACTTGGGTATCACCTTTGACAGGTGTCTGTCTTTTAAGGACTATGTGGAGGCTTTGTTAAGTCGCCAAGCACACAATATCAATTTCAAGTGATAGCTGAACACTAACAAATCTAGACGAATCAAGTGCATGGGCGTATCAAAACAAACCAACCACAGCACATGACTTCAAATTGCCCGCAGCGCGTCTAGACTACAATGAGTTCGCTGCATTCTTCAAGCAGGTTTGATAACATGATGCAGTAATGTCATCGATAGGAGAGGCCTCTCTGGAGGTGACTGGTGTTAAAACAAAATCCGGTTTACGATCGGCCGTGAATAAAACATACACACTAAACAAAGAGAAAGCGGTGAAGACCAAGTTAGCCAGGCGTGTGAACCCAGTCGGCCGAGTCGTCCAACACACTAACTGTCGCCAATGTATTACAGTATCCTTTAACAATACACTCCAGTATGAGGCATTTCGAACGTGCCTCATCAACTATTACAAGCCTGAACTAATTCAACACAGACAAGATAGGAGCGGCACCTACGTGGAAGACCTGATTACGACGCCAGTCCTTACAATACACTTGTATCACTCAAAAAAACAAATTATTAGCTCAGGATAGCGTTGAAAACATTAAACCTTGGCTAAAATTAGACTTTGTCGAGCTGGAAAACTCAATAAAAACATCCACGAGTAGAGACATATCAAGGACACAAGATATCATCAACATGCTCGTCTCGAGTGAGGAATCAGAATCTACACAGCCCACAACTACAGCTGTGGACATCACAGCAGACAATGTCTCTCAACTAACACATACAATAAGTGAACGGGACAATACCATCAACACGAGGCCAGCTACCCTATCAGTGCTCTTGGCCATTCAATATCCAATGGAGCACCTCCAAAACAACGTAGAGACCAACGTAAGAGTAGCAGAAGAAATACCAGCCTTAGATAACACGCCAACTATCAGTGGACAATCGTGCGATTGTCATGGGCGCATTGAGGTAATAGAACAATCCTTAAAGGCGCTCATTGTTACTGTTACAGCCAACATTGAAAAGATAAAGCAAGACCAGCAGTAACTACACTGCTCTCAAAGCAGAAATCTCGCTCCTGAGAGAGGAAAATCTGTTGCTAAGAAAAACAATAGAAACTTTACAGCACGAGTCCACCACCAACCCAACTGAACAAGCGTGTAATTCCCAAGCAGCTGTATCAACTTCGGAGAATCTAGAAGCCCAATTTCACCAAAAACAAATAACTAAACAAGACGCGAAAAAACCTCAACGTGCAGAGGAAGATAAAACGCTACAAACAGTCTATCTATTGGTGTAAAAATAAGCAACAGATTCGAAGTGGTTCAAGAAATTTCGTCAGAAAACTTACAGTGCTATAGTGCACTGCCAACAGACAACACACGCCTTCAGGAAACACAGAGAGGGTCACATGGAGACCTACATTCTGCTGCTAAATGGGAGAAACAACGGGCAAGGTGTACTAACAACCAACACTTGCAGACAGCACGACCCGACAGTACACACATTATAATAGGCGACTCTCTAATGAAAGGTCTATACAGCGACCGGATGGCCACTTCAGACAAAGACATTGTTTCCATAATCCCATTGCCTGCGGCTGGTGTTGACCGGCTAACAGACAAGATTAGCAGGTTGACTGTAAATCATAACGTTAGAAACGCAAACGTTCATATTGGTATTAATGACACCATGAACAACCAGAAAATCACAGCATCTAAACTGATGGCACTCATGAACGGGTTACATCACACTTTCCCTAACTCATCTATATTCTTCTCCTCCAGCATATCACCGAGTTATGGATTCCAGCGTCGTCTAGCTGACATAAATAACAAAATATTGCAGAAGTTTTGTTCTCACAACAACATACAGTTCATCAACAACACACCGGTGTTTACTTCACAGTCTGGAGCACCTAAAAAGCTACTTTTTGAGGATCAAGTACATTTGTCTACATTGGGCATCAACTTGCTCGCCAAAAATATCAAATACCCAGAACGGACACAACCTACATCCAATACTGGATCGCGTAGGTCACTTTTAGCTACCTCCCCTCAAACTCAAGCCAAATGACATACTCCCGCCACATCAAGTACCAAAAGGCCAGAAGAGCGCAGACCACTCATAACCACGGCACCTGACATCCAAGCCAGACGGAACATTTCCACCACACCAAATCCGTACAATACGCCCTCTTTCACACAGGAGGGTGATAATTATGAAGATACGTTCCTTCTTCTCCACAGCAAGGAACAACCTAGCAGTAACAACGAGCCACCACAGGCCCCTGTTAGCCACTAATCAGAGCCTGTAGTTGGAAGTCGTTACAAACCCGTGAGAAATCAACAGTATCCATTCCAATGTAACCCAGAGTTGTTATACCTCACACGGTTTAGCCCAGCTTCACTTCGTCAGGCACTTATGATGTCGCTGTACCAAGGACCAACACAGCCTGGTATTTACTAGCAATTCAGTACAAAGCAACACCGAATCTCGGTACAAGAAAGACTTCTCCTGGAACGTTTATGTGCTTACTTGGTTATTGTTTTCTATAGCAACGTATTAGATTATACTTGACTATAAACACTGACTCGTCTTGACGTCACAGAGATTGATACTTAGTTGGATATCTTTTATACTTTTTATTGTGTTTATACAGTGAGTGAGGGGGTCTTCACATATCATCCTTACTGATCTTTATACGTATTTTGTGTGTGTGTGTGTGTGTGTGTGTGTGTGTGTGTGTGTGTGTGTGTGTGTGTGTGTGTGTGTGTGTGTGTGTGTGTGTGTGTGTGTGTGTGTGTGTGTATTGACATAGATATTACTGTTTCTCTGTACTTTAGAGTGTATATTGTTATAGGGGACGTAAGTTGCTTTCTTTTTGTGTTTTAAAAAAATTCATGATTACGAATTGTTAACATGTCTAATAAGTACGAACACTGCCTCGGTAATAATGAGCTCAGAATCGGGCATTTAAATATTTGCCATATATT
Source organism: Cepaea hortensis (assembly GCA_963921405.1). NCBI lineage: Eukaryota > Metazoa > Mollusca > Gastropoda > Stylommatophora > Helicidae > Cepaea > Cepaea hortensis. The sequence continues at coordinate 84,052,849 of OY992879.1, forward strand.
AGGGAAGCTGCCTGAACTATCACATATACGTAATCAAACTTTTCACATGTTCGGCGTTAGCGAAAGTTGATTAAATAGTAACATCTCATATGATGACATCGCTATCAGAGGCGTTAAAACTATTAGAAGAGATCCCTATCAGAAACAAGAGACGGGTATTGCAGTTTATATTTCTAACTCGTTTAACGCCCACCGTAGGCTAGATTTTGAAACCTGTGAGATTGAGTGTGTATGGCTTGAGGTTAAGCTTCAAAATCGCATTCCCCTAGTAGTTGGCTATCTTTATCGAAACCCCAGTGCAAGAAATATCTGGTATGAAAAATTCACCACTATGATGGATGTAGTCTTTAGTGATGCGAGAGAAATAATACTGCTAGGCGACTTCAACATAGACACTAACAAATCAAACAAAACATGGGAAAACATAATAGAGTCATATAACTTCCAACAGTTAGTCAAACAAACCACTAGAATAACAAAATCATCTGTAACACTTATAGATCATATTTATACTACGTGTGCTGACAACATCACAGAATGTACTGTACCTATTAATACAATGAACGATAACTACCCAGTATGTTGCACGTGGTCGAAAAGAGGTACCAAAACTCCGAAACACAAACATATAAGTATAAAGTATAGAAATTATAAAAACTCCAATCAAGATGCCTTTTTACAAGACTTGCTCAACTCATCTCTGGACTATGTTTACCAGCTTCCTGACCCAGATGATGTTCCGGACCACTGGCTGAAGACCTTTCTAAGTGTATTTGATAAGCATGTTCCATTTAAGGAAGTTCGTGTTAAACATCACACTAAGCCCCGGTGGATCACACAGGGGGTAGTTGAACTTATGAGAGACCGGGACAGGGTACATAAAAATAGAGATCTAACTATGTACCGTAGTCTGAGAAACAAAGTTCAATATGTTATTCGAAAGGAAAGAAAAAACTGTTTTAAGAACTTAAAAATATATACAACCAACACTAAAGATATATGGAAAGCAATTAATACCCTGACAAACAAACACAAATCATCACAATCATTACCATCAAATCAGGTTACATGTAATCAATTCAGTAGTTTCTTTCAGTCCGATATGAATCAACTGAAGGCTGCAATACCAGATGTGCCTCATGACATATCTTTATTATCATCATTCTGTGAGAGCAAATGCTATGGAGACATTCCCACAAACATACCGCTAATGACGACCACTGACGTATTTACTCATCTCAGTAACCTAAAAAACAATAACTAATCAGGACTAGATGGAATCAGCAATCGGATTCTTCGCTATGCTGCACCGGCGATCTGCGAGTCACTAACTTTTATACACAATCAATGTCTCACCAAAGGTCACTTCCCATCAGCCTTTAAAATCGCTAAAGTGTATCCTCATTTAAAAGCTAGTTTATTAGACGACTGTAACATGAGTAATTAAAGGCCAATTTCCATATTATCCTCACTATCCAAACCGCTAGAAAAGCACATCCACAAAACAATACTAGAGCACTTAGTTCGCCACAAACTAATAGATGATAGTCAGTCAGGATTTCGGCCAAAATATTCCTGTCATAAGGCCCTAACAAACATGATAGAAAACGCATCAAAATATTAACAACAATACTCTATGTTGAACGGTGTTTATAGACTTTAGAAAGGCATTCGATATAATAGGTCATACTATCCTAATTAAAAAACTAGAAACAATGAAAGTAAACTTTAATATAGTTACATTAATAAACTCATTTTTATTAGACAGAAAACAAGTAGTATCACATAATAAATCTCTATCCCAAGCCATTACCATTAATACTGGAGTATCTCAGGGGTCTATACTTGGCCCTCTGTTATTTGCCATTTCTATAAATGATCTTCCCTTATATCTTTCATCGTCCTGCGATCTATTTGCAGACGACTGCACAGTATATACAAACGCTATTGATCGTAATGTGCTAGAATTATTCTTGCAACAGGAAATAAATAGTGTAGTTAACCGGAGTCATGCAAACCGCGTGCAAATTAACATTTCTAAAACAAAATCTATGTTAATAGGAACCAGACAAAAACTTTACACTCTAAACTCGCAGAGAACTCTTCAGCTGCACATTTGTAGTACGCCTATAGAAAGTGTAACCGAGCACAAGGCAATGGGTCTTATCATAGATCAAACAAAATATATCCTTTTATTCCCATATTCGTTCTCTAGTACATCAAATAGCCAAAATAGTATACCAACTTGCAAAAATTAAAAATTTCCTCGACGACAACACAAGAAAGATATTCTATACCTCCCACATACAAACACATATTGATTATTGCTCCACAATCTGGGATGGTTGCTTCAAATAAATAACACAACGCCTTTATTCACTCCAGAAAAGTGCAGTGCGTCTAATCAATGGTGATTAGCTTACAGACAATTCTAACCTACATGAACGTCTTCAGTTTCTGCCACTCCACAAACGACTACTTTTTAATAAGGCTAAACTAATTCACAAAATCCTATTTCAAAATGCCCCAAGCTACCTTTGGCCATTGTTTAATTACAACGCAAGATATAGCGAACGACTAAATATACTTCATGTCCCTAAGCCTAGGATAGACTTATATAAAACAAGCTTAGCATACTCTGCCACTCAGTTGTGGAACACCTTCCACACAGCAACAAAGACAATAACAATGAACGAGAACTAGCCAAAAAACAAAAAAACATTCCCATATGTATGGCACGTTATACCCACCTTGGGTATTTATGATGCCCATGTTAAACATTGCCTCAACAAGTCATGTATTATTGATTTTTTTTCATGCGTTTTAATGCTTATTGTTCTTTTGTTGTCAAAGAATTGCTTCATAAGAGATGTTGAATGAAAGAATGTATGAGAGGAAATTGAGAAGGAGGGCAGAATGTCAGACGGGCCTGAGTGCCCAATTCTTAACCCTTTGAAAATAAAGATTTTCGTTCGTTCGTTCGTTCGTTTGGTGGTGAAGGCTGACCAGAGGTGAGACCAGGAGAACTTTCAGTCAGAAAGCGGTGGGAACGATTAGTAGTCTGGCTCTTCGCTGACTGTTGAACAAGGGGGTGGGTCACGTAAGGGAATGTACTGAGTGCAGTGACGTCAGTTCATAGCTCAACTCAACGCAACAACTCATATTTTATTTTGGCGCTCGCTCGCTTTGAACTCAAGCGTAGTCCATACACGCTATTTATAGTAGTGGTGGACTGAATTTTACGTGTGGGTTAGCTTTACCTATTAACAGTGACCCTCGCCATCAGGCGAACCCATTCCGACTTCAGAGGTACTTATAATTAACATCCCCAAGTCAAAGACGACAAGTCAACATTTTAGTCCAGCTGTCCGGTGTAGGGGTTGAACCGCTTACCTCGGCATCAGAAAACCGGATGTTTAAAAACACGCGCTCTTAACAATTCGGCCATGCGGACCTGCAATAACTCATATTAATTGCACACTTAACTTAAGCATGTTTTTCCAGATACAGATACTTGACATCAAACACGTTACCAGGAAGATCCGAGCTACAACCGGATACACAAACGGTGATTTTGATGAGCGAGTATTCACAAATACTTACGCGGAAGGTATTCTATAATCAAACGCCAGTCTGCGACTTCATGCAGCTTGAGTCAAATCATATCAGCGTTCCATTGTTGCACATTGTTGTGAATTTGTCCTGGTATTTAGAATATGTGTGTGAATACAACCCATAGCCAGGCAATTTTCTAGCCATATCCAGCAGTGGATTATTAAGTTATGGCTTAGAGTTATGACGCATTTCTAGTATATGTGATTAAAATATACACATAATTTCCACAGAGCTTCGAATCAACAAGAATTTTATTGATAAATGATTAGAAGTTCCAAAGAGTTTTCGCAGCTAACAGTGGATTGTGGAATTATAGCATAGAAATATAGAAATATTTCTAGCATATGTTGTTAGAATAAACACAAAATTGTTATATAGAGCTGTGGACTATGGAGTTATAGCTGAGAATAATGCAAGACTTTCATGTTGTGGTTATCTGATCCGATATAAGAAAACAATATGCCACCTTGTTCAGCCTGCGTTATTATTGATGTGGTTCAAAACATATGATTCCAGCATAGTACTGGATATAACAATAAATGAACTATATTATGACTAGAAGTGGATTGTAGAGTTATAGCTTGGAATTGTGAAAGTAGTTCTGGTATATATGGTTAGAATAAATCCTAAAGAGTATCTGATTGTGGAGCTTTGGCTGTGAATTACCAAAGCTTTTAAGTTACGTTTATAATTGTCACATTTTTCACAGTCAGTAGTTGATTGTAAAGTATTTTTTGTACATGTGATAAGAATATCCATAAAACTTTCACATCCAAGAGTGAATTGTGAAGTTACAGCTGAGAATTAAACTAAAATGTAGAAAATATGTGAATGGAACGGTCTAATAACTTTAGCAACCATATTAGAAATTTTGTAATATGCCAGAATGTTTATTATATGTGAATGGAACAGTTGTAAAGCCAACGGATTTTCGGTTAAAACTTAAAGTTTGGACAGAAATGAAATAAATAAAAGGAACACGTAGTTACAGAGCTCATGCAGTATGTGTGTTCCTTAAGAAAGCAACAGAACTAAAAAAAAAAAAATGTTGTGACGTCCTGTAAAGAATGTGCAACTATCTTTAACTATACTTTAAAGTTTAACAAGTTGACAAATAAATAAGCGAACATTCTAGTCAACAGCAGATAAAGCAATTGTATCTATGAAACTATGAGTAATAAAATCAAAATGATGCTGAAGTGTTTAGTTAAACTTAGTATGGCGTGTGCCTTTGTTCCAGCAGTGATTGCTGCCACGTCTTACAACGATAGCTATATGACTAATGCTACCACACCGAATCTGACCATTGACGAAATGGTGGACAATAATATTACAGTTTTAAACAACTTAGAAAAAATCGAAGAAGCAAACAGGAGATTTAACAAGGCATTAATTCCTTGTACAGCCTATATTGGGGTGCTAATAGTCGTTGGAATCATCGGAAACTCGCTTGTGTTCTACGTGTTTGGCTTCCGGTTAAAAAGTAATCCGCAGAATTTTCTTATCTGGTTGCTTGCTGTCCTTGACCTCCTGAGCTGCACCGTTGGGATGTCAACAGAAATAACAGACGTGACGTTGCATTTCAAGTTTGATTCTCCAGCTCTGTGCAAGACGATGAGGTAAACATAAGAGTTGACCTCCCCATTCTTCTTCTTCTTCTTCTTCTTCTTCTTCTTCTTCTTCTTCTTCTTCTTCTTCTTCTTCTTCTTCTGCTGCTGCTGCTGTTGCTGCTGCTGCTGCTCCTCCTCCTCCTCCATCTCCTCTACCTCTTACTACTACTACTACTACTACTACTACTACTACTACTACTATTTAACATCCGGTATGCTGATTCCGAGGTAGCAGGCTCAACCCCTACACCGGACAATTGGACTAAACTGTTAACTTCTCGTCCTTGACTTTGGGACATAAATTACAAGTACCTTTGGCTTTACCTGATGGCGTGTGAAAAGTAGAAGGAGAAGTCTGAGAATTGGTACGTGGAACGTACGCACCTTATATCAAGCAGGGAAGTTTGATAACCTTTTTGCAGAGCCAAAAAAAAAAAAACAAACAAACAAACAAACATGAATTTAGATATCTAAGGCTCATCTGAAAGAAGATTGACAGATACAAGTTATATAAGGAGAGAAGATTACGTATTCATTAATTCAGGAGGAGATCATCACGAGAACGGAGTAGGAATTTTAGTAAAACAAGATTTAGAGAAAAATATTAGTGGATTCTGAACTTATAAGTATAGTATGATACTTCTCAAAATTAAGGCAAGACCGTTCAACATAGTAACTCTTCAGACATATGCTCCAACAACTGATTACAGTGATGAACAGCTAGAAGAATACTATGAAGGCCTACAACAAACACTGAAAGTTGTAAAATCATCAGAGGTCCTAATTGTCATGGGAGACAACCGTCGGAGAAAATAAATATAAGCAGCTAGTCGGGCCAAATGGTATGGGAGACAGAAACGACAGAGGAGACCGGCTGATACAGTTCTGTGAAGAAAACAATCTTATTGTTTGCAACACATTTTTCCAACATAACCCTAGGAAACTGTATACATGGAAATGTCCTGGAGATAGAACAAGAAACCAAATTGACTACATTATGATTAGAAATAGATTTAAAAACAATGTTAAAAATGCCAAAACATACCCTGGTGCTGATATCAGCTCTGGCCATAATTCTGTAGTTTTAAAATTACAAATTAAACTTAAAAACCCAGGAATAAGGAAATCGAAGACACCTCAAGTAGATATATCGGCATTGAAACAACCAAAAATAAGTCAACTATACCTAGTTGAAGTCAAAAATAGATATGATAGGCTTATCATTGAAAGTATGGAACAATATCGACGTGAAAATCCCGAGGATAAAATTAATACAAAATGGGAAAGTGTAAAAACCAGTATTCAGATTGTAAATACCACCTTGCCAGTGAAGATTAATAAGAAACAACAATTATAGATAACCAATGAAATCTTAAGTAAAATGTCTAAAGAAAGAAAGCAAAGAACACTCCAGAGTATATAGTAATAGATGGAGAAATACGTCACATGTGCAGAGTTGCCAAAGAAGAGTGGCTGCAGAAACATTGCAAAGAAATAGAGGATCTGGAAATAAAACACAACTCGAAAGAATTACATGAACATATAAAAAGATTTACAAAGAAGAAAAATTATATAACAGGAAATGGTTGTATCAGAGGAAAAAAATTGAGAAATTATAATTAATAACACTGACATAATATAAATATGGATAGAGTACACAGAAGATTTATTCTGGGACAAAAGGTTCACTAGACCATCATTCATTGGCACCTTGCCGTCTTGACAGACGATAGTTTGTGCTTTAAAAAGGCATAATAACTTTTAACTATGGCGGTAGCGAGTGTGACTGATAAGGCCAATTTGCGCTGTAAATGTCCGTTCACAGTGGGTGCATATGAACACGTGGTCATTTCCACCATCATGCACCATCTTACGTCTCAAACGCTTGGTGTGTGACTTTTCTGCAATAATTTTCTCCTTTGACTTTATTCCATTTCTGATATTTGCCCTCCATGCAACACGTTCAGCGGCGACTTGCTCCCAATGTGCATTATCAATGCCTGTATCAATCATGTCCCGCTTACACACATCTTTGTATCGTAGTAGAGGCCGACCCTGAGATCTCTTACCCATCTGTAATTCACCAAAAAAGATATCCTTTGGTATTCTACCATCATCCATCCTCCTAAGATGTCCTATCCATCTAAGTCTACGAAGACTGAGCATGGAATAAACTGTCACACAACCTGATCTTTCCAATACTTCAGTATTTGTGATTTTGTCTTGCCACTTAATACCAAGAATTCTTCGCAGACACCGCATATGAAAGCTGTTTAAATTGTTCTCTTGGTGTGAGTAAGTTGTCCAGGTTTCACTGCCATAGAGAAGAGTACTAAGGACACAGGCTTGATAGACAAGTACTTTTGTTTTGGCAGTAAGCTTCCTGTTCTCCCAGACTCTTTTTCTTAACCTGTTCATTGTTGTTGCTGCCTTACCAATCCGGATGTTGATTTCCTGATCTAGGGATAATTTGCTATTTACCACTGATCCTAGATATGTAAAATGGTCTACTATCTCTAGTTCGGCGTCGTCAATAAAGATTGATGGTACCCCATGTGCACCTTGTGACATAATCTGTGTCTTCTTTTTGCTAATTGTTAAACCAAATTCAGAACAAGCATTGGAGAATGCAGATAGTAGACATTGCAATTCTTCCTCAGAGTGGGTCGTAACTGCAGCATCATCTGCAAAAAGCAACTCTCTGATCAGTACCCTCCTAATTTTGGTCTTAGCCTTCAATCTCTGAGCATTGTAGAGGCCGCCATCTGAGCGTGAGTGAATGTATATACCACCATCCTGATCACGAAATGCATATTTCAGTAGAAGTGAAAAGTATATTCCAAAGAGGGTGGGAGCTAGTACACAACCTTGCTTAACTCCACTCTTGATTTCAAATTCTTCAGAAGTTGCACCATCAAACTTGATTATACCCTTCATGCCTGTGTGGAACGATTCCACAATGGACAGAAGAGTTGGTGGGCAGCCAATCTTCTTTAGTGCCTTGAACAGACCCTCACGACTGACCAAATCAAATGCCTTTGTGAGGTCGATGAAGGCAATAAACAGTGGTTGATTCTGTTCACGGCATTTTTCTTGCATTTGTCGCAATGAGAATATCATATCAGTGGTAGACCGGTTCTGTCGAAAGCCACACTGTGATTCGGGGTAGACTTGATCTCCTAGGACTTGAAGTCTGCGCAGAACAATTCTGGCAAATACTTTTCCAACAATACACAGAAGTGAGATACCCCTATAGTTGTTGCAGTCGCTCCGATCGCCCTTGTTCTTGTACAGTGTTATGATGCTTGAATCTTTGAAATCCTGTGGGACTTGTCCTTCACGCCAGCATAGCTCTATTAGCTGGTGGATCTGTATAGTGAGTGTGTCTTGCCCACTCCTGATAACCTCTATTGGAATCCCATCCTTACCTGGAGCCTTGCCAGATGCAAGTTCATTTATAGCACACTTAACTTCTGTTATGGTGGGAAGTGTGTCCAGGTGGTCAAGAGTTGGTAGAGCCTCTATGGCGTTGAGGGCATTATCCGCTAGTTTGGTCTCACTTGAGTAAAGCTCCAAATAGTGCTCTACCCATCTGTCCATCTGCTGTTTCTTATCAGTGATGACTTCTCCAGTCAAGGTTTTCAATGGTGCACTTCTTTTGATCACTGGACCACAGGCTTTCTTTATTCCTTCATACATGCTTCTTATGTCTCCCTTATCACTTGCGATTTGAATGGACTCACATAACTTGATCCAATAATCATTTGCACACTGCCTGGCAGCCTTTTGCACATCCTTCCTAGCTTGCCTTAGCTCACTCAGAGTGTTACGCGTTGGTCTTTCCTTGTTTCTTAAGAGAGCTTTCTTCTTCTTATCAATCAAGGGCTGCAGAGTCTCGCTGTTGGCCGCAAACCAGTCCTGCCTCTTATGATCCACAGTGCCGTAAACCTTTACGGCAGTTTTACAAAGAGTTTCCTTAAGTTTATTCCATTTATCATTTACTGTACAATTTTCTGGTGTATCAGTGAAAGCGTCTTCAAGTTGCTGTTGAAACTGAAAGCACTTTTCAGGATCATGAGTGTTAATAATATTAATCCTGGGGCTAGATTTGTGTTTAGCTGTGTAGATTCTCTTTGGTCTCAGTCTAACCCTTGCAACAACCAAAGAATGATCCGTATCACAGTCAGCACTGTGGTAACTACGAGTCAATGATATATGGTTCAGATGTTGTCTCCGTGTGATGATGAAGTCCAGCTGGTGCCAATGGCCGGATCTTGGATGTTTCCATGTGACCTTATGCATCTCTTTTGTTTTAAAAAAAGAGTTTGTAATACATAGGTCATTACTGGTGCAATGCTCCAGCAGCCTTTGCCCATTTTCATTCATGCGACCGATGTTGTATTTTCCAAGGCACACTGGCCATGAACTCGAGTCCTTGCCCACACGAGCATTGAAATCACCGAGCATATAAATGTAGTCGGATTTTGGAACTGCCTTGATCACAGAGTCTAACTCCTCATAGAACAAATCCTTCACATCATCAGAGGAATCGAGTGTCGGTGCATATGCAGTAATAATGGTGGCAAACCCACAAGAGGTTGCCAAGCGCAGGGATAATAGTCTTTCATTTCCTCCTGCTGGAATTTCAATCATTCCCAGTAGCGAATTCTTCACTGCAAAGCCCACACCGTGTTGCTTTTTTTCTGCCTGCCCTTTACCCTTCCAGAAAAAGGTGTAGTTGTTTTCCCTGAGTGACCCTTCCTCAGCGAGGCGAGTCTCCTGCAGGCCAGCAATATCAATGTTAAGACGATTGAGTTCGGCATCAATCACAGCCGTTTTTCTCACATCGTCAATATTGGTCAAGTCAGTGGAAAATCCTGGACACATGGTTCTCACGTTCCAGGTTGCAAGCCGTAGCTTGAGGTTTCTATTTATATTTTTGTTTGTACCTGGTGCATTGGTTTTACAGCCTGCGATTCAGATTTTGTCCTAGCCCCAAGCACCCATTGAAGCAGGCAGGCTGTGGCGGATCAGCACCCAATTGGCTGGGGGCTGCCCAGCTTGAGGCGGGCGGTAGCTGATCAGTGACACCTATAGGTGTCTCCCACCGTCAGAGGCAACGCGTGGCGCCCCATGTCTACGCCAACTGACAAGGACTTATAACCCGTAACAGTTGCCTCTCGCTTTGATTCCGAGACCAGTTAAGACCAGGGATGGAGTTATTGCCTCTCCATAGCACAAAGCCTGGGCTAAAATATAGAGATCATGTGTTGCCCATGCAGCATGATCCCTCTCTCGGCCTGCCTAGTTCACTCCAGAGGAAAGGTAACACCCCTACATCTGGAACAAGACAAGCTGCAGAAGCTGCCGGATCAGCAAAGCAATGCTCTAACTGTCCGCCTGTCGGAGCTTCGATCCTAGACCAGTCGCCAACCAAGGCTTAGGGCCTGGTCTGCCCTGCCATGACAATTTTGTCTTTAGCTTGCATTTCCTCGCACCAGGGTAAGGCTTGTACCCTCCCAATTGCGCTCTTCCGCCCGAAGCCGTTGGCACAATGTGGGGTGTCGGGTTTGGTAAGCGCCGCCCAACGTTCGGCGCTAACAGAAACCAGGTAGTACCGTCTACTGTTATACGGTAGCTCAGTCATATCTGACTAAGACCTGACTGATAACTAGACCAACATTGTATAATACTCAAGATGGACCAAAAATATTAACGGCTGAAGTTGACAAGGCTATTAAAAAGATGAAAGAAGGAAAGGCTGCAGATCCTGACAAGATAACAACAGAGATTATAAAATCCTTATCCAGCTTTGGCATTGATATTATCACAGAATTATGTAATGATATATATAATACTGGGTACATCCCCAATGATTTGAAAACATCCATTTTCATCACACTACCGAAGAAGCCAAGAGCTGTTGAGTGTGAGGATTAGAGAACTATTAGCTTAATGAGCCACATAACTAAGATACTACTCAAGGTCATACAAGGAAGAATTCAACATAAAATAGATGAGGAAGTAGCTGAAGAACAATTTGGGTTCCGCAAAAACAGCGGCACCAGAGAAGCAATTATCTGTTTGAGGATGTTAATTGTAAAATATATAGAAGCTCAAAAAAGTATATATGTTTGTTTTATAGACTACAAGAAAGCTTTTGATAGAGTACAACATGAACGACTAATTACATGCCTTCAAGATATAGGAGTAGACGGAAAGGACATCAGACTTATTAGTAACTTGTACTGGGAACAAGTGGCGTCCATTAGATGCGGTAATAACTATTCGTCGCCTATAGAGATAAAAAGAGGAGTACGGCAGGGATGTGTACTGTCCCCAAGTCTCCTTAACCTATACACAGAAAGAATTTTTAAACAAGTTGAAATGCCTGGACTTAACATCAATGGAAGAATCATAAACAATCTTATATATGCTGACGATACCGTGTTACTAGCAGAAAGTGAGCAAGAGTTGCAAGACCTAGTGGAAGAAGTAAACAGGCACAGTGCAGAATGTGGCTTAGATATTAACATCCAAAAACAAAAAAACTTTGACAATTAGCAGTGAAAAGGAAAGGTCATCAATGAACCTCAGAGTAAACGGGCAGATACTAAAATACGTAACAAGTTTCTCTTATCTTGGACATATAATAACAGATGATGGCAGAAGTGAAATGGAAATCAAAAAGAGAATAGGAATGGCCAAAAGTGCTTTCAACGACATGAAATCAATATTAACATCTAGAGAGATTAATAACGCATTAAAAATGAGAATTATCAAATGCTACGTATATTCAATGCTACTGTATGGCGCGGAAGCCTGCACATTGAGCAAGCAACTAGAAAGTCGCATAGAAGACCTGGAGATGTGGATGTTGTAGCATGATGGATCAGAACTCCCCATTCCCAGCCCGATACATTCATAAAAATACTTTAAGTCTTAACGGGGACCATCCCAAATAGAAGGGCTATTCTTAGATCGAATGTTCTGGAACGAGTTAGGGGAGGGCAGAGGTATGCGCTTGTTTTTCATTGGTTAATAAGTAATGAGCCCACGCTATTCCTGGGCCATATTTTAAAATCTAATTAGTTTGAGCGGGGATTTCACCAGGAGCGGCTAGTTTGTGATGTGATGACCCAACAATGCCCTTAAAGATTCGATAATATATTGTTCTCTGGATACCAGGTACCATATTAAAACATACTTAAATGTTGTATTTATGCCTGGTGAACGAAAGAGAAGAATATAAGAGTATTTTATGAAGAACATGTGAAAGTGAAAACAGAACTTTTGTGCGCCAGTATTCTGAACACTGCTTCTACAAACCTGTCAGGTCTTTCACGCTGTATACTCCAAGTGCATATCAATCCCTTGTTGTGACTGGTTGCGTATGCTTGATGAATATATAGTACACTCAATGCAAATTCGAAAACCCAAACCCCTTGTGCATTCTTCATGCCTAGGATGACTCATTCTTAAATCAACTGTACCTTTGCTCTCGCGAGTTAACATATGGCAGACTGAATTGGAATGAGTGATGTAAACATGTACAAGTTCCTTTGTAAAAAGCTGAGAATGTTGGAGTGAATGAGCTGGTGCTTTGATAAGTAGCCTCTCACATTAGTAGAAAGAAAGATGCTTCAAATATCCATATGTAAACAGGACGGTGATGGCACGCCAGAATTGCTAAGTCCATGTGATGCCTGGTGGCTATATGCTCAAGAGAATTAATACTTCTCTTTGAAGTATTACACTGGTACCTCTACTGTTGGTTGGTTCATATAAACTAGTTACTAGAAGGACCATAGGTGTGTGAACCTGTGTCTTAGTTGGCTGAATATAATGTATGGCTCATGCAAATTTACAAGGACTAAACATGTTTTTCCCATATGTGCTTTGGTGCATATGTGAACAATTGCTATGCAATTGAGCTTCTGTTACCGACTGTAGTAGACATGAACATTACTCAGTGGGGAAACAGCACATGATGATGATGAAGATGATGTACCTGTGAGTCAAGTCTGTCTGAGAAAAGGGGTGAGGTCTGGCATTGCTGTGTAAGTGTATATGGAATAGGACATTCATGCACCAACATGACAGTCATTGGAAGTGATGTTTGGGCTGCTAATTTGGTAAATGCCATTAGTTAATACATAATGCATATTGCAGGTGTAAATGCCTATTTTCCATTTCCCTTCACAATGCCTGTCCCATGTCGCTATGTCACAATGCTTGCTTCAAGATGTTTGTAATTGTGTAAGCTACCTCTGTCTCCATATATAGGCTTGTGATTACCACAGATAAAGGTGAATAATAAAATATCACCCACAGTACATCACAGTGAAATTCACTACATTGTCAACCAAGAGAAGTGTGTTTGGACCACACCCATCCTTAACCTCCCCATCCCCAATCTGTGTCTGTTGATGTATAATAACATTATCTTTTAACACATGTAAAGAGATGTTGTGCCATTTTGTATATCGACAGAGAACAAACAGGATGGTGGAGAGGCATCCATATATCATCTGGGAAAACTAACCAGTAGTCCCAGAATCCAGAACCAACTCTCTATAAGTGAAATCTTCTAGAACCCACAATATGGGAATTTCTTAGAGACTTTCAGCTCAGCTCTCAAACAGCTGGATATAAATAAGGGAGAAAAATGGTTCTGAAGACTTCAGTGATCATAATTATCAATGACATCTGAGAACTAAACAACAAGTCTATGGTGGTTAACCTCATTCAGGACGTCTGGTGAAATGACTGGGACAATGGATTGTTTGGCTAGGACTTATCTTAGTTAATCTCCAGCCTCGTGCTCACACAGTGTTTCAGAATGAAGACTTGAGATAGACTGAGAAGGAAGAACGCTGGGACATATTTGTATCTTAGATCTTCCTCTACAGGAAAAGTGGAACAAAGTCCTAAGTGTCAACTTCATGAACAGTCAGAGTAAGTGAGATAGACTGAGGAGAAAGAAGACTGGGACATATTTGTATCTTAGATCTTCCTCTACAGGAAAAGTAGAACAAAGCCCTAAGTCTCAACTTCATAAACAGTCAACTCACAGGTGAAAGACAGGGCTGTAACTTTTCTTCAAAACTGTGACAGTAGGGAATAATTAGTCTGACTTGGAAAATCATCATGGGGAGAACTGCAACCTGAGCTTGTCCAACACCTATCATAGGTGCTAAAAGGATTAAACAGACCAGTGGAGCAGAAGGTCCCTATGCTTGCCCCAGGTTATGGCTTATCTTGGTTTTCTCTCATTAACAGTAGAAGAAAGGATAAAAGTCAATAGTGTAGTGGAGATTAGAGAGGAGAGGAGGAGGAGAGTTTGGTTATTGGCTGGAGGAGGGATCCGAGTGTGGTATCATGTTTCTCTACATGCATGTGTGACATATTTTATGCATTTTCAATGTAATTATTGAAGTGTTGACATGCCAGGGGATGAAACAATGGTCATCACTCAACTCACCATCAACTCAATAAATTGTGTATTTAATGAATCGGTATTTTAAGTACATGTCCCCAGTGAATTTCTTGTACAGTTGCTGTCAAGTGTTGTCTCTGGTGACTGTCTTAAGTGCTGTGGTTGGTTATACATATTGTGAAAAGTCTTGTATAGATGTTGTCAAGTATCTCTTATGATGTAAGTCTTGTACAATGGCTGGTGTACACAATTCCTTGTGAATGTATGTCCCACTTTTGTCAAGAAACTGTCATGTAGATGTCTTGTCCAACAGATGTAATGTACAGTTATTGTTGAGTTTGCCTACAAAAATTGAGTCCTACAGCCCAAAAGTCAAATTGGGAAAACTGATATAGGTCACAATGACAAAATAAAGAAAAGAAGATCTAATGTGACGGACGAATAGCACACTGGCAACATTATAATGAGAGAGATGGATCCTCAGTTGTACAGGGGCGAAGAGTCCAGATCTCCTTTTGGTCTTGAGGGAACCTTTTACTTCTTTTATAAATTTATGTGTAGATACATAGTGGTCTCACAGTGGGGGTTTGAGCCAAAGAAAAGTGGTTCTCCAAAAAGGCTATTGCGGGAATGATTAGCTCATTTGAGTGACCTCTAGACAAAACGTGCTAAATCATATCCTTTATCTTGTTATTTATTATTCAAGATATATCTCCAGAGAACACTACTAACTAGGTCCTCTGTCAATCATCTAATTTGTCACAGATGTACAAACGAATAGGTCGTATTTCATGGAAACAAAATCAACCAAGTGCAGAGATCCTAGAAAAACTGGAAATGAAGAGAGAGTTAATGAAAGAAATAAAGAGGAGACAAGTTAAATATTTTGGCCACGTTAAAAGACATGATACTCTTATAAAAACCATACCGGAAGGCAAGGTTGAGGGCAAGCGAGCAAGAGGTAGACAACGATACAAGTGAGAGGGTAACATCAAGAGATGAACGAACATCAGCCTGACAGAATGTACAGTCAAGGCGAGAGACAGACAGTGATGGAGATCCATTGCAGCTAACCTTCATTGCGGAGACGGCACCTGATTGATTGAATGATGGCGTGTGACACTTGTAATAGAGAAAGCTAATCCACACACAGAAATCAGTCCAGTGCTCTAGAAGTAGGTGCACATATATAGACCAGGTTTCATTTCAAAGCGATCAACGCAAATAATAATAATAATAATAATAATAATAATAATAATAATAATAATAATAAATTTGTTGCGTATCCCTTACGAGACGTTGCAGTCAACACCAGCATTTTTCAGCTGCTGTTGATGTACTAGGCAAGTGTTACGTTTAGTAGTTTGCCATTTTTTTTTCTGAACGACCGGCTCCCATACCAGCACCCATAGGCAGCTGAGCTTCGAACGCTTGGTACTCGGCTCACGAACTGCGTTCACAAGCCTATAATAATAATAATAATAATAATAATAATAATAATAATAATAATAATAATAATAATAATAATAATAATAATAATAATAATAATAATAAATAAATAAATAAAATAAATAAATAAATAAATAAATAAGACATCAGCTTTATTATGACATTGCTTCTACTCCAAGAGGCGCACCGAAACAACAAAATATAGTTGACACTATTCTATAACACGTGTATTCAAACTAGAATCCGATTGACGCGTTATTCGTCCCAACGCTGTGTTATTAATTTCAAACGTGGACAGTTGTAGAAACACACAGGCGTAAAATCATATTATGCCAGATGAAAGGCATAAGAAACGCAGCTGAAGACCAAAAACAAGAGTAGATAGAGAGATAAATGAGAAACTAAGAACAGGTGTAGCGATAACACTGATTATTGGCTTTATGAGACACTAAAGAATTAAATGGTTTGGATATTTAGTTAGATAAACCAGATGTACGTGAGAGTTGCTTGATACAGACTCATGTAAATGAAGTCTTAGAATGCTCAGCATTACCTGTTGTATGTTTGTTTATCCGCAGGTTTGTCAACTCGTTCACCGCCATGTGTTCCATCTTCACCCTTATTGTCATCGCTGTCGACCGCTACTTAAGAGTCCGGAAGCCTCTGAAACCACAGATGACGCTTCACCAGGCTAGACTATCTGTAATCCCCATCATTATAGCTACCCTTATCTTCTCATCACCTTCTGTTTATGTCTATGGACCCAGAACTATAGAGACGGGATTTCCCGGAGTCCACGGACTGGACTGCACTATTTCTGACCAAGCGAAGCTGACCATTGTCCCGCTGATTTACAACGGCGTTCTATTTCTTTCTTTCATAATTCTAGCTACGAGTGTGATTGTAATGTACTCGTTGATTCTTCGGAGTCTCAAAGAACACGCTAAGATGTTCAGGAAACTATCAACACGTACTGTATCCACGGCGATGGAAAGCTTGAGTACGACTGAGACCTTTTCAACAACTGAAGAATCTGTTTCTAGTGGACATTTGACTGATTGTGACAATCCACGGAAGCAAAGTATCTCTACGCAGTCTTGTCATGAACCTACTGATTTTGTTGGCGAGATCCCTAACGGATGCGATAAAGGGAGTAATAATGTCCCTTGTTGGAATTCTGCCAACAATTTTAGTAATCCGTGGAATCAGTCAACAACTTTGCAGCCGAAACAAGGTGATCTTTTGGAATCCTATGATTTGCAGCAGAAGGATATGGCTGAGACTACACAGATGAGTTCCTTCATCTTGAACAACAGCTACGTTGCTGATAAAGATCACATTAACGATAACGAAAGGTGCCTTCCTACAGTTCCTACAACGGAATCACATTCGAAGGAAGATAACAATTGTAAGGATGCTTATGATACCAAAGACAACGCAATAATTGAACACCACAGTTCTGGAAATGAAGATGCTGATCCAAAAAGGCCAACGGAAGTTCACCACGTGTCTTTTGATGTCAGCTGTTTGGGTGCAACAAGTACAGACCTGCCGGACATAAACACATTGTCACAAACTCATCTTCCTTTGGGCCCTACTAACACAAGGAAATTGTCTGAAACCTCATTGTTAAGGGATCTGGACAGCCAGTCATCGAAGTATGCAAACGAGATACTTAAAATGCAGAAAAATAAGAAAGACCATAATAAGTCCAACGATCACAACCATAAGCACAATGTCCCCAAGGAAAAACAACAGGAAGCGGAAACGCGACAACAGAGAAAGCTGACACGTAAAACAACAATTATCGCGTTTGTGGTGACACTTGTGTTTATTATCAGCTTCGTTCCACATCTATCTCTCCAGGTAGCGCATCTCATTCGTAAAGGATTTGACGAGAAATTGGAAGGCGCCTCGCTAGCTCTCTACAACACCTTTCTGAGATCGTATTTCATTAACTCCGTGGCCAACCCAATCATTTATGGGTTGATGAATGACAAGTTCAGAGCTGAGGTCAAACTGCTGGTGACATGGCTGCCATGTTGTAGAAGAAAACGATGAATATTGAATATTCAAATGTTTCTGGCTTAAAATGGTTTCAAAAAATGTTTTGGGAATTAAAGGCGGCCGTTGTGATACCGGGTGATCATAGTGTATAAAAATACGGGTCTAGCACCGTATGCGCTATGCTCATTAGAGCGTTAAAAGGGTTCTTTAATTACTGACTAACTGACTGACTGACTCAGTCACTTCACTCACTCACTCACCCACTCACTCACTCACTCACTCACTCACTCACTCACTCTCACTCACTCACTCACTCACTCACTCACTAACTGAAGCACTGACTTGCTGACTCACTCACTCACTTAATGAATGACTCATTGAATGAATGAATGACTGACTGACTGACTCACTTACTCACTCATTCACTGACAGACTGACTGATTCAATCACTCACTCACTCACTCACTGAATAAATGGCATACTTATTGACTGGCTCACTTAAGCACTGTCTTACTGACTCACTAACTCACTGAAAGAATGACTTACTGACTGACTGACACACACACTAACTCATTGAATGACTGACTCACTGACTGACTGACTCATTCACTTACTCATTCACTGACCGACTGACTGACTGATTGACTGGCTGACTGACTGACTGACTGACTGACTGACTGACTCACTCACTCACTCTCTCACTCACTCACTCTCACTCACTCACTCACTCACTCATTCACTCACTCACTCACTCACTCTCTCACTCACTCACTCACTCTCTCACTCACTCACTCTCTCACTCACTCACTCACTCTCTCACTCACTCACTCACTCACTCATTCACTTAATATTTCTCTGAATAAAAGACGGACTGACTGACCTATTTACTTACTTAATGACAGACTGACTGACTTGCTTGCTTGCTTGTGTTCGTTGGCTTGAGCTCCAACGCGAAGTCCTGTATGTCGGATGAAGGCATCCTGTTGTCCAACATCAGTGTGGTGTCATACAGGACCTGAGGTTTGCATGAGTATCCGTTGTCCCATGTCTGGCTTATTGGTATGCAGACTGGTGGTTCCTCGCCGTACAGGCAGACACTCTCCGACTTCGGAGGAATCGGATATCCTATTGACTTTAGCCAGGACCCCGAAGGGACCTGTTGCCCAGGACGCTCGACGAGGACGCGTCAATAGGTCTTGGCCAGTATATAACCCGGCCCTGGTGCCTTGGAAACACCTCTGCGTCCCACTGACTGACTGGCTGATTGGGGTGCTATGTTTTATTTCATTCACCACCAGATTGGGATGCTATCTTTTATTATGTTCACCACTGGATTTCATTGGGGTGCTATGCTTTATTCCATTCATTATTTCATTGGGATGCTATGTTTTTTCCATTCACCATTTCATTCGGGTGCTATGTTTTATTCCATTCACCATTTCATTCGGGTGCTATGTTTTATTCCATTCACCATTTCATTGGGGTGCCATGTTTTAGTCCATTCACCACTAGTTTAGGGTGTTGTGTTTTATTCAGTTCACCATTTCATTTGGGTACTATGTTTTATCATATGCACCATTTCATTGGGCTGATATGTGTTATTATATTCACCATTTCATTGGTGTGCTATGTTTTATTATTATTCACCATTTCATTGGGGTGCCATGTTTCATTATATTCACCATTTCATTGGGTTGCTATGTTTTATTATATTCACCATTTCATTGGAGTGCTATGTTTTATCATATTCACCATTTCATTGGGGTGCTATGTTTTATTCCATTTACCAATAGTTTGGGGTGTTGTGTTTTATTCAGTTCACAACTTCATTGGGGTACTTTGTTTTATTATACTCACCATTTCATTGGTGGTGCTATGTTCTATCATATTCACTATTTCATTGAGGCGCTATTTTATTATATTCATCATTTCTTGGTGTACTATGTTTTATCATATTCGCCATTTCATTTAGGGTGCTAAGCTTTATCATATTAACCATTTCATTGGGAGTGCTATGTTTTATTATAATCACCATTTCATTGGGGTGCTATGTTTTATTATATTCACCATTTCATTGGTGTGCTACGTTTTATCTTATTCACCATTTAATTTGGATGCCATGTTTATTCAATTCACCACTAGTTTGGGATACTGTGTTTTATTTTGTTTACCATTTCATTGGCGTGCTATGCTTTATCATATTCAAAATTTCATTGGGTTGCTATGTTTTGATTTATTCTATTCACCTTTTCATTGATGTGCTATGTTTTATTCAATTCACTATTTCAATTGGGTGCTATGTTGTGTCCCTTTCACCATTTAATTATGGGTGCTAAGTTTTATTCCATTCACCGCTAGATTGGGTTGTTGTGTTTTATTCAGTTCACTATTTCATTGGTGTGTTATGTTTTATCATATTCACCATTTCACTGAGGTGCTATTTTATTATATTAACCATTTCATTGGGAGTGCTATGTTTTATTGCATTCACCACAAGATTGGAAGCTATTGTTTTATTTAAGAACACTATGCGTATTGTTTTCTCCACACTGATCCTAATTAGTCATGTTTGACAACACTTGTTGCATTCTGTTGTTTGCTGTGCTTATTGACACGTTCATACAGCGAGGTCGTCAGCAAAGAAGGAAGTGCATACTCACGACTGGACATCACCCCCACCCCCCCCCACCCCCCACTCCCAATTGTTTTGGCACGCTGTTTAAATTAACGTCGTGTATGTGGTTTGTCTGTGTACCATTATCTGGCGGTTCTGTTTTTATGGTAGTGGCTGATTCAACTGTGTAATTTTCTCAACAGACATTCAATTGTTTGCAATGTTGCTTTCAGTTGCCATTTCCATACTTTATGAGATGTCTTTGTAAATCTCTCCAGACCTTTAGTGGGTGGGTGGGTTGGTGTTTTTTGTTTTCAAAAAGTTAATTGTATGTAATTTACAGGACGTCGCATTCAATCCCTTCATTCTTTGCTGTTTGTGATCTCTTGGCAAGTTTACGCTCAGTTGTCTGCTATTGCTTTCTGAAAGACCCGCACCCATACCATTTCATAAAAAACTAACCTAAGGCGGTCTGCGGCTATGTTTCGAACGGGATATGCGGGATTACGAATTGCCTCCGTTTGTGTTATTTATTTAATCCGTTGTTGTTTAAATTTATAAAACCCACAATGTTTTATTTATGTGTTGTTGCTATTTCTTGTTTATATATTGCGTTAGTTGTATTATTAGTAGTAGGAAGAGACAAATGTTAAACGGTCCTGCGGGCCTAATTCGTGATCCTGTGAAAATAAAGTTGGCTTTTTCCTTCTTTCCTTCCTGTATTCACGACATCCACATAGAAACAAAAACCATAATTAAATAGATTGTAACCCCAACATTTTTTTTTTACATTTTGCCGTCTTATCATTTTATTGTGATATTTTCCCCTAATTTTTAAGGCTTTCAATACTTTTAATTAAAAGCTTGTTGCCTTCTTATTTTAATGTGCAGTTATGAAGTCATATGTACAGTCAGGGCGAGAGACGGACAGTGTTGAAGATCCATTTCAGGCAACCTTCATTGTGGAGACGGCACCTGATTGATTGATCTACATTAGAGCTCCAGCTCTGTAAATGTATTTTGCTGCAAATGAGTTCATCGAGTCAGCCAAATTGCTTTATGTGATTCTACACCCCAAAAGAAACAAACACCATAATGAAATATTGCACCCAAAATAATTATATTTTGCAGTTTTATCATCTTATTTTCCAACGATGTTTTCAGGCGTAAAATATTTTTTGCCCATCAGTTCACGTGTCTCCTCGGCCTGTTGTGTCCTGTTCTGATCGGTACTTCCTCTTCCTCTATTACGTTCAGACCTCCAAGCCACCATCTTCAATGAGCGCAGTATTTACTTTCCGGTTCCTGTCATCCCTGCGCAAGTTTGCGGTGCCGGAAGTTGGTTGAAGCTGTTGTGTTTGCCCACAACTGCAAGCTGTACTGGGCTGTAGTAGCTGTGTGACTATCATGGGGCGACTTCCGCGCACACAGATTCGACTAACCAACAGTGATACTATGAAAGGAGGTCAGCATGACCGAACGGATCAGATCGTTCGTTCTTAAACAAACGGTATGATAATGTCGTGGTATCGGGTTCACCCCCACACTGGTCAATTACACTAAAATGTTGACTTCTCGTCCTAGACTTGGGGACGTACATTACAAGTACCTCTGAAGTCGGAGTGAGTTCGCCTGATGGCGATGGACACTGGTAATAGGGAAAGCTAATCCACACGCAAAATACAGTCCAGTGCCTATAAGTAGCAGCATGTGTATGGACTACGCTTGAGATCAAAATGAGCGAACGTTAACAAAGAAAGAACCTACAACAAGATCGTATTGCAACCTGTTGTGTTCTGTTTGTCATTGAAACATCATTGTCATGATCTTGTCTTGAAACTGGATAAGCGTTTCTTTCATGGCGTAATCTTTTGTCCATATTGCCACGAAAGAAGCACCTAGAAAAGCTGTTCTCCTGCGCTTTATCCTCCATTGGGACATAGGTCCTCAACCAACCCACGCCAACCCATCCTGTCTGTTGCCATCTCCTGCAGCTTCCGCCATGTACTCCCAATATTATTCATCTCTGTCTGTAATTCTCTTCACCGTGTCTTTTAGTCTCCCGCTATTTCGCTCTCCCTGTGGGTTTTTATACAACTGAGCATTGGTTCTCAACCGGTGGGGAATTTTAGGGTTTCGAAGGGGGGGGGGGGGGGGGGGGGGGGACGAATTAAGATTATTTCAAGATCGCGTTAATACAAGAATTGATAATTTAATATTGTTTTTTCCCTCCGTACTTCACAGTTCCTAACTTCTCGCCCTTCTGAACTTCGTTTTATGACATAAGTAGACCGGCAAATCACGTTTTATGTAGACATCTAGACTTGTTATTATATGTGTTATTAAATTTAGCGTCCATTTTTACGTATACTATGTAAAGGGGGGGGGGGGGGAAGGGGGGGGGATTTATAGGGAGGAAATACGAATGGGGGGGGGGGATGACGTTCTGAACATATGGTGAAGGGGAGAATGGGCCAAGAAAGGTTGAAAACCACTGCAATAGAGTGTCTAGTCCTACTGTCCTCATGTTTTTCAGTGGGTACTATCCATCGCCAACTTCTTTTTCTCACCGCTTGGTTCACTGGAATGTCTTTGGTGATTTACTCCCAATATTTTGCACAAACACCAATTAGTCCATGTTTGTACTTTCAACAACAACAACAACAACAACAACAACAACAACAACAACAACAACAACAACAACAACAACGACGACGACGACGACGACGACGACGACAACAACAACAACAACAACATCGTCAAGTAGCAGCAACCTGCCTGGATATGTCAAGTGTTAGGAACATTATATTGTGTTACAGCCTAAGTACACGGAAACCAGTCTTTCCCTCTAGTAGCTAACGTCGAGGGCTGGCTTGAACCGTCACCCGAGAGCGCTGATACCACTGCCGGCGTAACGTCACAACTATGACGCCAACGCTATTTTGTTAGTCGTGCTAAAATCATGTTGCTGTGTATATCAAATCTGTTTTGGTAATCAATCTGCTTCCGTGTTCCCTGAATTATTGCAGCCGTCTGCTGCTCATTAAATAGTGCAGTGATCGACAAGGCTGAAAGAGAATGATACATTTTAGTCTAACCAGGAAGTAATAAAGAAAGTAAAAACCAAACTTAGAATTCTCAACTGCAGTGTTAAATCGGTGCCACTATATTGTACACAAACATGGAGAACAACTTTTAAAAAATGTATAATGAAGTGCAAAGATTCAACAACTGGTGCCTGCGAAAAATGGTGAGACTACAATGGTATGACACAATCACTAGAGCTTGTGGAGAGAACTAAAGAAACCCCTGCAATGCAAAAGGTGAGGAAAAGATGCTGGCTCTGGAGAGAATACACAATGAGAAAACATGACGACAGTATAACTAGCCACTCTCTTGTAAGAAACCCACAGGGGAGAGGAAGTAGCGGGAGACCAAAACACGCGGAGAAGAGAGAATTCCAGACAGAGGTGAATGTGGATATCAAAGTAAGTATATGTATATAACTACAGACCTATGACAAAATCACAAATATTGAGCTCATGGAGAGAACTAAACAAATCTCATTGAACCAAGAGGTGGAAAAACAAAAAACGCTGCCGCTAGAAAGGACACACACTGAGAAAACCTGAGGGCAATATAACTAGACACTCTCTTGTCTGGAATCCACAAGACAAATGAAATCATGGGAGACCTTAAGCACTTAGAGAAAATAATTACATTGAAATAATATTGGGAGGACGTGGGGGAGGGGGGAGGCTGCAGGGGATAGCAACAGATAGACGGCTTGGCGTGGTTCGGTTGTCAGACTTTACCCCAATGGGGCGTTCAGAAAAGAAGAACAAGGAAGTTGTAATCGATCCCTGTTGACAAATATGTAAATCATACATGCTGGTTGCTAATAACATGCAGTGACCTTTGGCAGGTCAAGGCTTAACTGCGTTAAAGTCAGAAACGTGATACTTTGATTCCAGAAATACATCCTGCCCGACGAGGTTACATATCACGGTACCGAAGTGTCTCATGCTCATTTATAGTTTTGGCAGTCGATACATGGGACCCGCGGTAGCGTAGTGGCTAGACGCTGGCCTGTCGATCTGGTGGTCGTAGGGTCAAACTTTATCGGGAATAATTTAAATTTATAAAACTGATCTGGGCTCCCAGTTCGACCCAGCCTAAAATGTACACCGGGACAGTAAAGGCGGGCGCCGTGATACTGACCACACCACCCACCAGGCGCCGATTGGTCTTTGAGAACATGAGTCTAGCATCATATGCCCAACACATCTTAAGGCATGTAAAGGTTCTCCACTCTTTCCTTACAGTCAACACAAAACCAGTGAATGCCTTAAGCATAAAACATACACAAGGTATAGAATGTGAAATAAAGAATGTGTACAGAGCGAAACATCAAACAACTACATAGTTAAACCACACGAGACAGGACATTAGAATATAGATACATCATCATCATCAATTGCCTTGTACGCTTACGTGGACGATCATGCTTCTCTACAAATTGCGATCTCCAACGCCATGTCCAAACTGACCAATAAAAAGATGTCAATTGCAACGAGAAAAAGAACGTTGAAGTGCTACGTAGAATATGCACTTTTGTAAGCGTGGACAATGAGCATACAAGTTGCAAAACATCTAATGGCAATGGAAATGTGATTTCTGTGGGAAATGCAAAGAACACCATTTACAGACAGAAAAACCCATGAACAATTCCTACAAGAAACAAATAAACACCGCAAACTAATTAAAGAATGTAGACTTAGGCAAGATTTTTTGGGCATGTTACGAGAATAAATACACCGAAGAACTTGGTGATAACTGGCAAGATTTAGTGGAAAAGAACACCAGGAAGGCGTAGATATAAATATCTGGATGGCTTGGCCACATGATTTAATGGAGACAAGATGACAGAGCTCATCCACGACTCTGGTGATCGTGTGAGATGGCGAAATATTACCGCTCGTGTTTTCCGGTATGATATTGGGTATAAATCTGGTTAGGTTAGTAGGAAAGTTGGCACATTGATAAGAATATTGGTAGAATCAAACCTTACCACATTTATTTAGATTGTCACTGACTATATCCAGAGACCCATTAATTATGCCAAGGGAACGGGCTTGGAAGAATCAGCGGGGAAAGAAGACCCTGTTGAGCTTGACTCTAGTCCGACTTTGTGAAGACACATGAAGGGTATAGCATAGGTGAGAACGCAAGCAAGCGCAAAAGAAATACCACTACTTTTATAGTTTCTTTACTTATTCAGTCACCGCAGAGTCAGGCAAGGAGTCTGATGGTAGTACACGCTTACATTTGTCCGGACACTTACGAAGTAGAGGTTACACGCTCATACTGGTCCAGACACTTGCTCTAAGGCCCTCAACTGTGGGATACGGCTGAACGCCTCTTAGTCAAGTCCCACGGATGTCAGGGTCTGGCCACCACTCAGTTCCTGCTCTTGGAGATAAGACTCACCTCCTGCTGCTCTTGAAGGTTTGATGCTGAGCCTCCACCATCAGCAGCGTACCTTGTTCCAGACGTACTGGTTATCATTTCCTCTAGAGTAAACAAGGCAAGGCCGAGAGGGGGAACATGCTGCATTTGCAACACATGTTCTCTGAATCTATGCCCAGGCATTGTGAGATGGAATTTTGGCCACATTTCAATCTACATACTTTCGTCTGTCAAGACGGTAAGGTGCCACTCAGTCTGAGAATGGAGGTGGAGGAAGTCACAGCAGCGTTCCACTGGCTGGAGAACTAATAGCACACGCATGTATAGATTGTAACGGGCTCACAAAGTATGATGATAAAGGTGAAGACAAGCATGTGTCGGGTAGAGTGGCAGGCTTCCATTCAACAATCAAATATATAGAACATCTGTTGGATCTCCCTCAGGACATGCTGGTGTGGTGTGAAACGAGCAGGCTGACAGACTAGTTTGGTGTGCACGGCTGACTGGAGTATTGGTGCGTGATAAGGCAGACGTGGTCAAAGCCCTTTTAAATGCTGTATATTGTGCGAAAGAACAGATAGATCATCACTGCCTGGAGAGAATGGTGATGCAGGGAATAACTAGTGTAGCTGGCCGGCAATCAGGACTTCGATCAAAGGGCAGACGGACACATAATCAGACTGCTACAGGTACCTTTAGTATTGGGACTCTTCGCTGGCTGTTGAAGATAAGAACGCAGCATATATGGGAATGTCCCGAGTGCTATGAAGTCAGTTCTTGACTCAGCTCAACCCAGCTCAGCTCAGCTCAACTCAGCTCAACTCAGTTCAACTCAATTCAACTCAGTTCAACTCAGCTTAGCTCAGCTCAGCTCAACTCAGCTCAGCTCAGCTCAGCTCAACTCATCTCAGCTCTGCTCAACTCAACTCAGCTCAACTCAGTTCACATCAGCTCTGCTCAGCTCAATTCAGCTCTGCTCAGCTCAACTCAGCTCAACTCATCTCAGCTCTGCTCAGCTCAACTCAGTTCACCTCGGCTCAACTCAGCTCAACTCATCTCAGCTCTGCTCAGCTCAGCTCTGCTCAGCTTAACTCAGCTCAACTCAGCTCTGCTCAGCCCAACTCAGCTCAGCTCAACTCATCTCAGCTCTGTTCAGTTCAGCTCAGCTCAGCTCAACTCAGCTCAGCTCAGCTCAGCTCAACTCAGCTCAACTCTGCTCTGCTCAGCTCAACTCAACTCAACTCTGCTCAGCTCAAATCTGCTCAACTCAACTAAACTCAGCTCAACTCAGCTCAGCTCAGCTCAACTCAGCTCAACTCTGCTCTGCTCAGCTTAACTCAGCTCAACTCTGCTCTGCTCAGCTCAACTCAGCTCTGCTCAGCTCACCTCTGCTCAACTCATCTAAACTCAGCTCAGCTCAGCTCAGCTCAGCTCAACTCATCTCAGCTCTTCTCAGCTCAACTCAGCTCTGTTCAGCTCAACTCAGCTCAACTCAGCTCAACTCAGCTCAACTCCGTCTATATCCACAATCATGAAATTCCAATCTCTGTATTCATACAGTGACAGACTCTACTCGTACCCACCCGCTATCGCAAACACATGTATTTTATCTAATTTCCATCGTGTGATATCTTATCTACTGACTACGCTGAACTTGTTTACACCCACCATCACACTTAAGTGTTCGAACAAAAAGTGCCCATGTCATTTGCTATCAATCCCAAGTTTATTTCAATTGTCCGTTCAGTAGTTTGCCATTGTTTTCTGAACTAGAAGTCAACGTTAAGTCCAACTCAATCCCGGTATAGGGGTTGAACAGACTACCTCGCCATCAACGCACCCGAAATTCGAGAACTAGCGCTCTTAAGGTTTCGACCATGTTGATGTCTGAAGTTTTCGAAAACCCATCTCAATTTGCTATGGTGACATGTATGCCTTGCGCCTGGGAAACAATGTCAAGGCATCTACTATAACTGACAGAGCTGTCAATCAAAGCTCTAGAACCTGGTTATGTGGTTGCTACCTGGGTTGTTATTGATCTATTCTTCAACGGTGATTGTATATGTTAAGTTAGTGGCATATCCATTTACAGGACGTCGTCGTCAATCCCAGCATTTTCCGGTTGTTAGTGATTTCTTGGCAAATTTACGTTCAGTAATTTGCCGGTACTTTTTGAACGACCGGCACTCCTAGCTTTGTATGGGAAACTAACGCAAGGCGGTCTGCGGCCAAATCTCCCGCAGCTGTGTTTCGAACGCGGTATGCGGGATTATGAATTGCGTTCGTAACTTTTTCGACACAGGGGCGTGATTGTATATGATGGTTACTAAACATTCCCCGGTTTAGCATGGAGTTTCAAGGACACGCAATATAAACAAACATACGAATACAGACAGGCCGACCTGAATAGGAAAGTCCGTTCTATTTTTGAAACACACGGCTGTAGTCGTTGCTGCATAAACGTTTATGATACAAAAGGGCAGACGTTTTAAAGGATAGAAAAACAACCCCACAAGGACTCGCTTAGGTCACCACTTAAAGGCTTTTGACATAAACCGTGACACATGTGCAACCGTCGCACAAGATTAAATCATCAGGCGTGCACAGGTCAGCGTGGCCGAGTGGATAAGAACGCTCGCTCTTAAACTTCAGGTGTGTTGATGCAGAGGTTGTAAGGTTCAGACTCTACGTTTAGTTTTTCTTATTTATTATTATTATTATTATTATTATTATTTTGCTTTCGTTCACTTTGAACACAAGCGTAGTCCATACACATGCTAATACATCTAGTGCACTGGACTGATTTGTGGGCGTGGATTAGCTTTCCCTATTACCAGTGTGGTTCGAGTCGCGCCAGTGACTTATGAGAGTATGGAGCCGGTCGCTCAGAAAGCAATGGCAAACTACTGAGCATTAACTTGCCAAGAAATCAACAATCAGCTGAAAGATGCTGATGTTGACAGCGATGTCCTGTAAAGGATATGCAAAAAAAAAAAAAAAACATTACCAGTGTCCCTCACCATCAGACTCCGACTTTGTGAGGTACTTTAATTAATGTCCCAAAGTCAAGGACGAAAAGTCAACATTTTAGTCCATCTGACCTTAACATGTTGACTTCTCGTCCTTTACTTAAGGGCGTAAATTACAAGTACCTAAGAAGTTGGACTGGGTTCCACTGATGGCGAGGGACACTGGTAATACAGGGACACTGCAAATCCACTAATAAAATCAGTCCAAGGACTCTTTAGTAGGGATGATTACTAGTAGTATGGACTACGCCTGAGTTCAAAGTGTGCGAACAAGACAAACAAAAAAACTGCTGACAGCGCATACGATTTGATGCAAGCAAATATACAATAATTTAAAATTACGATCGTAGCCGTAGGTGTCAAAAATACCTTTGACTCCCTGTCGTCATCTGTGTCTATATGCATATGTTTTATTTGTATTTCTCGTCCTTGAAACTTCACGCTAAATCGGGAAGTATTTAATAACCGTGGTATACAAATCATCGATCAAGAACAGATCAACAACTACTAAGCTTGCAAAACACAACCCGATTCCTGGGCTATGACTGACAGGTGCTGTCAATTATTGTATACGCCTCGTCGCTGTTCCTGGCACGACATAAAGGTCAGAAAAGGAAATTGAATGTGGATCTCGGGAAAGTTAGTTAGATAGTGGGTGTCAACAAGATGGTGTTATGTTTGGCGCAGTCGGTAGATAAGATATCACACGATTGAAATATGCGAATATATAGATGTTGGCGATAGCTGCTGGGTACAAGTCAAATCTGTCACTGAGTGAATACAGAGAAGTTAATTTTCTGTGTGTGGATATCGATGGTGATGATTTAATAAGGTAAGTTTTGATTTTACCAGTCTTTTTATCAATGTGCCAACTTTCCTACTAACCTAGCAACATTTATACACACAACCTTGTCATCATCATGAAGTGCCATGCCGATAAACGTGGATATTTAAATTTCGCCATCTCACATGATCACCAGAGTCGTGAATCGGCTCTGTGTTTTTCTCTCGATTATGCCATGTGGCAAAGCTAATCTAGAATTTACCTTTCTGCCTTCCCATTGGTCTTTTTCCCTCAATCTTGCCAGTTGTCACCAAGTTCTCTAGCACATTTCTTCTCATAACGTGCCCAATAAAATATTGACTGTCTACGCCTAATGTCTCTAATCAGTTTACGTATTTCATTTGTTTCTTGTAGGACCTGCTCGTTGGTTTTTCTATCTATTTGTTCTGTAAACTACTAACATTCATTAATTGGTGTCTGTGAAAAATAGAAGGAATTGTATGACAAAATTACGAACGTCGATCTCATGTTTAGAACTAGATACAAAGCAATAAAAGAAGAGGTGAAGAAAAGACGATGGCCCTGGATTAGCCACACACTGAGAAAACCCGAGAATGGTATCACTAGAAAATCCGCAGCCTGGAACCGACAGGGCAAAAGAAATAAAGGAAGACATAAAAACTCACGGATAAGAGAAGTAGAAACATAAATAAACAATATGTGAAAGACACGGACAAATTTATGTGTTATAGCTAAAGATAGTCGGGTTTGGAGATTTTGTTTGAGGGCCTTTACCCATTTGGTGGACAGAAAGCAACAGTAAAAAACAATGCATAGGCAGAAAAGAAAACAAACATGGAAGGCATGCTCTAGTTGAGTTGTGTTAAGTCAAGGGCCTACTTTACAGCATTCTGGACATTCCCAAACTCTCTCTGTTCTCATCTTCAAAACCAGCGAAGAGTCCCTATACTGATGGTACTAGTTGCAGTTTGATTCTGTGTCCGTCTGGAATGTCCTCTGTATACCGAGTGTGTCAGAACCGTTGGTCACTCCCTGGTTCACGATTTTCTTCAGGCCGTGATAATTTATCTGTTCTTCCACACTATTTATATGATTCAGATGACCGAATCTGCCTGGTCATGTACCAATGTCCCGCCCAGCGGTGTAGACCCATCCAATCTGTCCCCCTGCTCGTTTCCCAGCACACCGGCGTGTCTTTTGGAAAAAACTTCAAACAGATACTTTCTATCTTTGATTTTTGAATTGAAGCCTGCCACTCTGCGGGAAGTATGACGGTCTACACCAGTGGTTCTCAACAGGTGGGGAATTTAGGGTTTTTAATGGGGGGGGGGGGGGGGGGAAATTAAGATTATTTCAAGATCGTGTTAATACAAGAACTGATTACTTGATATTGTGTTTTCCTT
Source organism: Cepaea hortensis (assembly GCA_963921405.1). Taxonomy (NCBI): domain Eukaryota; kingdom Metazoa; phylum Mollusca; class Gastropoda; order Stylommatophora; family Helicidae; genus Cepaea; species Cepaea hortensis. The sequence goes on from OY992879.1 coordinate 84,084,289, forward strand.
CATAGTTTACGGTTCTGTACTTCTCGCCCTTCTGAAAGTCATTTTATAACGTAAGTAGACATCTAGACTTGTTCTAGTATGTGTTATTAAATTTAGTTTTCATTTTTACGTAAACTGTGTAGGGGCGGGGTGGAATTTATAGGGAGAAAATACGAAAGCGGGGGGGGGGGGTGACGTTCTGAACATATGGGGAAGGGGTGCATAGGCCAAAAAAGGTTGAGAACCACTGGTGTACACGGTCTCGGTTTGCTTTGTGAGTCTGTTACAATCACGACATATGAGTACTGCTTATCCTGCCGCCAGTGGGACGCCTCACTGACCGCCTCTATCTCCATTCTGAGACTAGATGTTGTGGTATCACATGCCTGGCTCTCCTGCACTAAAGACCGCACATTAACCTATGCCATGAATACACTTGCACGTGTATGCCTCTTAGCACAGTGCTATCTATAAATGATTACATCAGCCGGACACGAATTGACGTGACTCAATTGTTGCAACTCCCACTCAACGCTGCCTATCGGCCTATCCCTCAACTCCCTCTCCATTGTGGTTATGACTGCACAAGTCTGGCTTTTTCTCTAGCATTTTGATCCACTACTCTCCTCTCCCAATGTTCTCAAACATACACAGTTGACATAGTGCCCTTTGACTGAGCCATCCATGATTTTCCTCCTGCGGCCCTTAAATGTGTCCAGAGCTTCATGCAGGTAGTGTTCTTGTTTGTGGCCACTCGGAAATTTTATATAGCCTGCAGAACCTTGAGCCTGTCCACAATTGTTGGCAAAGTTCGGATGTATCGCATACATACTGCCGGCTTGTCCCTTGTGCACTACTGGTCAACCTCATAGCATTATTCTGTATGCGCTCTAGTTTCACAAGATGCCACTCACAGTGAGAATTCCCAATCCATATCCAATTACTGAGATAATCAAATATGGATAGAGTGTTAAAAATCCTCTTTTCTCCATGTCCATTACTGCCATAATCTCCAGTGCTTTAAATTCATTCGTAAATCTCCGAGCAACTCCTTCCCTGAGCAACAGGTTTCTGTCGATTCCTAGGACTTAAATGCCGACTTCTCGTTCAGAAAACAATGGCAAACTACTGAACGTAAACTTGGCCAGAAAATTAACCTAGGATTGATGGCAATGTCCTGCAAAAGGACACCAAATAATATTTTAAACTGACTGTGTTAACATCTGTGTCGTTTATTGAGAGATCTGGGACATTAGCCTTGACAATTCAGAGAGCAACAGAAGAGGCAACCTTGAAGGAAAAATAACTACAGTAAGATGGTCAGATAAAATATATAGTTGACTGGACCACATGCATAGACTGGACAAAAACACAGGCCAGGTACAAGAATCTTGTAATCATTTTTTTTTTGCATATCCCTTACAGGACGTTGCAGTCAACACCAGCATTTTTCAGCTGCTGTTGATGTACTAGGCAAGATTACGCTCAGTAGTTTGCCATTGCTTTCTTAGCTACAGGCTCACATACCCCTATGTTACCAACGCTGCGAAAACTGTTACCGATTCTCGCGCAGGTTACATTATTCACGAGAATATACGGGATTACGGAGAAAGACGTTAAATACCTAGGCCAGGGAGACCGGCTAATAGCTTATTATCAAAGCACATTTTGTTTGCGTTCTCTTGCTTAGAACTCAAACGTAGTCCATACACGTGCTACTACGTCTAGTGCACAGGAATGATTTTTACATGTGTGGCATAACGCTAACCACCATTATTCAGTTTACAAGACTACACGCAAAAGAAAGGAGAAAATATATAACAAATTGACTACAGGAGCAAACTGAAACCAGAACGGCTAAATTAACATCACATCAAACTGAAACTTGAACAATTGACAGAAGATGACGTCAATTCTAGGAAACATTTCATCAGCCAAAGCTCAGGAGACCATTGGACACAACAGACATGTGACACCGCTTCCGCGCGAAACGCCTGTTTAGCATATGTTAATTAGCGCACTCTTCTTACAACATGCCTGACGAACAGTCGTGGAAGCTAGTGTGACCGTTTTTCAAATAGGGAAGGCAGAATGTCTGGATCCCAGGTGAGCTTGTTAGTCCTTAGATTGAACTGATGACCAGATGTATCAAAGGCCCAGGAATGGTATCCAGTGTTTGTAATGTCAATTGAAATATATTATTATAAATTAAAACCTCTGAAGTGAAAAATGTTTGACTGTTCCATTCTTACGACGCAGAGCCGATTCCCGGGCAAACTGACAATCTGATACTCTTTTCGAATACTGCAATCTCTGATATTCTTAAAGATAGTTATTAACTTTAAGAAGTGCATAATAATACTACATTCTATTCTAGACAACTGTACGAAGTGATGATTCTAAAGCAATCTTGTGCATTTCAGCAGAAACACTGTTAAAAATGCTATCACTATCTACAGCTAAAATGACAGTTCGTGTACTAGAACAAGTGCCTCGTTTTAAAACAGACTTGTCTATGCCTATTTACAATCTAGAAAGCTGAAAGAGAAATCAATCTTTCCTTTCTGCTTCATCTATTGAATAAATAGGGTTTGATGGAATAAATATTTATATTTATGTCAAATTTTAATTAGATAAGGGCACACATGAACTGCATTACATGAGACAGTTGTGCTTCGCGGAACACCACCAGAAGTTGACTTAACTCATTACTCAACACAACTTAACAAACGCAACCACCCACAACTCAACACTCAACACCACAACAACAACAGATAATGGGAGAGGATTTATTATACACAGAAGAAGAAGAAGTTGGTTAATTGGGAAAACACAGAGAATTATTTATACACACTACAAACACAATTGAGTGATAGAAATGTTATAAATGTATGTCATTTATTTACATGCATCTTGACACTTCCTCACTCTTGTCACTGTCTTACTGTACACGTTTCACTGACACCAGGTCAAATGAGAACTTACATACAGCAGGAACCAGTTGATACAAGGCGTACACAGTGTGATAAACTCTGACCACCCCAAATTAACCCAACACTAGATTAGAGAAAAGAGGAGGGGAGGGGAACTAGTTCCTACTTCAGGAATTTAGGTTTCTTTTACCTACTTCTAGATTATTGTATTGGGAAAATCGTATATGTTTATGTGAATCTTACACAGTGAATCTTGGTGGCAACCCAGTTGGCAACCCACAACCAACCAGCTGGCAACCAACTGATCAACCAACCAAACCAGATCCCAGAGAGAGAAAGAGATGAGCCACACTTGAGATGGAAGAAGACTTGGTCATGGGCAGAACTGGAGTGGATCCATCAGTCAATGGACCCAGGCTTATCCAAATCTCCCATCACAAGGGTACCTTTCTTTTAGGAACACACAACACTCAGTTTCAGGAACTGATACATAAATTGATTATGTGGTTGTTTCGGGATTTGAAATTTAAATAAATATTGAGCACAACCCACTACTGGCAACGCCGATCGCATTCTGGCATGAACCTAAGGCCTATCCACGTCAATATGGAAGCACTATACTCGAGTTTCGCCCTCATTTGAGCTCGTCAGTAGTGCATATCCCTGACCGGATCCGGAAACAGTCCCGGATCACGCGTGTGAAGCGGGTGTGTAACCACGCGGCACACACTGGACACACCAAATTATCACAACAGAACATCACAACGCTACCCATCGTAGGCTATGCTCAAGATTGCCCAATCGCCGCGACCGACGTCCGTCAATCGATGGGACCCGAACGATCAGGACTTCTCACTGGCAAGGAACACCAGGCCTCCTAAATCCAGTGAGCAATAAATCAATTGATTATGTGGTTGTTTCGGGATTTGAGCATAGCCTACGGTTTGTAGCGTTGTGATGTTCTGTTGTGATAATTTGGTGTGTCCAGTGTGTGCCGCGTGGTTACACACCCGCTTCACACGCGTGATCCGGGACTGTTTCCGGATCCGGTCAGGGATATGCACTACTGACGAGCTCAAATGAGGGCGAAACTCGAGTATAGTGCTTCCATATTGACGTGGATAGGCCTTAGGTTCATGCCAGAATGCGATCGGCGTTGCCAGTAGTGGGTTGTGCTCAATATTTATTTAAATTTCAAATCCCGAAACAACCACATAATCAATTGATTTATTGCTCACTGGATTTAGGAGGCCTGGTGTTCCTTGCCAGTGAGAAGTCCTGATCGTTCGGGTCCCATCGATTGACGGACGTCGGTCGCGGCGATTGGGCAATCTTGAGCATAGCCTACGATGGGTAGCGTTGTGATGTTCTGTTGTGATAATTTGGTGTGTCCAGTGTGTGCCGCGTGGTTACACACCCGCTTCACACGCGTGATCCGGGACTGTTTCCGGATCCGGTCAGGGATATGCACTACTGACGAGCTCAAATGAGGGCGAAACTCGAGTATAGTGCTTCCATATTGATGTGGATAGGCCTTAGGTTCATGATACATAAATGTTGATTTCACTATCACCACACTTAACATGTACAACATTCAATTGTTTACCATGTTTTCACACTTGTTGACATCATGTATATTGATGCTTATTTATTGATGGTTTGTAATATTGGTCCTATATGCATGTTTCTAATTTATCTTGTGTACACCACAATAGAAATGTACATAACAAGCCAGAAGACACAGGCCCATTCAATAAATAATTAACTGTCGCTGATCTTATGTTGATTATTGGTTCAACCTATCTGTGATTCTCCATCTGATGTGTGTACACTAAGTTATCAAGATCTATTGTGATTGGTTATGTGTTTAATTGTTTAAAAACAAATTAACTCATGAAGGAATATGTAATTGGGAGAGACTCAAGGTCTATCAACTGCTCAACATCCATGCTTTCTTAAAATAAATCAGGCTGAGAGAATTCTCCAGACTTTCCTCAGATTTGATAAACAAAAGGGGGGCTCCAGAGCTAAAAGAATCCTTGGAGAAGGGGCAGAATGCCAGTTAGTAATTACTATTCTCACCAGGGCCATAATCTATATCTCCTAGACAAAATTAAATAATACGAGTCCTGCAGATAACTCAAGGTTCATATTCTGGGGTTATTGAAGACAGAAGAGGATGGGGCCCAACTTCTTTGATTAGAAATGGGGCATGCACCACAGTGATTTCCCACTCCCTTCAAAAATATATGACAACATGTGGATTAGCTTTTCCTATTACCAGTGTCCCTCGCCATCAGGCGAACCCACTCCAACTTCTGAGGTACTTATCATTTACGTCTCCAAGTCAAGGATGAGAAGTCGACATTTAAGTCAATCTACCACATGATAATTACGTTGATGAGGATGGTTGTGTGAGATTAATAAACTTGCGATACCGAGAACGTTAATATAAAGGTATTAATTATAATTTTTAACTAATTTGCATTACTCACAAAGAGAGAGAGAGAGAGAGAGAGAGAGAGAGAGAGAGAGAGAGGGGAGATATGATACATGCCGTTTGCTGTGATGGCTAGCATTCTTGCCTACCCTCCGTTGTCATGTGTTCGGGTCCCCTTCGATCAGGTAATTTTTTTTTTTTTTTTTTTTCATTGACCTTTCAGCCCCAGGTCGACAAGCTTAATATTTATATCAGGAATGCTACTGGGATATAAAGTCGTGATAAGACCACAAAACCCGTCGAGTGCCGAATTATCTAAAACATGGGATCAGCACCATATACCCAGTAACGTTCTTATATGTAATATAATAGAAAGGGGTATATTACATATCCTATTTTTAATCCTCAGAATGAGATAGCCGGTCTCAGTGGCGAAGGACTTATGGACGCGTTTCGTAATCCCGTATACCCGCGTTCGAAACACAGCTACGCGCGATTTGACAGCAGACCGAGTTGCTCTGGTTTTGCGTTGGTATCCGTGCCGCTCGTTCTAAAGCAATGGCAAACTACTGAACGTAAACGTGCCAAGAGATCACAGCGGCAGGAATGCCGGTGTTGACTGCGATGTCCTGTAAAAAATGATAATCCAAACAAAATAAAAACAGAATGAGATAACTCTTGATGCTATTACAATTCGAATGAAGTATAGTTTTTCAAGAGTTAATTCCCTTTAAGATATGAAGCCGGTATAGTTCTTATCCGTTTTACAGAAGTCAATTACGGAAACGTGTAAGTGGTAACATTCTTAAACAAGTGAATCGGTACAACAACCTCGGAACAGTCATAACATCTGATGGGAGGTGCTTTGAAGAGATTAGAACAAGAATCGCTAGGGCAAAGGTTGCCTTTTACAATATGGAAAACATACTAACCAATAAACAGATGTGAATTACAATGAGGAAGAGAGCGTTGACGTTCTACATAGAACCTATACTTTTGTATGGATGGAAGAGTGGACAATAAGCAGACAAGCTGCAAATCATACAATGGCAGTGGAAATGTCATTTCTGGGGGAAAGGTAAAGGGTATCATGGGCAGACAGAAAAATCAATGGGCAAATCCTACAAGAAACAAATTAAAACCATAAACTGATTTGAGAAATTAGACCTAGAGGGTCAAGATGTTTTAGGCACGTTATGAGAAGAAATAAACTATCACTTGGTGACAGCTGGCAAGATTGAGATGAAAAGAACAAGGGGAAGGCAAAGAAGTATACATCAGGATGGCTTGGCCACGTGGCATGGTCGAGACAAAAACACGGTTAATTCTTGACACTGGTGATCGTGTGAGATGACGAAACATGACGGCCCAAGCTTATTCCAAGCTTATCGGCATGGCATATGCTGACGACGAAAAACCAACCCCGAGATCTTTTACCCATCTGTAATTCGCCAAACAAGATGTCCTCTGCTATTCTACCATCGTCCATCATCTTAATGTCAGTGCCACATTAGTTTAGTTTAGTTAGTTTAGTTTAGTCGATGGATCAACATCACGGCACACGGGTGCAACCCATAAATGCTCCGTTCTCCTCCTAACAGATGTGAATTACAAGGAGTGCCACATTTACAGTGATCAGTAGTGCCAACGGCTAACTTGCTTTGAAGGAGTTAACAATATTTAGATTTTATCGTTTACAGGACCTCATAGTTAACCCCAACATTTCTTTTGCCGTTTGTGATTTCTTGGCAAGTTTATGTTTAGTAGTTTGCCACTGCTTTCTGAACGACGTGAACTAAACCATTGTATGAACACCAACGCAAAGCGGTCTGCTTCCAAATCTCCTACAGCTGTTTCAAAAGCAGTGTTAGGGATTACGAATTGGATCCGTAAAGCCGTCGCCACAAAGCCAGCATGAATATGATACCGTTCTTCTTCTTCTTCTTCTTCTTCTTCTTCTTCTTCTTCTTCTTCTTCTTCTTCTTCTTCTTCTTCTTCTTCTTCTCTCTTCTTCGTTCATCCGGAGTTTTTTTTCGGACGTGATTGCGTTGTACCTGTTTACAGCAGAGCTGCGTTCTTGCGCCGTTAGGCCGACACATCCGACTCCAGCGGGCATTTGTTGACCGGGTTAACCTTCCCGGGGATACCGACATTCTATAAGTCAATTTCACCGTAGACTAGCTAATAGGTCGCCACAGAGAGAGAGAGAGAGAGAGAGAGAGAGAGAGAGAGAGAGAGAGAGAGAGAGAGAGAGAGAGAGAGAAAGAGAGAGAGAGAGAGAGCATGGAGGTGATACCGACATTTTATAAGTCAATTTCACTATAGACTAGCTAATAGGTCGCCACAGACAGAGAGAGAAAGAGAGAGAGAGAGAGAGAGAGAGAGAGAGAGAGAGAGAGAGAGAGAGACAGAGAGAGAGAGAGACAGAGAGAGAGAGAGAGAGAGAGAGAGCATGGAGGTGATACCGACATTTTATAAGTCAATTTCACTATAGACTAGCTAATCGGTCGCCACAGACAGAGAGAGAAGAGAGAGAGAGAGAGAGAGAGAGAGAGAGAGAGAGAGAGAGAGAGAGAGAGAGAGAGAGAGAGCATGGAGGTGATACCGACATTTTATAAGTCAATTTCACTATAGACTAGCTAATCGGTCGCCACAGACAGAGAGAGAAAGAGAGAGAGAGAGAGAGAGAGAGAGAGAGAGAGAGAGAGAGAGAGAGAGAGAGAGAGAGAGCATATAGGTGATACCGACATTTTATAAGTCAATTTCACCGTAGACTAGCTAATAGGTCGCCACAGAGAGAGAGAGAGAGAGAGAGAGAGAGAGAGAGAGAGAGAGAGAGAGAGAGAGAGAGAGAGAGAGAGAGAGAATGGAGGTGATACTGACATTTTATAAGTCAATTTCACCATAGGCTAGCTAATAGGTCGCAAATTCTTCATTAAGACCGCATGTTTCAACGAACACATATTTCACAAGTTTCCAACTCCAAACTGCACAGATTATGCGTCTAATTTGAGCTGACCACGCTGTTGTTTTCTTGTCCGGTCTTTTTCAGTTCTCTACTTGTTACTCGGTCCGTGCCGTAGAGGGTAGTGAAAAGTAGTTTCATAATTCCCCGATGTACGGAGTCGAGGGTTCGTAATCGGACAATTTGAAAGCAGGCTGCTTTCCGTTGGTTTCCGTGGTATGAAAATTGACCTTTCGGAAAGCAATGATAATATACCAAATTTCAAAATTTCCTGATAAATCATAAACAGCCAATACATGATTGCAAAGTTCTGTAAAGGACATTGAACTAACTTTAATTTGTTACCCAGTGCATGACGATGGTTATCTAATCACTTTTTTCTATCACTTTACATCGCAAAAGGGATATGAATTGCATGGTTAATTCCTTTAGACATACACAGGGTCCACGCCGATGCTACGGAGTGCTCGCACGGCGTTGCGACTCCCACTGGGAGAGATAATAGGACACAAGTGCACACATGGATAATTTCAAGTGCGACGAAGTTGATCCTTGAACCTTTTCGCTGCGAAAGCGTGTGCAGCAGACAAAGACATTACCGAAGTTATTACATGGGTGGGTGGAGTGCACAGCAAATGTGTGCAACAGTCCATGACAGCATACAACATCACACGCCCTTTTGGATGTTACTGGAAGCTATCTAGCTAATGTTTGTTGGCGAGTTTACGAATACTGTACAGTTGTGTGTTTGTCGGTGTGATTGTAAATGGATAAATACAGTGCAGTTGTATATTTGTTGATGTGTTTGTGACAGCCTGAATACAATACAGTTGTATGTTTCTTGGTATGTTTGTGACAGCCTGAATACAATACAGTTGTATGTTTCTTGGTGTGTTTGTGACAGCCTGAATACAATACAGTTGTATGTTTCTTGGTGTGTTTGTGACAGCCTGAATACAATATAGTTGTATGTTTCTTGGTGTGTTTGTGACAGCCTGAATACAATATAGTTGTATGTTTCTTGGTATGTTTGTGACAGCCTGAATACAATATAGTTGTATGTTTCTTGGTGTGTTTGTGACAGCCTGAATACAATATAGTTGTATGTTTCTTGGTGTGTTTGTGACAGCCTGAATACAGTACTGTTGTATTGTTTTTAACAGCACGAACACAGTACAGTTGAATGTTTGTTGGCGTATTAATGACAACCTGAAAACAGTAGAGCTGTATGATTGCTTATGGCTTGGTGATAGCCTGAATAAAGTACAGATGTATATATGTTTGTGTGTTGGTGACAGCTTGAATATAGTACAGATGTATGCTTGTCTGCGTGTTTGTTGTTTACGCCTGAATACAGTACAGTTGTATGTTTGTACGCTTGGATTCAAAGCGAGCGAGGGAGCTCCCACAAAAAAAAAAAAACAGTACCTCAGAAGTCGGAGTCGCTTCGCCTGGCGGGGAGGAACACTGGTATAAAAATATGGAAATACAAATATGGAAAGCTAAAACCAACAACAACAACAACAACAACAACAACAACAACAACAACAACAACAACAACAAAACCGAAAACCAACATTAAATCCTTTACTGCATCAATAGACCATAACACAGCGCATGCTTGTATACCTGCATACCTCTACAGGATACTGAACTGCATTTCTCTTAAATGCATGCTCGCATCACATGACTACGACGCCAACCGTAACATTCTTATGGTACACTAATTCTCAGTGCTTCGTCCTTCACACATTTCGTATAATGGAGTGGATGCCAAAGTTCAGTCTGAATGGCCCAGGAAGTGAAATCATGTCTACGAAAAACTTGGATAAGTTTAAGATTATTCTTGTATTATTTGGTTTAGCTCTACATTAAAGTGGATGTGGTAAGCATAGTTTTATAATTATGTATCTAGCAGTTTGGTTTCCGTGTGTTTTGGTGTTTGGTTCAGGCACTGATCATTTCAGAGTGTTCCTTGCAGTTGTTCATTGCAATATGTTCATTGCACATGTATATCTTTATAGATGCCACAACCACAGAAGTTGGAATGGGTTCGCCCGATGGTGAGGGACATTGGTAATAAGGAAAGCTAATACACACGTAAAGATCAAGTTAATGCAATAGAAGTAGTAGCACTATATGGACAACGCTTGAGTTCAAAGCGAGCCAACGCAAACAAGAAACGTGCAACAGTCGCCTCCCATATATCAAATAAGGAGAATGTTAGCACATTGCACGAACTCCGTAGCGAGGATTCAACTGTGTGCATACCAGAATCATCACCATGTGCCGTGAAGATAAGCGTGGTCCGACATGTTTAGCCATTTCACACGATCACCAGAGTCGCGGATCAGTTCTGTGTTCTTGTGTACCAAAATCAATATTCTTTTGTGCATATGTTTTCCGATTGTGAAATTTAGCTGGGGTCTATTAAGTCTGCTCTTGTCGAGTTCCTGCCGCTGATGGATCTTTCACATATAGAAAGTGTGCATGGGTCCTCCAGTTTTTCACCCTTGACGAAGGACAGGCGTTCGTTTCAATATCCTAAGATAGGTTTTTTTTTTTTTTTTAAACCAGCATGTTTTAAATTAAAGTTTTAATTTTTTTTATTTTTAATAAATATATTCATTTTTGTTAAGGTCCACGCAGAGCGGGGATCCAGGTCTAAATGAGCCACGGTAATAGCACTAGGAAATGTTCTGGGAAGTAAAGGAGTCGTCGACGTGATATTGACCATGTTATTTATGGAGTGCTGAATGGTTTAACATACGCGGACAGTACCATATACTCTTTATGCCTCGACGCATGAAAATAAGAGTAACGTTTACAGAAAATTATACACGCACTACACCTCGCAGCATTAGCATAAGTTTTTTATTTGATTGCTGTCATATTACAATGGCACTATCTATCTGCTTACCTACCTACTTACCTACCTACCTACCTGCCTGCCTACCTACCTACTTGCTTGACTACATACCAACATAATACCTATATACTTACCTACCTACCTACTAACCTATCGACCAACCTAGCAACCAACGAACCTATCTACCTAGTTACCAAACTTCCAACCAACCAACTTACCTGTCTGTCTGCCCAATTCTTAACCCTTTGAAAATAAATATTGTTCGTTCGTTCTGTCTTTC